>BLSH010160273.1:370178-381548 GCA_018402905.1 Glandirana rugosa | reverse complement strand
TGCCACGGAAATTCCCTCTTGTTCTCCACCACCACTAGCCAAGCAGACAGCTCCAGTGATAAGGGGGTAAGTAGAGACTCTTACCAGAATTTGCGACCCACTATCGCTAGTAAGGGTCAAAAACGCTAGCAGATATAACCCTCTGCAAGGTATAGGTGATGGTAGGCCAATCCCCCTGTGTCAGCAGGGCTCCGTAACAGGTAAGGTAGCACAGCTCTCCTCAGCAGAACTCAGCAGAACTCCGTATCAAGCAGACGACCATAATCTCAAACAGGCTCCCCAGGTGCATACCATATAAAACATAGAGGCCACATAGCATAATACCGTAGGGATACTTTTTATTCAATATAAGGTAAAAAACAGGGTACTCACAAACTCCATATAAAATATTCGCATAAATCAGATAAAACAGCCGCCAAACACAAGAAAACCCGTACTCGCGGGATCACATGAGGTGTGGTGACGTAAGCACGTAATCTCCGCCCTACATGTTTCGTCAGATATGACGTCAACCTAGGGACGTCATATCTGACGAAACATGTAGGGTGTAGCTTACGTGCTTACGTCACCACGCCTCATGTGATCCCGGGTTTTCTTGTGTTTGCCGGCTGCTTTATCGAATATTTTATATGGAGTTTGTGAGTACCCTGTTTTTTACCTTATATTGAATAAAAAGTATCCCTACGGTATTATGCTATGTGGCCTCTGTTTTATATAGTATGCACCTGGGGAGCCTGTTTGAGATTATGGTCGTCTGCTTGATATGGAGTTCTGCTAAGTTCTGCTGAGGAGAGCTGTGCTACCTTACCTGTTACGGCGCCCTGCTGACACAGGGGGATTGGTCTACCATCACCTATACCCTGCAGAGGGTTATATCTGCTAGCGTTTTTGACCCTTACTAGCGATAGTGGGTCGCAAATTCTGGTAAGAGTCTCTACTTACCCCCTTATCACTGGAGGTGTCTGCTTGGCTAGTGGTGGTGGAGAACAAGAGGGAATTTCTGTGGATCCCGGGTACCCCCATTTTTCACCTACTGTGCTATCACCCCCTCCTTATTCTATGGTGATACTTGGGACTATTGTCTTCTTATATGAAGTGACTTTTGGATGGCTCCTAACTGAAAGCTGCTATATCTATTTTTGACACTATTATTGCACTTTTGCACATGTTTATGCACTTTAAACTGTTTTGCACATTTTTTATTTTTTGGGGTTTTTCAATCTGAACCCCTTGTACTGAATTATTTATGCACTTTATATGTTTACAGCGCAATAAAAATTTCTTATGTTGTTTATGGTTATGGTGAAATATCGCACTATTATTTTGTTGCAGCTTTCTTAAGTTCTGAGCACAGTATTTTACAATCAATTTGAAAAGTGAGTTTAATTGCCACCTTAATCAGCCACAGAAACTGTGTAATTATTATGTGTTCGGGTTTAAAGGGATGAGGTGGCAACCCTAATCTACTCTCTTCTAAATAAATAAATTAAAAAAAAGACCCGTGCTATAAGGCCTCATACACACGGGCGTATGCAAAAAAATAATCAAACCGTCGGGCGTGACGTCAGGGAAAAATCAGCGTTTTTTTTTTCGGCGTTTTGCAATGGCGTTAATGAGCTTTAGTAAGCGTTAGTAAGCATCAGCGTCAATAGGCTTTTTTTAAAAAAAAAAAAACATTCCTTTGCTATTTTTTAACCTAAAAACGTTGGCGTCAAAAATGCCAGTTAACGTCGGCGCAGCAGTAGTGAGCATTTTGCGGCGTCTGCGTCAAAAACGCCAAAACGTTACAGCCTTGGAACGCGCAGGTCGTGGGTTCTACTTTCAGCTGACTAATGCCAACGCCCTCTACAGCTCAAAAACATCTGCGTTTTTATGGGGCCATTGACTAACATGGAGAACTGCGAAAACCGCCAAAAAAAGGGGCGTCAAAAAACGCCTGTGTGTATGAGGCCTAAACTGTGATGATCAAAGGTACATGAATTAAAAAATGAAAACAAGTAAATTGTGATGTAGAGTTGCAATAGCAACATAAATGCCATGCGTACAACTGTGTAACACCTGTGTGTGGCAAAAGCCAAATGCAAATACACAAGTCTGAGACAATACTCTTCAAAACTGTTCAGATGGAAATAGTGATCATCCAATCACCAAAAAGGTCTTCAAATCGTGACATCACCACCTTAGTAAAAATGCAGGCTTACCAAATGTATTGGACCCTCTAATCCAGTGGTTCTCAACTCCTGTCCTCAGGACCCACCAACAGGCCAGATTTTCAGTATTACCTTGGGGAGATGCAGACTAGAATACTGCAATCACTGAGCAGCAAATGATATCACCTGTGATGTATTTCAGTTATCCTGCAAACCTGGCCTGTTAGTGGGTCCGAAGTTGAGAACCACTGCTCTAATCAAAGAGAGGTCAGATGAGCATGTGGCCAAACACTCTGGCCAGGGTATTCACAAGACTCTCCCACAAGATCCACTTAGAGATGAGAATATGAGCTGTGCGTCTTATCACGATGGTATCCAAGTGAGACCGCAATCAACATAAAAGGAGAAGCTCCACATTGTGTAAAACCTTCCTAATAATTATTTATTTAAAGAAATAGATTGCAATTCCATTTAAAAAGTGACAAACTCCATGATAAAATTGCTGGCCGGCTAAAAGCACAAAAGCGTCCGGGGCACCTATCTTCTCGAAATTAGCGTACCAATGGATCACTTACTGTACATGTCTCCACTAGGGGGCAGAGGTTAGCTCAATTGGTTGAGGCAATCATCGCCTATGAGCCAGAGAGTCTCTCTTTGTAGCATGCATTTGTCCTAGTTGCCCTCTCTGGGGTCTTTAGGAACAACTTCAAGAACCATGAAAGAAGCCATTGAGGTATGAAATCTATACTAAAGATCGAAGTGTCTACTCACTGGAATTATCAGTTATCATCTTCCCATTTGCCGAATAATACACAGGATCATTCAGTCTTTGTCTCAGCTTTCTGACATAAAATGCACCACGCTTGCAAAACATTAGATAAACAACCCCTTCTGTATTGCAGTCAGTAATATTCCATGTTTACATGATTGTAATTGTAAAATACTATTAATTGAATTGGCGTGGAGTAGTGCTGTCCACCTATTCCTTGCTGCCCTTAGAGGGCGCCACCTATGAGAAGCCCATCCCATTCCTCCTTGCAAGAAATCGTCCTTTTGTGTTCGGAACCCGCACTTGACATAATACATATCCCTCGATTTGCAGGACTAACAATAAAACAAACAATGTCCTTCATTATAATAAATCACCATGACAACAACGGGGTCATTTTGTGATCCCGGATTAGCGGGAGGGGGGCGCATTTTCTGAGACACGGCGAGCGGTCCAGCGCCCTGGACTCCGGAAAAAAAAACCCCAGCAAAAGCCCATTTGGCTGGGCCGGTCTTATCACTTATCTGCCAGCGCTAAATATGTATCAAAAGGAACACAGAGCATCCTAGCAACAGATTAAATTGCTAATGTTGTTATTCACCTAAACCCATTTTTGCATAATACCGAAAACGGCGACGTCTAATTCATCGTCTGTAATAAAACCAGCCATCTGTGTGCACAATAGATTGGTATTTTAATTTTTTCTGTTCAGCCAGAAGCAAATCCTAATCAAGCCAAAGTCATTTGGAGAATATTCCGCAAGACAAATCAATTGCTGGGACCCTGTTAGATGGTGTTTATTTTAATAGGATAATGCTGCATTATTAAACTTTGTGGCAGGATGCGTGCCCAGGTTCTTCTTTGCAAAAAATAAACGTTAATATGGGGTACAACATGACAGCGTGCATTTATGGCATTTCTCTCTCTCTCTGAGTTTCTGTAACATTTAAAGCTGAACTCCGGGCACAAAATATTTCATTTAAATATATTCTTCAATAGCCATAAAGGATATAAATCCACGTTGTGTCCACCAAATGCCCTTGCAAACCCAAATATTATCTTATAAATGTAGCAGTGACATCATCACTGTGCTGTACACAGTCTGTGCAAAGAGCAGAGCTGTAGGAGGAACCCAGCAGGCGCCATCCACTACAGGATGCGTGCAGAAATCTACAGTAGGGGGCGGAGACAAGACCAGTCACCCTGCACAAGGAGAGAGAGCAGAGCTATGGGAGGGACCCAGCAGGCTCCACCCACTACAGGCTGCCAGCAGAAATCTACAGGAGGGGGCAAGGGCAAGACCAGTCCCCCTGCACAAGGTGAGAAAGCAAAGCTATGGGAGGGACCCAGCAGGCTCCACCCACTACAGGATGCCTGCAGAAAGCTGCAGGAGGGGGCGGAGACAAGACCAGTCCCCCTGCACAAGGAGAGAGAGCAGAGCTATGGGAGGGACCCAGCAGGCTCCACCCACTACAGGATGCCTGCAGAAAGCTGCAGGAGGGGGCGGAGACAAGACCAGTCCCCCTGCACAAGGAGAGAGAGTAGAGCTATGGGAGGGACCCAGCAGGCTCCACCCACTACAGGCTGCCAGCAGAAATCTACAGGAGGGGGCGGAGGCAAGACCAGTCACCCTGCACAAGGAGAGGGAGCAGAGCTATGGGAGGGGTCCAGCAGGCTCCACCCACTACTATTGCTGGGCGAGCAGTTCAGACCGAGCATCGCTAGGGTTGGCACATCATCCTTTTTAATCAAGGACACAAATTAATTACACAGGTTCTGTGGCTGATTAAGGTGGTAATTAAACTAACTTGGTGCATTATTGGCATTAAATTAGCCTCAGAACCTGTGTAATTCATATGTGTCCTGGATTAAAGGGATGATGTGGCAACTCTAAGCATCCCCCGTTCGGTGAACACCCAAATTAGCAGGGCGCTTGGCGGGATTTTCGCCCGCCGAGCCAACCACAAATGCACTGTGCATTGCACGGTGCATTCCAAGCCCTGATTGGCTGAAGCAATGCACCCAACCACTGGTCAGGTGCAAGGCTTTAGGCCCCTTTCACACTAGTGAGACTTGGGACTGCAAAGTCACATGACAGGTCATACCCCAATGAGTACCGTGCATATTTGTGCGACTTCAAGTAACAGCAACTTCAAAGTAGTCCCTGCATTACTTTGGTCTGACTTTGAGGTGACTTGAGGTCCATAGGCATTGCTTAAAGTTGTGTCAAAGTCGCGTCAAAGTTGTTGCAAAGTCGCACGACTTTCAGGTCGCACAAGTGTGAAAGGGGCCTTACCTAATCAGGGCACAGAGCAGCGGCGGCTAGTGCTGTGTATTTTGGGGGGGCGGAAAACAAGATACCCTCCACAGCCACCCGAGCCAAACTTTTTTCTGGCTCTAATCACGTGCTTCATTAAAAAAAAAACCCATTGGCGCCCTGCATGTAGATTAGGGGCCAGACGCATGGATTAGGGGGCCAGTGCCCCTGCACCCCTAATTTACGGGCCACCACTGGCACAGTGAATAACTGGAGCATCCTTAAAATTGAGTCACCAGCTGTCAACGGGCTTCCCCGCTTACAGATGAATGAAAAAAAAAAAAACATTGCTGGCAATAGAAAAATGTGGGAAAACAACAGCGTGGGGTCCCCCCCCCCCAATCTATACCAGACCCCTCGAGTCAGGTATGGATTTTAAGGGGAACTCAATGCCAAAAAATGGCTTGGGGTTCCCCCAAAATACATACCAGACCCTTCGGTCTGGTATGGATTATGAGGGGAACCACCATGCCAACATTTTTAAAAAATGGTGTAAGGTCCCCACCTCAAAAATTAATACCAGACCCTTATTCGAGCATGCAGCCTGGCAGGCCAGGAAGGGGGGGGGGGGGCGAGCGAGTGCCCTCCCCCCCAAACCATACCAGATCACATGCCCTCAACATGGGGGGGTGTGCTTTACAAGGTGATCGTTTGCAACCACTTTAACTTTAGTGTATTTTTACAGAAATTTTGTGTTTCATAACAAACCATGTGTGTTGTGAAAAGGGTAAAATTCTGATATCTTCGATCTGGTGTTGCTTCAACACACATTACATTGGCATTGTCCACTGTATAGGAAGCCTGCCCTGAGAAGTACCATGCATCCATTGCTCAGCAGCACTAAGATGTAACTGACAGGGTTGCCGGACGCATGGATTCCAATCTGGGGTTTTTTTTGTTTGTTTTTTACGCACATGATTGGAGCCAGAGGCTCTAATTGGCTTTAAAAGAGGGTGGGCTCAGGGCGCAGAGCACTGTGCCCTGATCCCACCCAGTTGTGTGACAATAGGGAATGGATATTCGCTATCATCACACTAATTCTCCTCCCTACCAATCATGAAGCGGGTCTGAGACCCGTTTGCCGATTGGCCAAAAGGAAAAGCGTTCCAATTGGCCTAGGAGGTGGAGGGAAGAGGAGGGAGGAGAAGCAGGGCAGAAGCCGCCGTGATGCCTGCGAAGGAGAGCAGGGGAAGGGGATGTCGCCCGGGTAAGCGATGCCCCGCCATAATTGGGGTAAGTGCCGGTGCTCCTGGTGTCCGGGCTGACTGGATCGTGGGGGAGCTGTGGGGGGGGGTGCACTGTTTGCCGCCCCCCTAAAAAATTTACCACCAGCCGTAGCAGTCATTGCAGTGCTGGAAGGGGGTTTACATTGCCATAATGTGCAAATAAGCTGAGCATCCTTGTGCATTATGACAAAAGCTGCTGGAGGGACCTGGAAGCTTAATTCCGCTTTAATTAAAAAATGACTTTTGATGCACAGTGCTTTAGCAAAGTAAATGTCATTAGGTTGGGGATCATATAAACAAAAAAGAATAATATGCATATTGTTTTTTTTGCATTCAGTAAGGAATTCATATTGTTCCCCCATGCTCTGAGAACTCCAGGCAAGCCACCCCCCCCAATGTATAAGTGACAGGTACTCTTTAGCTGTGACATGAGCGGCGTGCTGGGATGTTGGACCACCGGGACGGATTATTTATAGCTTAATATATCTGTTTGCCAACTGCAAATGTGTGGCAGCTTGAGCCAAGCGAGCTAATGAAATCACAGTGGAAGCATTTGGGGAGAGACGGGAATTGATCCAAAATTCGAGGAGTGGGGCACTCAGCGTTCCACAGGGGGACGGGAGAGAAGCAGATATGGGGGGGAAATTGGCACAACAGGCGCCAGGGGGGCACAGCCACATCCCAGTACCCATTAACATCATTATTCTGTGTTAAGCAGATTAGAGGCAACATGGCGATTTGGAGGATCCATGAATCACGCTCGTGCTGGCTGCGTCCGCGTTTGACAAGAGGCTGAAAGGATGGCGCGCTGCCCGATAAAAATGGATGGAGCTGTCTGTCCTATGGAGGAAAGATGGCTGCGGTTTACGAGTGACACAGAATGCATGTGAATGAAGTGGAATAATTGCACTTAAAAGTGAACTCCTGGCATTAGGCAATCAAGTAATAAAAAGGACATTAAAAATAATTTAAAGTGTACTTTAGTGGGCTGGGTCACAGGATCTAGTAAAACAGCTAAAAAAAAAAGTATTAACAACACATCAGTGGTAAGATATTACAGGCCGCTAAAACCAACTTGCAGTCTCATTGCATTTTTCATGGCTTAGGGGTCTATGTATAAAAAAATTTGTTGGACGAATGTCACAAGCATTCGCTTAGCCATTACAAAGTCTGGCAGCATTTTGTTTAATATACAGTGGTACCTCAGATTGCGAGTAACGCGGTTAATGAGCTTTTCGCAATATGAGCATTTTTCTTTTTAAAATCCCTTTTCGGTTTGCGAGCGCTGTCTCGCAAAACGAGCAGGATTAAGCCTCTGTGCATGCAATACCGCATGTGGCCAGAGGTGCGGGGGCGCTGGTGAGGCTCGGAGACGCTCGGAAGCATTCGGAAATACTGAAAGTGTAAACCGTTCCCGAGCGTTTCCGAATGTTTCAGAGCGTCTCCGAGCCTCAGCAGCGCAACCACACCTCTGGCCACATACGCTATTGCATACACCAGCGCCCCCTGGACCTCTGGCCACATACAGTACTGCATTGACAAGCAGTCACTGTGGAACAAATTATCTGAGATTCCATTGTTTCCTATGAGGAAACTTGCTTTGATATACGAGTGGTTTGGATTACAAGCATTCTCCTGGAACGGATTATGCTCATAATCCAAGGTTCCACTGTATTGATTTCCAATGATCGTCAGCTCCATCTTGTGGCAATATTATACACATGGAAATACCTCAATTGGGCAAATAACGCATTGTGGCCACTAGGTGGAGCTGACGACCATGAGATATCAATTAGGAAAATACAGCCAGGATTGGTGAGGACTAGGTGAATGCTTGTGATGTTCGTCCAACAATTTTTACATTTTTATATAGACCCCTATGTGTCCCAGCAACCTTTGCCGCCAGTGCCAGGACAAGGCCATCTGGAGCAGTGGTTCTCAACCTCAGTTCTCAAGTACACACCAGCAGCTGTGCAAAGTAAAGGAGACCTGAAAACATGGACCATTGGGGGCAATTGAGGACTGAGAACCACTGATCTAGAGCCCAGGACGAGCATGCCAAATCCCCCCCGCCAACCCCCCAAAGATGTATCAGCATTATGGGTCAGCAAAAATCCCCCTACCCTCAAAAAAAAAAGAAGTATTAATCTGCATGCTTAGCTGAAATCCTCTCATACCATATATGCTCCCAGCACAACCCCCCCCTCAAAAAAAATCCCCCTTCCTAGCACGAATCCTCTACCCCTCAACCCACCCACTCCAAATCGCCCCCCCAGCACAGATTACCTTCCCTCAATCCCCCATCCTAGCACAACCCCCCTCCTCCTAGCACAAATTTCCAACAATCATCCCTATTAGCACAAATGCCCTTCCTAGCACAACTCCCCCCCCCCCCCCCCAATTCCCCATCCTAGCACAAATCATCTTCCCCCATATCCCCTCTCAACACAAACCCCCGTAAATCACCACTCCTAGCACACCTCCCAAAATGTCCCCTCCCAGAACAATTGTTACCTCCTACCGCCCTCCACAAATTACCCCCTCCCAACACAAATCCCTTCCCCCCAATATCCTTGTGGTGCCCCTGAACCTCACATGATACCACAGTGCCCAGGGAAGCAGCCCCTCCTGCTCACCCCTTGTCCTGGCCCTGTTTGCCGCTACCCAATCACATGGGCACACGCAGGCTTGTGGGTGGAGTTTGGTGGAACCATGAACATCAGCAATATGGCCCATGTAGCTGTCCAGACTCTTCATGACAATCAATGGCAAATGTTATAATGGGCTGGAAAGCCAGAGTAGGCAGCACTGGGCTCCTCCCATGAGGAACACAGAATGGGTGGGCATTCTTCCCAACCTTCTTAGATGGGAAAGAGGCACTCGTTTTAGGGTTGAAAATAGTTTTGATTTAGAAACAACTGTCAGAATATAAAATACACAAGATACACAAATATGACACTTTATGATATGGAGAGAAAACAGTGAGTCGGCTTAGTGGCTATCGCCTATAGCATAATATGGAGAATTAGCTGGGAAAATATACTGATAACAGCAAATTTTAGTTGCATCAATAGGAACAAGAGAAGTGTTATCCACAAAAGAAGGAACAATGTAGCGAGAAGGGAAGATGGAGGCTCTGGGAGCCCCGTGTTTAGGCATCGTCAAGGGTGGACCTGTTGGGGTTGAGAGCATTGTAACGAGGGTGTCAAAGGAAGAGAAACTGAGCCCAAACCTTATATTTGTCAAAGGTACAAGGGCGGCCCGTGCATTGTGGGCGCACAGGCCTCCTATCCTTTCGGGATGCTGGGCGCATGAATAACAATTGCGGGGATAAGCAGGGGGTGTGTCTTTTGAAGCACCTGATTAGAGCCATAGGCTCTAATAGGCTTCAGAATAGGGTGGGCTCGGGGCGCATAACTGTATATACAGTTGTGCTCAAAAGTTTGCATACCCTGGCATAAATCATGAAATTTTGCCATAAATATTGAAAATATGTCTGATCATGCCAAAAAACTGCCTTTTATTTAAGGATAGTGATCACATGAAGCCATTTATTATCACATAGTTGTTTGGCTCCTTTTAAAATAATGATAACAGAAATCACCCAGATGGCCCTGATCAAAAGTTTACATACCCTGGAATGTTTGGCCTTGGTACAGACATACAAGGTGACACACACAGGTTATAATGGCAATTAAAGGTTAATTTCCCGCATCTGTGGCTTTTTAAATTGCAATTAGTGTCTGTGTATAAATTGTCAATGGGTTTGTTAGCTCTCACATTAATGCACTGAGCACACTTCGATACTAAGCCACGGAGAGCAGATAATAAATGTCAAAAGACCTGCGTAACAAGGTAATGTAATTTTATAAAATGGAAAAGGATATAAAAGATATTCAAAGTGTTAAATTTGCCAGTAAGTACTGTTTAATCACTTATTAAGAAGTGGAAAATTCGGGGATCTCTTGATACCAAGACAAGGTCAGGCAGACCAACAAAGATTGCAGCCACAACTACCAGAAGAATTGTAGACAGAAAAACCCACAGGTAACCGTAGGAGAAATAGAGGCTGCTCTGGAAAAATGGTGTGTGTTTTTTTTTAAGGAGCACAATACGATGATACTTGAACAAAAATTATCTGCATGGTTGAGTTGCCAGAAAGAAGCCTTTACTGCACCAATGCCACAAAAAAGCCCTGTGAGGCATGTCAAGGCATTGCCAGGCATATTGTTACTGGGCTTTTTTTGTGGCATTGGTGCAGGTGGCAGGAGTGAATGGGGAGCTGGTGTGTTAAATTTGGTGTTATCACTTTCACTCGATCATACTGGTCACTGGAAGTTCAACATAGCACCTCATGGCAAAGAACTCTCTGAGGATCTGAAAAAAAGAATTGTTGCTCTACATAAAGATGGCCTAGGCGGGGCGTGGCCAAGGCATGGAGGAGTGAGGTCGCACATTTCCTCAGCTCCGACCCACCGCAGCTTTAAACAGCATCCCTGGGGATTCAACAGACAGCGGGGAACTGAACTACGATGTCCCAACGCAGGAGAACAGTCTCTCAGCCGCCTCCTGTAGAATACCCGCGTCAGGGCTCCCTGGACAGCTTTTTCCCGGAGACGTGCCGGACCGGGAAGGGAAACTCCAAGATGGCGCCGGCCAAACAGGACGCCCGCAACCATGCGGCCTCACAGAGCCAGCAGCAACAGCTACAGACCTCGCAGATACGGTCGCCTCGCCTGGTGAGTGACTCACTACCCCCTTGTTCTCCCGGGTCAGCATCCTCACAGGGCTCGGGACTGCGCCCATAAGATGTCCTCCGCCGACTCTCTGACAAGAGGACGCAACCCTGTAGCATCAAGTCAAGGGGCGACAGACAACTTAGGGGTCCCTACGACAAATTTCGACGCC
>BLSH010160273.1:346067-370168 GCA_018402905.1 Glandirana rugosa | reverse complement strand
CTACGATGTCCCAACGCAGGAGAACAGTCTCTCAGCCGCCTCCTGTAGAATACCCGCGTCAGGGCTCCCTGGACAGCTTTTTCCCGGAGACGTGCCGGACCGGGAAGGGAAACTCCAAGATGGCGCCGGCCAAACAGGACGCCCGCAACCATGCGGCCTCACAGAGCCAGCAGCAACAGCTACAGACCTCGCAGATACGGTCGCCTCGCCTGGTGAGTGACTCACTACCCCCTTGTTCTCCCGGGTCAGCATCCTCACAGGGCTCGCAGGCTGACCATGCGGATGTCCTCGGAGATGAGGACCTCCGCCGCCATATATGGTCTCTTCCCACGAGGGAGGACTTGGAACGATTCACAGCCAAGATTGAGAAGGCCTTTGCACAAGACATCTCACAGCTTAAGGCTGATACTGCCCAGATAGGAGACAGAGTAGAAACGCTGGAACAGAGGCTGGAAGAAACTATTCCCCACATACTGACTCTGCAAGACAGGTGCAAAGCGCAGGACAAGAAAATTTACTCTCTCATTTCACAAATAGATGACTTTGAAAACCGCAGCAGACGGGCAAACATAAGAATCAAAGGCCTACCAGAGGCAACGGCTCCTAGAGACATAATACCTACGCTCACTGACATCTTCAGAGCAATTTTGGAACTCCCACCCACTGCATCAGTCGAAATAGATAGAGCACATAGGGCCCTCAGGCCCCCTTCTCAGGACCAGGATAACCCAAGGGACATAATTTGTAAACTCCATAAGTATACCCTGAAAGACCGCATTATGCAAAAGATGCGTAACAAGCCTTACTATGATTTCGATGGAGCAAAGTTGTCTTTCTACCAGGACCTGTCCAGGAGAACCCTGATGCAACGCAGAGCCTTACGTCCGGTTCTCACAGCTCTTGCGGCGGCAGGTTTAAAATATAGCTGGGGCTTTCCCTTCAGCTTACAAGTCAAAAAGGACGGCAAACAGGTCAACCTCTACACAAGAGACGACCTTCCTAACTTCATTAAGCACCTGGAGATAGAACAAGTGGACTTTCCGGATTGGAGGGGGTCCGCAGACTTCCCGAATGTGGCTCTCCCCCGCCCTGGCACACAGCAAAGAGCAGCCGACGCTCCAGAGGCCGCAGGAGAAACACATCTGAAGACGCACAGAGACCTTCACCCAGCAGAGATTGAGCAACCGTTTTCCTCTGCTAGTTACTGGAAGACTCTCCTCCTGCTAGTTACTGGAAGACTCTCCTCCTCTCTTCGTAGGCCTGACTCTTTGGACTGAGCTGAGGCCTCCAGAATGTAACCTCAACTATTGAAACCACGCCAGGAAATGATCACTAACTGATCAACCGCAAAGGAGTACCCCCTACAAGAGACTGAAGGCTAGCCTTTTGAGGACACACACCCTACATTTCTTAGGATGCTCTCCTATCCCCCCCCCTCTTCCCTAAAGTTACTCCTACAGAGCTACAGGAGCGTCTAGATTTAGAACTGTTCTACCCCGCTCTTCACCGGTTTTCTCCCAACTTCCTTTACGCCTGTCCCCAGGGCAACCATCCATAGCCTATCGAGAAAGGTGGAGGGAGCGGAGACACGTTACCTTTATTCCCCCCCTGCAGTGGCCCCGGATCCCCCAGTAGGCCATCTCCCCATGGGAGAAACCCCCGCAAGGGGTGTCGGGTCGGGTGGCGGGGACCCCCCCTCCGGGAATGGGTGCCTGCCCCCGGACCAGACACTGACTACTCTCACAGGACACCGGCTGATATTTGCCGGACCTGAAAAGTTACTGTTTTTTTTTGTGTGCACTGTTGATGTTGTTGAAAAGTGGTTTAATACCTCTCTTTTTCTCCCTTCCTCTTTCTCTCTCTTGCTGTCCCCTATTAGCTTCCTCTGGGGGGACACCCTGCGGCAACACCACGGACCCAATGTCCCTGACCAACTCCTCCAGGTTGTCTCATGGCTGAGAGCACCAAAGGACCCACCATGCCTACTCTGAAGGTAATCTCCTATAATGTGCGGGGTCTGTGCTCTCCAAATAAAAGGGGTAAATTATGGGTAGAACTTAAAAGATTGAAGGCTCAGGTAGTGATGCTGCAGGAGACACACTTCACAGCCCAGTCACAGCCAAAAATGCCCACACACCTCTTTAACCAATGGTTCCTTAGTGTCTCCCCAACCTCGAAGGCAAAGGGGACAGCGATAGCAATTCACAAAAATTGCCCCTTCCAGCCAGAGGATAACATGATTGACCCACAGGGCAGATTCGTTTTTATTAAAGGCATGTTGGAGGGACTGAAATACACGTTCGCTTCACTGTACGCTCCAAATGCGAACCAGGTGATGTTTATGGAGGAGACGCTGGAGAAACTGGCGGCTTTCCGTGAAGGCCCCCTGGTGGTAGGGGGAGATTTCAACGTCAGCCCAGACCCCATACTTGACATCTCCCACACTCGCCCCACACACTCCTACGCGTTCCTCAGGCGCTTTCGTAAGGTGCTTCAGGCACACCTGCTGCTGGACAGCTGGAGGGTGATGCATCCCTCTGACAGGGACTACAGCTATTTTTCGAAAGTACATAACGTATACACACGAATAGACATGCTTCTAGTTGACCACCATACCCTCGAGCTCCTACTGGACACTACAATTGAACAGATAACCATCTCTGATCACGCTCCGGTCACAATGACCATACAACAACCTCAAAGTAGGGGCAGACCTTGGTCTTGGAGACTGAACCCAAACCTTCTAGATTACTCCGTAGTGGTCTCGAGGGTATCTGAGACTCTGAGGAACTACTTTGCGGAAAACACAGCAGTTGGAGTGCCTGAGGGAGTGGTGTGGGAGGGACATAAGGCGGTAGTTAGGGGCGAATTAATCTCACAAGGAGCCAGGTTAAAAAGAATACAGCAGGCTGATTTCCAACGTGTACTAACACATCTTCAGACAGCTGAACTCTACCATAAAAAGAACAGTCACCCAGACGCCCTTAAAAAACTTCTGGAACTGAGGGAGCTATTCTCCCGTTTGCTGGACCGGAAAGTCCGTAAGCAATGGCGCTCCCAAGCTCATAGATTCTATGAACAGGGGAATAAATGCAGCCGTATGTCGGCGAGAGCCCTGCGGAAACGCAGAGCTCGGTCTCATATTTATAAAATAAAGTCCGCAACGGGGGAAGTGGTCACTCACTCTTCCAAGATAGCACAGGTATTCAAAGACTACTATGCACAGCTCTACTCACTTGACGGTCAAAACCAGCCAGCTGACAACCCTGACACCCATAGAACCATAAGAGAATATATTCAGGACTCAGGACTCCCGCCCTTCTCAGAAGAGCAGCTAAAAGGCTTAGAGTCACCAATTACACCAGCTGAGGTGGAAGGGGTGATAAAGTCACTGCCCAACGGAAAGAGCCCAGGCCCAGACGGATTTGACAGGAGTTACTACTCCACCTTCTTACCCCTCCTCCTGCAACCTCTGAGTAGCTATTTTAACTCGGTGGAGGAGGGAGGAGGAATCCCCCCCGAAGCATTACCGGCGCACATTACTGTGATACCTAAAGACGGGAAAGACCCAACACAGCCACAAAGTTACCGGCCCATCTCCCTACTGAACTTAGACGTTAAAATTTATGCGAAGATCCTTGCAAATAGGCTAAAACACTTAGTCCCCGACGTAGTACACACGGACCAGACTGGATTTGTGGCTGGGAGAGAAGCCAGGGACAATTCATTAAAAGCTATCAGTCTAATTAATTGGGCACGCACCGACCCGGTCGGAGGCCATTATCTCATCCTATCTACGGATGCGGAGAAGGCCTTCGACCGGGTGGGATGGACATTCCTTCGGGGAGTCCTGGAGCATCTAGGACTAGGACCAAAGATGCTGGCATGGATCCTTGCCCTGTACTCGCAGCCACAGGCCCAGGTGCGGGTCAACGGGTTTCTCTCCTCCAGATTTGCAATTAGGAATGGAACCAGGCAGGGGTGCCCGTTGTCACCCCTCCTTTTTGCACTCGTATTAGAGCCTATGCTGCGAACCATACGCTCTAATCCCAGCATAAAGGGGATACAGGTGGGTGACACTGAGTACAAACTATCGGCATACGCCGATGATATCCTTTTCTACATCTCTGAACCTAGGATTTCGCTACCCAATTTAATGGCCAAATTCCAGAAATATAGCCAACTGTCCAATTTCCAAATTAACTACACGAAATCAGAGATAATGCCAATCACTGTACCGAAACACTTAATTGACAGCTTACGTGCCGAGTTCCCTTTCACCTGGGCCACATCTGCAATTAAATACCTGGGTATTCAGCTCACAGATAGATATGAGACATTATACGCTAATAACTACCCCTCACTACTGGCCGAAATC
The DNA here is from genome assembly GCA_018402905.1 of Glandirana rugosa. Taxonomy (NCBI): domain Eukaryota; kingdom Metazoa; phylum Chordata; class Amphibia; order Anura; family Ranidae; genus Glandirana; species Glandirana rugosa. Next base: position 365,790 of record BLSH010160273.1, on the reverse strand, counting down.
AAAAAGGATCTTACTACTTGGACAAAAATAGCCTTCACAATGACAGGCCGAGTTAATATAATTAAGATGAACGTACTTCCGAGAATACTTTTTTACATGCAGATGGTCCCTATAGCACTGCCGGGTTCTTTCTTCTCCGGGGTGACCAGCCTCCTGACAAGGTTCGTGTGGAACGATAAGAAACCCAGGCTCGCATTGCGGGTCCTGACACGCCATAAACACAACGGCGGGCTGGGCTTCCCAGACCTGAAGCGATACCATAGAGCCATTGCCCTACAGAGGATTTTAAATTGGCGCTTCCACGCGGCCGACAGGGGGTGGGTCAGGTTGGAGAAATGCCTGGCGGGGCGGGACCTGGCATACGCTCCCTGGCTACACGCGACAGATAGAGGCCTTTCAGAATATACATCTCCCCTCACACAACAGACGCTACGAGTGTGGGACAGAACCAATAAACTCTTTGCGTTAACCCCACAGACATCCCCATTAGCCCCGCTAGGGGGCTTCCGCTGGTTCATCCCAGGGGAACAAAGGGGTTATTTTCGGAAGTGGGCCACAGATGGACATGTGTGCTGTGGCACGCTCCTGGAACATGGTAAACTGATCCCCTTAGAGACGCTCAGAAACAGAATGGGCAGCTTTCCCATGGACTCATGGCGACATGCACAACTTACCCACTTCTTTGCTACACAGACATACCCGATCAGGAATCTTGACTCACTGACGTCGTTCGAGAACCTTTTCATATCAGACGAATCTGCACCACATTTGATCTCAGTACAATATCAACTTTTGGGCTCCACTAGAACATTGGGTACTCCAGCCTTTATTAGGGAGTGGGAAAAAGATCTAGGACTACAGTTTACTGAATCTCAAAAGACTCTTATGTACAGACTGACCCACTCTAGCACAATAGAAGCAAGGACCCAGGAAACCAATTACAAGTTGCTAACCCGGTGGTACAGAGTCCCTGCGAGGTTAGCTAAAATATACCCGTCTGTCCCAGATTGCTGCTGGAGAGGATGTGGCAAAGTGGGCACCCTTCTACACTTGTGGTGGGAATGCCCCACAATACAAACTTTCTGGAGGGAGGTCCACTCATACATAACCACGGTACTAGACATGGAACTCCCGTTCTCCCCGATTCACCTCCTCCTAAATGTCCCTCCGACGGCGGTACGTCGATACAAGAACTCAATACTGCCACACCTTCTTAATGCAGCTAAACAGCTGATTCCACTCTTCTGGAAGCAACCTCGGTCACCTAGCCTTGAGGAGTGGAAAAAAAAGGTGGAGGAGATAAAGGGAGCTGAAGAATGGGTAGCTACCTGTAACGGTAGGGGCGAAAGATGCGCTCTGATTTGGGAACAGTGGCAGAACAACACTAGGGGGGACACTGAGGTAACACCGAGCCTAGACATAGCACTTTTAGAGCTAGCGGAACCCTCCCTAAGGCAGGGTAAGAGCACAGACCCCGTTCATACGTGAGATGCCTCACTTCGAAACTCCCATCTCATGGGTCTTAACGAAGTTGACACAATTATCAGCTCACAGGGTGTGACTCCCAGACAATCCCCCCCAACCTTCTCTTCACCTACCTCATACTTCTCTTCTTTCGACTTTCTCTTTTTCCTTTTTCTCTACCTCCACTATATGTTTTTCTTGGTTATATTTTTTCCCCCTCTACCCCTTTTCTTTTTTGTTTTTCTTTTCTTTTTTTTTTTTTTGAAAATTTAAGTGAAGAGTTTGCAGATATGCATACAGTTTCACATTAAAGATACTTGGGGATGTAGAGGCTTTCTGGAATAACAATGGAATGACACAGGGCAGAGGGGTTGGAGGTAGCCACGGGTCCCCTTGATGTGAGGTGGTTCTCCCCCCTGGTGGCAAGGGGGGGGACACCCCAAGATGCTGTGGCCTGGAGTCAGTCAGCCTAGAGCAACCTACCTGGCGGAGAAGGTATGCAGGAGGCCACTTGAGCCCCCCTTCCCCGCTGGGAGGTGACGGCTTAAGGACACAGCCGCGTAAGAACATTACGCCTCGGCAAGTGTGCTGGGGACGTTGGGACGCCGCTGGGTATCTTGAACCCCCTCCTCAGCTATACAGCCTAAGGTACACTCGAAATGCCTATTATTGTCTCCAATGGCTTTGCAAATGAAGTAACAACAGGTAGACTGCGAGACTGTATATCTCTATGCTTATTCCCCAATGTTTTTCCTGTATATGTTTTAAATTGGAAAAATAAAGATTACATAAAAAAAAAAAAGATGGCCTAGGCTATAGGAAGATTGCTAAGTCCCATACAGGTCAGGTTCCACTCAGAACAGGCCTTGCCATGGTGGACCAAACAAGTTGAGTGCACGTGCTCAGCGTCATATCCAGGGGTTGTCTTTGGGAAATAGACGTATGAGTGCTGCCAGCATTGCTGCAGAGGTTGAAGGGGTGGGGGGTCAACCAGTCAGTGCTCAGACCATACGCTGCACACTGCATCAAATTGGTCTGCATGGCTGTCGTCCCAGAAGGAGGCCTCTTCTAAAGATGATGCACAAGAAAGCGCACAAACAGTTTTTTGAAGACAAGCAGACTAAGGACATGGATTACTGGAACCATGCCCTGTGGTCTGATGTGACCAAGATAAATGTATTTGGTTCAGATGGTGTCAAGCGTGTGTGGCGGCAACCAGGTGAGGAGTACAAAGACAAGTGTGTCTTGCCTACAGTCAACATGGTGGTGGGAGTGTCATGGTTTGGGACTGCATGAGTGCTATCAGCACTGGGGAGCTACAGTTCATTGAGGGAACCATGAATGCCAACATGTACTGTGACATACTGAAGTAGAGCATGATCCCCTCCCTTCGGAGACTGGGCCGCAGGGCAGTATTCCAACATAATAACGACCCCAAACACACCTCCAAGACGACCACTGCCTTGTTAAAGAAGCTGGGGGTAAAAGCTATGGATTGGCCAAGCATGTCTCCAGACCAAAACCCTATTGAGCATCTGTGTGGCATCCTCAAGCAGAAGGTGGAGGAGCACAAGATCTCTAACATCCACCTGCTCTGTGATGTCGTCATGGAGGAGGGGAAGAGGACTCCAGTGGCAACCTGTGAAGCTCTGGTGAACACCATGCCCAAGAGGGTTAAGACAGTGATGGAAAATAATGGTGGCCACACAAAATATTGACACTTTGGGCCCAATTTGGACATTTTCACTTAGGGGTGTACTCACTTTTGTTGCCAGCGGTTTAGACATTAACCACTTAACAACCGGCCCATAGCCGAATGACGGATACAGGGCGTTTGCTTAATTCTGGGAGGACGTCTATTGACGTCCTCCCAGAATCGCACTTCCCGCGCGTCCCCTAGGGAGCGCATACGGGAACCCGGCACATCACGGATTGCGGTGAATGGCCGCTGTGAGGGGCCTTTTACCACGTGAACGCTCCATCAAATAACGGAGCAATCACATGTAAACAAGCCGGTGGAAGCGCCAGCTTTTCTCTCTCCTCTCGGCACCGATCGGTGCATTGTGAGAGGAGAGGGGGCAGAGTGAGGACGTGCTGCATCGCTGTGGGCGATGTGTAATGCCCACAGCGCTGCTAAGTGACAGTGAGGGACAGGCTGCACCCCCCACCATCCATCCACGGCTCATCCATCCCCATCCATGGCTCATTTGTGCCTCATTCATGCTCATCCATACCACATCAGTTCTCATCCGTGACACATCCATGCCACTACAGTGCCCATCCGTGCCACTACAATGCCCATCCGTACCACTGCAATGCCCATCCATGCCACTACAGTGCCCATCTGTGCCATTACACTGCTCATCCGTGCCACTACACTGCCTATCTGTGCCACTACAGTGCCTATCCATGCCACCACAGTGCCTCACAATAGTGTAAAAGATAGTCAAATTAGATTTGAAATGTATGCCCCTAGAACACCTGACGGTGCTCCCTACATGTTGGGCCTCTGTATGTGGCCAGGCTGTGTAAAAGTGTCACACATGTGGTATCGCCATACTCGGGAGGAGTAGCAGAATATATTTTGGGGTGTAATTTTTGCTAGGTACATGATGTGTGTTAGAAATATTGTGTAATTGGACAACTTTGTGCAAAAAAAAAAATGCGTTTTCATTTTCTTTCCACATTTTCCAAAAACTTGTGGAAAAAATGAACCATTCAAAAGTCTCATAATGCCTCCTAGAATATACGTTGGGGTGTTTGCTTTCCAAAATAGGGTCATTTTTTGGGCGTTTCCATTGTCCTGGTGCTCCAGGACCTTAAAAAGAGCAAGAGGTAGTCAAGAAATTAGATGTGTAACTCATGCTCCTAGAACGCCTGATTGTGCTCCCTGCATGTTGGGCCTCTGTTTGTGACCAGGCTGTGTAAAAGTCTCACACATGTGGTATCGCCATACTCAGGAGGAGTAGTAGAATGTGTTTTGGGTTGTAATTTGTGGTATGCATGTGCTGGGTGTGAGAAATAACCTGTTAACATATGACAATTTTGTGGAAAAAAAATGTAAAAAAATCTTAATTTTGCAAAGAATTGTGGAAAAAAAATTACAACTTAAAAAATTCACCATGCCTCTTACTAAATACCTGGGAATATCTACTTTCCAAAAAGGGGTAATTTGGGGGTTATTTGTACTTTCCTGTCTTGTTAGGGTCTCAAGAAATGAGATAGGCCGTCAGTATATCAGGTGTGATCAATATTCAGTGATTGACACCATATCTTGTAGACTCTATTAAGCCCCGTACACACGGTTCGACGATCGCATACAACAGGTCATACTCACCACCGTTGTATGCAAAATCGATCGTTCGTATGCGCGATTTGAACAGTCGAACATACGACGGTCGTACAAGGGAGTTGTATGAGCAGACTAGAAAACTTGGTCGTACCAACAAGCAGACATACGACCGTTGTATTGTGTGTACAGAGCAGTTGGTACAGCAAGTTGTATTGTGCAAAACACGCATGCTCCGAAGTCAGGAATGGCTGGATGCTAATTACATGCACCTGAACGTTCTTTCCCCGGACGTACGATTGTGTAGTGCAGTCAGTATGCTGCATACAACAGCCAACATATGATTCAACACGGTCGTACGTGCGATCGTCGTCCCGTGTGTACGGGGCATAACCTTCACAAAGACCAAATAATATACACTAATTTGTTTGTTTGTTTTTTACCAAAGATATGTAGCAGTATAAATTTTGGCCAAAATGTATGAAGAAAAATTACTAATTTGCAAAATTTTACAGAAACTAAGAAAAATTCATTTTTTTTACAAAATTTTCATTTTTTTTTAAATTATAGCGCAAAAAATAAAAATAAAATGATTAAATACCATCAAAAGAAAGCTCTATTTGTGTGAAAAAAAGGACGCACATTTCATATGGGTACCGTGTTGCATGACTGAGTAATTGTCATTCAAAATGTGAGAGCACTGAAAGCTGAAATTGTTCTGGTTGTTAAGGGGGTTTAAGTGCCCAGTGGTCAAGTGGCTAATGGCTGTGTGTTGAGTTATTTTGAGAGGGCAGCAAATTTACACTGTTATACAAGCTGTACACTCACTACTTTACATTGTAGCAAAGTGTCATTTCTTCAGTGTTGTCACATGAAAAGATAGAATAAAATATTTACAAAAATGTGAGGGGTGTACTCACTTTTGTGAGATACTGTATGTGATTTTGAACAGAACCGGCCATCCTGTAGCAGCAAATCTGCTATAGGGCGGTCGGGAAGGGGTTATAGTGATCCTGACTACCTGGGCACTCACACAAGCTGTAGGCAACTATCAAAGCCTCAACACCGGATTTAAGGTTCCGTCCTACCCAAGACACTTAAGCCTCGTACACACGGGACGACGATCGTATTTAACAGGTCGTATGAACGACCGTTGTATGCGAAATCGATTGTTCGTATGCGCGATTAGAACAGCCGACATACGACGGTCGTACAAGGGAGTTGTATGAGCAAACTAGAAAACTTGGTCGTACCAACAAGCGCTCATACGACCGTTGTATCGTGTGTACAGAGCAGTTGGTACAACCAGTTGTATTGTGCAAAACACGCATGCTCAGAAGTCAGGAATGGCCGGATGCTAATTACATGCACCTGAACGTTCTTTCTGTGGTCGTACGATCGTGTAGTGCAGTCAGTATGTAAATACATTATCTAACATACGATTTGAGACGATTGTACGTACGATCGTCGTCCCGTGTGTACGAGGCTTTAGAAACCTTCAAGCTCCTGGCCACAATCCGGATGTACCAAATCCAGAGAAAACATGGAGCACAGCTTCCTCCTTTCACCATAAACATGTCAGAGCCCAACCTGTACCTTGGAGAATCCTGTGTCTTTTTTATACCCATTTAATGCCCCTTGCACATGATACTCCTGTTTGAGCATCTACTTTTTCAGACGTAATTTCAGGCATTTTTTTATAAGTATTTCCACATATTTACCTGCATGTTGGCGTAGATGTGCTTGCGCATTTTTTGCGTGAATTTTTCGTACATATGTGCGCAAATTTATTGTTGTGTTCTCCTTATGCACAATATGCAAGTGGCCATTTGCGCGCATTTATGCGCACTCAGGCATATTTGCGCGCATGAGGCGTGATTAACTGAGAAAAATTACAGATTTTTCTAAAATTTTTACTGAAGAATGCACGGTGCTTGTTTACGCGCCTGTGTGCATTAGCACATTACAATTAATTGGCTGTATTTTATCTCAGTAAAAAACAAAACAAAAGCTGTACTAAGCTTTTTCAAGCTGCAGTGTGAAATACGCCTAAATGGTGGCATAGGGGGTTGATTTATTAAAGGCCGGGGCTTTTTTTCTCAGAGAATAGGTGCAGTAACTCCTCCCTTCTGAGTCACCCCTTGACCACGTCCCCTACCCACCTCCAAGTACCATTCTTTGGGTGCACCCCTTACCCACCTCCCAGTACCACCCCTTTTGGAGAATACAGAACCTAGTATCATTTTGTGGTGCTAAATATGTTGTATGGAATTTGTTAATGAAAACAAGAAAGGCAGTAAAATATATGTAGCAACAATAGACACTCCAGCGATAATAGATCCACCCCAGTAACAATGGACTCCCAACAGCCAGCACCTTTCAGCAGCCATCAACATTAGACCCCTCCCTCAATAGTAGATCCCTCCCAGCAACGATTGACCCCCTGCAACATAAGACCCACCCCAGCAACAATAGATTCCCCACCAGCTACAATAGACCTCTCCAGCAAAAATAGATCACATCCAGCAACAAAAGATTCCCCAGAAGCTAGCAACAAAGACCCCTCCCTCAACAGTAGATTTGTCTTAGCAGCGATTGACATGCCCTGCAACATAAGACCCATCCCCAGTAACAATAGATCTCCCACGAGCAACAGAAGACCTCCCCAGCAACAATAGACCCTCTTCCTCCGCAAAAATAGATCCCCTCCAGCAACAATAGATTCCTCAGCTGCCAGCATTAGTAGACTCTCCAGCACACCCCAGCACCCATTGCCATTCCGTTCTGGGGGTGCCGGAACTGCTTTCCCCCGCGTTCCTGCTGAAAAAAAAGCCTTGCTAAAGGCAAATAGACTGTGCACTTTGTAAAGTGCAGTTGCTCCAGAGCTTAGTAAATGAGCAGAAGCTCTGCTGACTTCCATCATCCAATCATGTGCAAGCTAATATGCCATTTTTTAAATTTCCCTTGCACCTGATTGGGTATTCTTTGCCAAATAAAGCTTTACCTCATTTACTAAGCTCTGGAGCAATTGCACTTGCAGGGTGCACAGTCTATATGCCTATAGCAAATTAACCCCATAGTGTCAACTGAAAGTTTCCATAATTGACATGCATACAGTCAGCATCAGTAATGCCCCGTACACACGGGACGACGATCGTACGTACGATCGTCGCAAATCGTATGTTGCATAATGTAAATAGCATACTGACGTGCACCCGATGGTCGTACATACATCTTGCGGCCAAACGTGATGACGCGAACGAGCGTATAAAGAGGCAGTGCTGGTATCGTAGCGTCACCCTTTGGGCTCCTTCAATTAATTTCATGTTAGTTGAAGTGGACTTGGCGCATGCGTGTTTAGCACAATACAACTTGTTGTACCCAACTGCTCTACACACGATACAACGGTCGTATGCGAGCTTGTTGGTACGACCAAGTTTTGTAGTCTGCTCATACAACTCCCATGTACGACCGTCGTATGATCGACTGTTGAAAGCGCGCGCACAAACGATCGATTTCGCATACAACGGTCGTGAGTACGACGTGTTGAATGCGATCGTCGTCCCGTGTGTACGAGGCTTAAGTATACACTGGCGTTACCTCGGCCTCAAAGCGCTATCCTAAACTGCATCCCATTGAGAGACACTTACCAAGCATTTAGTGCTCAGCCCAGAAGTCTTCTGCATCCTGCCTAACACCTGCTGAAGCTTATAAAATGCTCGTTAAAGCTATGGCCTTAGGGAGCCTTGAGGACAAGAGTTGAGCACCATTGTTCTAGGGAATACAAATGTGCATGCAGAATACATTGTCAGAAATAGTACACAATAAACAGCAGAAAAAAAATGTTGATTTTTTATCTAATTCATGATTATTGCTTGACTGCTACATTCTGGGGGGGGGACACTATTGTAAATACAGATGGGGAAAAAACTGTCTTGCACAGTAACTAAATGTCAATGTCTATGAAGTATAAATCATACAGCGCCACTTAGTGGTAAAATTTCATAAAACAAGCAAACGAGGGCAAGAGAAAATAAAACTGCTATACTTCATAGAAAGTCATAGAAATATAAATGAATGAGCCATGGCATCACTGATTAAGCCGCTTGTCCATTCATTAGATACCAGTGACAGTGCTGAGAGCACAATATATCCATTCATTAAAGATTGAGGGCATCACTGATAATACATTAAAGCGGAGTTCCACCCAAAAGTAGAACTTCCGCTCATCTTATTCCTCCCCCCCCCCCCCCTCCTGTGTCACATTTGGCACCTTTCGGGGGTGAGTGGGTTGCGGATACCTGTCTTTGTACGTCAGCAGCACGGTCCCCCTCCTTCTCTGTCCCCTTCTGCCTGGCCAGTAAGAGAGCGCAGCGCGCTTTGCGCATGCACAGTAGGGACCTGGCTGTGAAGCCTAAAGGCTACACTACATCAGCTGCAGTGCCGACATCACTGGACTCCAGGACAGGTAAGTGTCCTAATGTTAAAAGTCAGCAGCTACCGTAAGTCATTTTTTTAAAGGGGCGGGTGGACCTCTGTTTTACGTTTCTTTACCATAGACAAATGTCACCATTAAGATTGCAGAGTGTCCATTTAGTGACAACCAATTGATTCACTGAGTATACTACCTATCTACTCACTATAAATCTGATACATCACTGAGAGTGCAACCTATCCATTCACTAGAGACCAGTGACATCACTGAGAGTGCAACCTATCCACTCACTAGAAATCTGTGACATCACTGAGAGTGCAACCTATCCATTCACTAGAGACCGGTGACATCACTGAAAATGCGGCCTATCCATTCACTAGAGACCGGTGACATCACTGAGAGTGCAACCTATCCATTCACTAGAGACCAGTGACATCACTGAGAGTGCAACCTATCCATTCACTAGAGACCGGTGACATCACTGAGAGTGCAACCTATCCATTCACTAGAGATCAGTGACATCACTGAGAATGCAGCCTATCCATTCACTAGAGACAAGTGACATCATTGAGAATGTAGCTTATCCATTCACTAGAGACCAGTGACATCATTGAGAATGTAGCTTATCCATTCACTAGAGACCAGTGACATCATTGAGAATGTAGCCTATCCATTCACTAGAGACCAGTGACATCACTGAGAATGTAGCTTATCCATTCACTAGAGACTGGTGACATCACTGAAAATGCAGCCTATCCATTCACTAGAGACTGGTGACATCACTGATAATGTGGCCTATCCATTCACTAGAGACTGGTGACATCACTGAGAGTGCAACCTATCCATTCACTAGAGACCAGTGACATCACTGAGAGTGCAACCTATCCATTCACTAGAGACCGGTGACATCACTGAGAGTGCAACCTATCCATTCACTAGAGACCAGTGGCATCACAGAGAATGCAGTCTATCCATTCAATAGAGAACGGTGACATCACTGAAAATGCGGCCTATCCATTCACTAGAGACTGGTGACATCACTGAGAATGCAGCCTCTCCCCTCACTAGAAATCTGTGACATCACTGAGAATGCAGCCTATCCATTCACCAGAGACCGGTGACATCACTGAGAATGCAGCCTATCCATTCACTAGAGACCGGTGACATCACCGAGAATGCAGCCTATCCATTTACTAGGGGCCAGTGACATCACTGAGAATGTAGCCTATCCATTCATAGAGACCGGTGACATCACTAAGAGTGCAACCTATCCATTCACTAGAGAGCAGTGACATCACAGAGAATGCAGCCTATCCATTCACTAGAGACCGGTGACATCACTGAGAATGTGGCTTATCCATTCACTAGAGACCAGTGACATCACTGAGAGTGCAACCTATCTATTCACTAGAGACCGGTGACATCACTGAGAGTGCAACCTATCCATTCACTAGAGACCAGTGACATCACAGAGAATGCAGCCTATCCATTCACTAGAGACCGGTGACATCGCTGAGAATGTGGCCTATCCATGCACTAGAGACCGGTGACATCACTGAGAATGTAGCCTATCCATTCACTAGAGACCAGTGACATCACTGAGAATATAGCTTATCCATTCACTAGAGACTGGTGACATCACTGAGAATGCAGCCTATCCATTCACTAGAGACTGGTGACATCACTGATAATGTGGCCTATCCATTCACTAGAGACCGGTGACATCACTGAGAGTGCAACCTATCCATTCACTAGACACCAGTGACATCAGTGGGAATGTAGCCTATCCATTCATAGAGACCGGTGACATCGCTGAGAATGTGGCCTATCCATGCACTAGAGACCGGTGACATCGCTGAGAATGTGGCCTATCCATGCACTGGAGACCGGTGACATCGCTGAGAATGTGGCCTATCCATGCACTAGAGACCGGTGACATCACTGAGAATGTGGCCTATCCATTCACTAGAGACGGGTGACATCACTGAGAGTGCAACCTATCTATTCACTAGAGACCGGTGACATCACTGAGAGTGCAACCTATCCATTCACTAGAGACCAGTGACATCACAGAGAATGCAGCCTATCCATTCACTAGAGACCGGTGACATCGCTGAGAATGTGGCCTATCCATGCACTAGAGACCGGTGACATCGCTGAGAATGTAGCCTATCCATTCACTAGAGACCAGTGACATCACTGAGAATGTAGCTTATCCATTCACTAGAGACTGGTGACATCACTGAGAATGCAGCCTATCCATTCACTAGAGACTGGTGACATCACTGATAATGTGGCCTATCCATTCACTAGAGACTGGTGACATCACTGAGAGTGCAACCTATCCATTCACTAGAGACCGGTGACATCACTGAGAGTGCAACCTATCCATTCACTAGACACCAGTGACATCAGTGGGAATGTAGCCTATCCATTCATAGAGACCGGTGACATCGCTGAGAATGTGGCCTATCCATGCACTAGAGACCGGTGACATCGCTGAGAATGTGGCCTATCCATGCACTAGAGACCGGTGACATCGCTGAGAATGTGGCCTATCCATGCACTAGAGACCGGTGACATCACTGAGAATGTGGCCTATCCATTCACTAGAATCTGGTGACATCACTGAGAGTGCAACCTATCTATTCACTAGAGACCGGTGACATCACTGAGAGTGCAACCTATCCATTCATTAGAGACCGGTGACATCACTGAGAGTGAAACCTATCCATTCACTAGAGACCGGTGACATCACTGAGAATGTAGCCTATCCATTCACTAGAGACCGGTGACATCACTGAGTATGTGGCCTATCCATTCACTAGAGACCGGTGACATCACTGAGAATGTAGCCTATCCATTCACTAGAGACTGGTGACATCACTGAGAATGTAGCCTATCTATTCACTAGAGACCGGTGACATCACAGAGAATGCAGCCTATCCATTCACTAGAGACCAGTGACATCACTGAGAATGCAGCCTATCCATTCACTAGAGAACGGTGACATCAGTGGGAATGTAGCCTATCCATTCACTAGAGACTGGTGACATCACTGAGAATGTGGCCTATCCATTCGCTAGAGACAGGTGACATCACTGAGAATGTAGCCTATCCATTCACTAGAGACTGGTGACATCACTGAGAATGTAGCCTATCCATTCACTAGAGACTGGGGACATCACTGAGAATGTAGCCTATCCATTCACTAGAGACTGGTGACATCACTGAGAATGTAGCCTATCTATTCACTAGAGACCGGTGACATCACAGAGAATGCAGCCTATCCATTCACTAGAGACCAGTGACATCACTGAGAATGCAGCCTATCCATTCACTAGAGAACGGTGACATCAGTGGGAATGTAGCCTATCCATTCACTAGAGACTGGTGACATCACTGAGAATGTGGCCTATCCATTCGCTAGAGACAGGTGACATCACTGAGAATGTAGCCTATCCATTCACTAGAGACTGGTGACATCACTGAGAATGTAGCCTATCCATTCACTAGAGACTGGGGACATCACTGAGAATGTAGCCTATCCATTCACTAGAGACTGGTGACATCACTGAGAATGTAGCCTATCTATTCACTAGAGACCGGTGACATCACAGAGAATGCAGCCTATCCATTCACTAGAGACCAGTGACATCACTGAGAATGCAGCCTATCCATTCACTAGAGAACGGTGACATCAGTGGGAATGTAGCCTATCCATTCACTAGAGACTGGTGACATCACTGAGAATGTGGCCTATCCATTCGCTAGAGACAGGTGACATCACTGAGAATGTAGCCTATCCATTCACTAGAGACTGGTGACATCACTGAGAATGTAGCCTATCCATTCACTAGAGACTGGGGACATCACTGAGAATGTAGCCTATCCATTCACTAGAGACTGGTGACATCACTGAGAATGTAGCCTATCTATTCACTAGAGACCGGTGACATCACAGAGAATGCAGCCTATCCATTCACTAGAGACCAGTGACATCACTGAGAATGCAGCCTATCCATTCACTAGAGAACGGTGACATCAGTGGGAATGTAGCCTATCCATTCACTAGAGACTGGTGACATCACTGAGAATGTGGCCTATCCATTCGCTAGAGACCGGCGACCTCAGTGGGAATGCAGCCTATCCAGTCACTAGAGACTGGTGACATCACTGAGAATGTGGCCTATCCATTTGCTAGAGACTGGTGACATCACTGAGAATGTAGCCTATCTATTCACTAGAGACCGGTGACATCACAGAGAATGCAGCCTATCCATTCACTAGAGACCAGTGACATCACTGAGAATGCAGCCTATCCATTCACTAGAGAACGGTGACATCAGTGGGAATGTAGCCTATCCATTCACTAGAGACTGGTGACATCACTGAGAATGTGGCCTATCCATTCGCTAGAGACCGGCGACCTCAGTGGGAATGTAGCCTATCCATTCACTAGAGACTGGTGACATCACTGAGAATGTGGCCTATCCAGTCACTAGAGACTGGTGACATCACTGAGAATGTGGCCTATCCATTCGCTAGAGACCGGCGACCTCAGTGGGAATGTAGCCTATCCAGTCACTAGAGACCGATGACATCAGTGGGAATGTAGCCTATCCAGTCACTAGAGACCGATGACATCAGTGGGAATGTAGCCTATCCAGTCACTAGAGACCTGTGATCAGTGGGAATGTAGCCTATACATTTATTGTGTTACATTTTGTGGTTTATCCATTTATTAGAGACCAGCAATGCGGTCCGTCGCCTACACCGAGGCGTAGAATTCTCATTATACAAAGTTCATCGGTGACAGGAACACTTAATAAGAGATTTCCTCCTCTTTATTTCTCTATTAGTCGGTCTTTGGAGAGGATGTCGTGTCTTTTAAGGAACATATTGGTTCCATGCCTCCTCTCCCTGAGCAGCTGTCTCACAGATCAAGACTCATTTCTGACAAATGGGCTGACTGTCATTAGCACTTAAAACAAATGCTGTGCGGGCAGTCATGCCTCTAACTGCTGATCAGTGTGGGAGTTTAATAACAGGGAGAGCGCTACGGAACGGAATATTCCGGGTTGCCTATGGCGACAGTCGGTAATGACATTTATTTAATGTGCACCATCATGTGCAAATGTTTGGTCTGCCGGAGTGTTTGTATGCACAGGAAAATGTCATCTTGTACTCATTGTATTCCACAGGCTGAGGTTACATTAAATGCAAAGAAAATACTCGCCTGCAGCATAGCTGGAGATTCCCTGAGAGGCAAAAATAAAAACACCGCTGATCCCCGGCACTCAGCTGTATAAGGGGCAGAATAATGACCCCTACACTTATGCATTGCGTTAACACATGATTGTCCAATTGCCATGAGAATTGGACTGCATTCTCCTGGGATTTTGGGTGCTCAGCTCTCCCGAGACGCAGTGGTGCCGCTTTCTGTAATTCCCAGAAGCGTTGGAAGCCCGGGCCGAGGTATTTGTTGTTGTTTTTTTTTTCTGAATACCACTTTTTTCTGGGGTCTGACAATAAAGCCTACTTTCTTGTTTCATGGTCCGCTTTAAGGTGAATTAAAGTGAAACATGAAAAAAGGGCATCCCCGCAGGGTTGTCCTGTGCATTGGCCACCCGTTCATTAGGGGCCCACAGGCACCGCCCCCCCATCCATGCGTCCAGCCCCCTGATCTACATATCAGGGCTCCAGACGCATGGATTCCAATAGGGCGGTGTTTTTTTTTGAAGCACGTGATTAGAGCCAGATGCTCTAATTGGCTTCAAAAAAGGGTGGGCTCGGGGCACAGAGCACTGTGTCCCGATCCCACCCAGTTGTGTGATGATAGCGAATGAATATTCATTGTTTTCACAGTGAATTTCCCCCATGCCAATCAGGAGGCGGGTCTCGATTGGACAAATAGGATCGGGCGATCCTATTGGACGCCTAG
The DNA here is from genome assembly GCA_018402905.1 of Glandirana rugosa. NCBI lineage: Eukaryota > Metazoa > Chordata > Amphibia > Anura > Ranidae > Glandirana > Glandirana rugosa. Next base: position 350,658 of record BLSH010160273.1, on the reverse strand, counting down.
TGATTGGGAGGAAGTGAATGGAGAAGCCGCTGGAGGAGCGGACACCAGAGCCGCTGCCCGCACCCTGCCAACTAGATGGGGTCCGCCAGCCATGCTGGAGGACACGCAGCCCACAGCCCACCACCTTGATGGGGTAAGTGCTGGACCGCCAGGCGCCCGGGGGGGTTTAGTGCCGTGCCGGCTGGGGGGTGGTTGTTTGCCGCCCCCCCAAAAAAAAAAACACCATCCGCCACTGGTTCTGTGGATGCGGATATAATAAAAGGGTGACACATCCTAAATTGTAGACAAATTAGATAAATGGACTCTAGATGGACTTTGTGGCACCACAGCATACATGGTCATCTAAAAATAAATAGTTTATTGTTACAGAAAGCTTAAAAAGGACAAACAACGTGAGATTAAAATTCCTAGCGTCATATGTTAGTAAAGCTGCCACATAAACATCACTATAACCACTCATAGGCCATACTGTAACTTTGCATAACACTTGTATAGATGCAATCATCAATCTCTATGTAGGCCTGGTGTAGATTGATGTACAGGGTAGAAAAAGGCTCGGAGCTCTACAGGTTTCGCGCTGACGCGCTTCTTCAGGAGCTTGAGGTAGGTATTCTGTAGTGGATAATCACATGCCAAGAGTTATCTTGGTACTGTAGAACATGGGCTAGAAGGTATACCGACAGGGATTCAAATAGTACAGGGGTCCACAACATTAAGCAAAAATGTAGTGTATCGGTAAGGGGATACCCAACGGAGGTTTTTTTTTTTGCAGGATTTACTATATAGACATAATAGGGGGTAAACCAAAAACTCCAAATACTTGTAAGATAACCTCCACCCCTAAGTGCCATACTGGACCTGCCAAACAGTCCAGCAAACAATAGGAAAACAGTATACAGCAGGCTCCCCAATGTCCGTTCACCCAGGCAGCAAAATTAAAGTAAAATTCTAGGCTAAACCTAACTAGTCTAAAAATTTCCTCCCCGCTCCTAATACCTGACTGACCTCTGTAAAAAAGATGTACAGTGCCTTGAAAAAGTATTCATACCCCTTGAAATTTTCCACATTTTGCCATCTTACTACCAAAAACATAAATGTATTTTATTGTTTTTTTATGTGATAGACCGACACAAAGTGGCACATAATTGTGAAGTGGAAGGAAAATGATAAATGGTTTTCAAAATTTTTTGCAAATAAATATCTGAAAAGTGTGGGGGGCATTTGTACTCAGCCCCCTTTACTCTGATACCCCTAACTGAAATCTAGTGGAACCAATTGCATTCAGAAGTCACCTAATTAATGAATAGAGTCCACCTGTGTGTAATTTAATCTCAGTATAAATACAGCTGTTCTGTGAAGCCCTCATAGGTTTGTTAGAGAACCTTAGTGAACAAGCAGCATCATGAAGGCCAAGGAACACACCAGTTTAAAGCAGGGTTAGGTTATAAAAAATATCCCAAGCTTTGAACATCTCACGGAGCTCTGTTCAATCCATCATCCGAAAATGGAAAGAGTATGGCACAACTGCAAACCTACCAAGACATGACCATTCACCTAAACTGACCGGCCGGGCAAGGAGAACATTAATCAGAGAAGCAGCCATGAGGTACATGGTAAATGTGTGAAAAGTGTGGCGTGCATTTGTATTCAGCCCCCCTGAGTCAATACTTTGTAGAACCGCCTTTCTCTGCAATTACAGCTGCAAGTCTTTTTGGGGAAGTCTCTACCAGCTTTGCCCATCTAGAGAAGACATTTCTGCCCATTCTTCTTTGCAAAATATCTCAAGCTCTGTCAGATTGGATGGAGAGCGTCTGTGAACAACAATTTTCAAGTCTTGCCACCGATTCTCAATTGGATTTAGGTCTGAACTTTGGCTGGACCATTCCAACTCATAATAACTACTAATATGCTTTGATCTAAACCATTCCATTGTAGCTCTGGCTGTATGTTTAGGGTCGTTGTCCTGCTGGAAGGTGAACCTTCGCCCCAGTCTCAAGTCTTTTTGCAGACTTTAACAGGTTTTCTTCTAAGATTGCCCTGTACTTGGCTCCATCCATCTTCCCATCAACTCTGACCAGCTTCCCTGTCCCTGCTGAAGAAAAGCATCCCCACCACATGATGCTGCCACCACCATGTTTCACAGTGGGGATGGTGTGTTCAGGGTGATGTGCAGTGTTAGTTTTCCTTCACACATAGCGTTTTGCTTTTAGGCCAAAAAGTTCAATTTTGGTCTCATCTGAGCAGAGCCCCTTCTTCCACATGTTTGCTGTGTCCCCCACATGGCTTCTCGCAAACTGCAAATGGGACTTCTTCTGGCTTTCTTTCAACAATGGCTTTCTTCTTGCCACTCTTCCATAAAGGGCAGATTTGTGGAGGGCACGACTAATAGTTGTCCTGTGAACAGATTCTCCCACCTGAGCTGTGGATCTCTTCAGCTTCTCCAGAGTTACCATGGACCTCTTGGCTGCCTCTCTTCTATCCTAAAAATCCTAACTGTCAGTATTTATTATAAAGTGGTATTAAAGCTTTGTTTTTTGTTTTAAATAAAAAAACATGTTATACTTACCTGCTCTGTGCCCCCACCGGCGCTCCTGGCACCTCCCCCTCAAGCAATGTTCCCAGAGAAACTACAGCTACATTCTCACTCCCGAGGCGCTGCTCTATGCGTCCATAAGACACATAGAGCCGCGGCTCGCCCTCCTTCTCCCAGCTCTGTCATCATTGGCTCACTGGCTGTGATTGACAGCAGTGGGAACCAATGGCCTCCTGCCGCTGTCTCAGCCAATGAGGAGGGAGAGTCCCAGGAAATTGAGGCTCTTGTGTACATTGCTGGATCGGAGGGGGCTCAGGTAAGGATTGGGGGGGGCTGGGAGGGGGGGACACTACACAGAAGGTTTTTACCTTTATGCATAAAATGCATGAAGGTAGAAAACCTTCAGCCTTTAGAACCACTTTAACTTTCAGTTTAATTCCACGTAGACATGCATGTTTTAACGCATGTTGCAATGCACTTTTAATGCATACTAAATCTAAACTCTGATTCTGGATTTAAACCAAATTTACCTGTGCAGTGGAACCCCCCTCCCCCTTAATGTTCCCTGCACTGCAAGGGTTAAATGCTTGCTTAGTCTAGGTTTGCAGGGATTAGGTGTATTCCTATTCCTCGTGTGGCAGGCTCCAGCCCTGTTCTCTTTTTCCCGTAGCTCCAGGCTGTAGGAGGACCCTTGGCATCATAAAGTACCGGGCACGGCTATAAACCCTGCATTGTCTGGGAAGGAGGCAGGCATGCGGCTGAGAGCACCTTAGAGAGGAAGCAGCACTGGACTGGGTGCATGAATGGAGGGAGCCTGCTGAAGTAAGTATCACACCTTACCTCTGCACCCCAAGACTAAACAAGCATTTAACCCTTGCAGTGTAGGGGGGGCAAAGGGGGAAAGGGATAAGGTGAATGCTTGCCTTATTACTAGCTCTAGCAGTCTTCCTCCAGCTGGCCGGCCAATCCAGCACCATCGGCTTTCTAAGGCACGTGAACCTCTGTTACATGAGGGGGTTTAACTGTTTACTTCCCCGCATTTGTTTTTGGCTATCGTAGAGGAAGAGGGAGAAGGGAGCTGCTGCAGCTCAACGTGCGCCCCTGTCTCTATGTAGAGACACTGCGCCCGGGGCAAGTGTCCCTTCTGCCCATCCCTAGTCCCAGCTCTGCTTCGGGTCCAATGAAATGACAATACAATGAAAGGGTTAACAGCCCTGCACTGCACATGATAACACCAAGGTGACAACTTTGGGCAGAAGAGAACATAGATGGAGTGAAGGATAGGGAAAGTAATACACCTTACCCCTGCACCCCAGACTAACCAAGCATTTACCCCTTGCAGTGCAGGGGTCCCCAGTGCAAGGGTAGATTATATCTAATTCCCGGAGCTCATCGGTAATACGCATTTACGTGCGTCATCATATAACGTATGTTACATCATGCATTGACATGTGTTTTGCTGTGTTTCCATTGATTTTAATGTAATGCGCAAACATGCATATGTGACAAATCTATTCACAATCTTTGGTTTTTGTTCCCCTGTGTGCTATGTAAGGTGAAGCTGCAGGATGAGAGTCCCAACAGACAAATAAATACAAAATACAATAACCCTCATCACCTACTATCTGATCTTCATTGTTCTCTACAGAGCTCTTAACCACTTCAATACTATGCACTTAGAACCCTTCCCTACCAGACCAATTTTCAGCTTTCAGTGCTCTTACACTTTGAGTGACAATTACTCAGCCATGCTACATTGTAAAAAAGTTTTAAAAGCGACAAAAAAGTGAATATAGCGTTTTTTATTTTTTACGTAGACCCTTATTTATGGTGGTTTTCTTTCGAGATAAACACTCTTTTTTTACTATTTTTAAAACAAACCTATGTTACATCGTACCGACTCATTAACAGTGAGTTTCACATTCTCGTGACTTTCGACTTTTAACCAGACCATCCCTTCCCAAGATTCACGTATCATAACTTCACCAATTCTCGAGACATCTCTTGTTACTTCTAGTCTATCATCCACTACTCCCAATAACATAAAACATAAATAAA
>BLSH010160273.1:323037-334665 GCA_018402905.1 Glandirana rugosa | reverse complement strand
GGTGTCACCTCCTCGTATTATGGGGGGGGGGTGTCACCTCTTGTATTATTATGGGGGGGGGGGTCACCTCTCGTATTATTATGGGGGGGTGTCAGCTCTCGTATTTAGTATGGGGGGGTGTGTCACCTCTCGTATTTAGTATGGGGGGGCACCTCTCGTATTTAGTACGGGGGGTCACTGGTTGTTGTCACCTCTTGTATGTAATGTGGGGGGGGGGCACCGGCCAGCTGTCACCCTCATGTAGTCTGTGATGCATGTGGGTGACACCTGGTGCTCCCTGTACTAAATAAGAACGCAACATCCGGTGTTGTGTAGTTGCTGTGGGATTTTAGAATGCAATGATGGTCACTTTTTTTTATTTGTGTTTTTTTTCTTTATTTATTTTTTTAAATTTTACTTTGTACCATCCAGTCTTGTTTTGGGCTTTCTTCGGGGTGGACTATACATATACCAAAGGTTGGCGTACACCTTGGCATGGCATTCAGATCAGTTCTGTAGAACAATTGTGGTATAAACATTCACCATCATCTGGAATAGCCATGCCTGTTTATATATGGAGTATCAGCTCCTAGCACTGGGTGCGTCTCAAAGGAACAGCATCCACCAAAAAAACATTTTTTGGGGGGGGTTACTCAATTTTCTTTATTTCAAATGTATTGAAAACCATTCTTCACCAAGGTCTGTCATGTACCCATCACCACGGCGGGTCACTCTAAACATTATGTGATGGGTACTTTGTATATCTGAAGGTCTCAGAAGTGTGAAATGGGCTTCAGCAAATATTTACCATGTAACTTGAGCGCTGGGCTAATCTAATAGCAATTCTTTTCCTTCCAGTGGAATGAAGTAACCAAATACTTTCGGGCTGGAATGCCCTTGAAGAGGCACAGAATACACTTTAAGGCTTATGGGAACTGTTTCACGGCCTCGGAGGCCATAGACTGGCTTCATCAGCTGCTCAGGAATAACAGCAATTTTGGAACAGAAGTGACCAGGCAACAGACAATCCAGCTTCTAAGGAAGTTCTTGAAGAACCATGTCATTGAGGACCTGAAGGGGAGATGGGGCACCGAGGACTTGGAGGATAACCACAACCTGTACAGGTATTGCTTGCCAACCATGCAGGCTTTCTGTACATTTTAGTGCAGCAATTCTCCATCAAGGTTCTGTGGAACATTAGGGGTTCCTCCAGGGTTGGCTAAGGGTTCCTTGAGCTGTGGCCAATTGACGTCCCATCTGATGGTGCCTACATAGATTTGCGTCCAACATCACTTGGCAGAGGCAGTAGCATGACTGCAAGAGTGTCATTCTGGCCACCCTGTAAGGAAGGCAATCTTCCCACTTATCACCACCAACATAAGAGGCATTTTCCCTATGACCCCAGACAGACTAAGCTTACCAAGGGATCCCTGAAGCTGAAAATTATTTCAAGGGTTCCACTGAAGTAGAACAGTTGAGAGGCTGGATTAGATGAATAAATAGATGTGTGCATACCCATGTATTATTGTACTGTTTGTTTTTTTTGTGTGTAGGTTCCCTTCCACTTCTCCTGTGAAGACTATTCCGAATCGGCATCCTCTTTGGAAGAGAAGCAGCTTAGAAAATGTCTTCAAAGAAAAGGACAATATGTTTAAAATGCCACATTTCTCCAAGAGGACACCTAAAAGGCATAACTCTCTAGATGGCCAGGTCAGTGTGGGACTGTTGATATTGTAAGGAGAGCAAAAGCACTATTTATATATAAAACATAGTTGGCTGGTATGGTTTTTTTGCATGCAAGGTCACTTTTGTTAAAGAAAAAAAAGCTTTCTCCTGCTTCTACAATTTTTATTTACTTTTCCCCTTTGTGTACACTGCCTGAGATGCGTGCACAGTGCAGTGTGAAGTTTTACATTAAAGTGGTTCTAACTCTAAAAAAAAAAAAAAAAAAAAAAAAAAATCTTTTAAAGCAGGATATACAGCATAGTGCTTGTGCGGTGTCATTTGCCCTGGTTGATCCTGCTGGCCCCCCCCTTAGTGTGCTGACCATGGTAATCATGGCTGCTGATCCATGATACCGTGGACAGTTTGCATGCCTCTGTCATCCCGCTGCTCTCCCCCTTGCTACTTGCCTGTCGGTTCAGGAGTCTGTGTGTGAGCCATCTCCTCCCCGCCCCACCCCTGCAGATATAGATAGATAGAAATTTAGTCTCACAAATGTCAGTACGCCCCTCACATTTTTATAAATATTTTATTCTATCTTTTTATGTGATAACACTGAAGAAATGACACTTTGCTGCAATGTAAAGTAGTGAGTGTACAGCTTGTATAACAGTGTAAATTTGCTGTCCCCTCAAAATAACTCAACACACAGCCATTGATGTCTAAACCACTGGCAACAAAAGTGAGTACACCCCTAAGTGAAAATGTCCAAATTGGGCCCAATTAGCCATTTTTTTTCCTCCCCGGTGTCATGTGACTCATTAGTGTTACAAGGTCTCAGGCGTGAATGGGGAGCAGGTGTGTTAAGTTTGGTGTTATCGCTCTCTCTTTCTGGTAACTGGAAGTTCAACATGGCACCTCATGGCAAAGAACTGTGAGGATCTGAAAAACATTGTTGCTCTACATAAAGATGGCCTAGGCTATAAAAAGATCGCCAAGACCCTTAAACTGAGCTGTAGCGCGGTGGCCAAGGCCATACAGCTGTTTAACAGGACAGGTTTCACTTAGAACCGGCCTCACCATGAAGTTGAGTGCACCTGCTCAGCGCCATATCCAGAGGTTGTCTTTGGGAAATAGATGTATGAGTGCTGCCAGCATTGCTGCAGAGATTGAAGGGGTGGGGGGGGGTCAGCCTGTCAGTGCTCAGACCACTCGCTACACACTGCATCAAATTGGTCTGCATGGCTGTCGCCCCAGAAGGAAGCCTCTTCTAAAGATTATGCACAAGAAAGCCCACAAACAGTTTCCTGAAGACAAGCAGACTAAGGACATGGATTACTGGAACCATGTCCTGTGGTCCGATGAGACCAAGATAAATTTATTTGGTTCAGATGGTGTCAAGCGTGTGTGGCGGCAGCCAGGTGAGGAGTACAAAGATAAGTGTGTCTTGCCTACAGTCAAGCATGGTGGTGGGATTGTCATGGTCTGGGGCTGCGTGAGTGCTGCCGGCACTGGGGAGCTACAGTTCATTGAGGGAACCATGAATGCCAACATGTACTGTGACATACTGAAGCAGCGCATGATCCCCCTCCATTTGGAGACTGGGCCGCAGGGCAGTATTCCAACATAAAGACCCCAAACACACCTCCAAGACTACCACTGCCTTGCTAAAGAAGCTGAGGGTAAAGGTGATAGACTGGCCAAGCATGTCTCCAGACCTAAACCCTATTGAGCATCTGTAGGTCATCCTCAAACGGAAGGCGGAGGAGCGCAAGGTCTCTAACATCCACCAGCTCTGTGATGTCGTCATCGAGGAATGGAAGAGGACTCCAGTGGCAACCTGTGAAGTTACATACAAAAATGTATGTGTGTGTGTATTAAAAATTATGCAGCAAAATATCTAATCAGTAATCAGGATTTGTGGAGATGTGGGCCTTCTTTTTTTTTTTTTTTTTTTTTTTTTTTTTTTTTGGTCTGCAATCATTTCTATGTTATTCCAGGGTCAACAAGAGAATGAGGAGATAGAAATGATGGAAGAAGATCGGGGTTGTGATGAAAGTGGTCCACAGGAACTGACCCAGAAAGACGTTGAGGATATCTGGGGGAACATCACCTTGAACCAGTAAGCCCCTTTTTTCCTTTTTTTTTTTTTTTTTTAATTTGTCATGTTGTACTTCTGTTTTACAGTTAGTTCACCCGGTGGGTCAAGGTTGACCATTTTAAACAAAGGGCACATCTTTGTTTTTCATTACTTTGGGGCCTTATTTGGTCAGTTTTACTCTTCTGGGACCTCCAGAGGAAATGGTTTTCCAATATGGTGCTGCTGATCTTACAATCTGGGTCTTCAGTTGAGTTCCTTGCCCACAGGTTTCACACAAATTTTTCCATTCTTTTGGTTTGACTCCTCCTCTCGGGTCCCCTGCCAGTTCTCATGGCCCCTCCTTCCTGCCTAATCCCCCAGAGCAAGCAGCTTGTTATGGGGGCTCCTGAGCTGCTGCTCTGCCTGTCCATTCACACACAGAGCTGTGGTTCGGCCCTGCCCTTCTAACTCCTCATTGGTTCACTGACTGTGATGGACAGCAGCGGGAGCCGCTGTCACAGCCAATGAGGGAAAGTCCCCAGAGAGCTGAGACTCTTGTGCACATTACTGCAGAAAGATTGGGCTCAAGTAATATTGGGGGGGGTTCAGTTTGGCTAGTTAAGGTGACCCTGCATTGCAGTGCTGCAGCCTCCATAAATGTCTTCAGCATTTGACACAGAGTGTTGTATACTTTTGTCACCCGCTTTGCATTCTGCTACTATCCTCCAAACAGAGAGGTAGGGTAGGAGTCACAGCCTGTCAGAGGAGAGACTGCTACTATTGCTACCGACAAGGTCACAACAGAAAGTAGTGGTAGGGGGCGCTGGAGACAGATTTGCAGAGGTTACCAAAATGTGGACGGGGATCCCCCCAGGAGAGGACATCCAAGTGTAATGGGTCAAAGAGTGTTGAATTTAAAATCATTAGGTGTCCAGTTCAGCTGGTTACATCAATCAGGGCAAAAGACAATCAATGCATTTCAGGGGACACAAAAAAATGCGTTGGTTGATGTTCACAGTCGAGGTTTCAAAGGCCCTTGCCACAGCACTGACTGTTGTTCATAACATCCTCTGCCTGCAGGAGAACTTTTGAGTCCATTTCACCGAGCCTCGCTGAAGGGGATTGTGTGGCCCTTGAAACATTTTGTGCTGTTCTTTGCTCTGCTTGTTGTAAACAGTTGAACAAGAATTTTTGTACTAAGGATTTTTTATTTGGTGCTCTGTGACCTCTTACACCTTATGCAACAGGTCCATTGTGCAGCTTACTGTTGTGACTTTTTTTTTTTTTTTTTTGTATTGTACTTATCTGATTCCTCTTGTCTAATCCTAACTAGCCTGCAGAAAATCCTGGCCTTGCCATCGCTGGATGAAGTGCTGAATCCGGCCCAGATAAATCCGGCTCACATCATGTACAATATGACGCACACCAGCAAACACGGAGTGGTCTTTCTACAAGATAAGACGGGTTGGTCCTTTCTTTTTAGAGTTGCAATTATCCAGATTCTCAACCATCACATCATAACATTACATTTAGCGAGGTGTGTGTGGGGGTTTTTTTTTTCTTTACATTGAAGCCTGTAAAGCGTCGCAATTAGCAGAGTCAGAGTCCTGCGGACTCTCGGTAAGCTGTCTGCTCCCACCTCCCGCGCGGGCAGGCAGCTGCTGAATGTCAGGGGGAATCCATGAACTATGAGAACACTCACCGGTGCCCTCACAGTTCATTGACTACAAGGCGTCACCTGCAATGGATGAGGGTACTTGTAGTTCATTCATTCCCTGGAAACTGGATGAATGATGTGGCAGTGTGCCCTGAGCCAGGCACAGCCTCGCTGTTTTTAAATTGTGACAGCGGATGTGGGGAGAAGATGTCACTGTCAGAGGGGAGTGCTGGTGGCAGGAGGTGGATGCATAAAGCATTTTACACCCTAAATATGTTGGTAACATTTAACCTGCTCCTGAAGGTAAAGTTATCCTTTTTAAGTAGGTGAAGCATTATGCTTTTCTTGTTTGCCCTAACCGAGGAGCATGCAGCAGGCATTGTGCCGGGTCTTCAATAATCTGGACTGCGGTTATATCCAATGTTTCCTATTATCCAGCCAAAATGCTCCAATTTTGGGACATTCCCATCATATATAGAGGCGCAAACCTGGTAGGCCGCAGCTCATCCAGCATCTGTCACAGACTGAGGGGTAGGCTAAATCTAGTGTCTTAGGGACTTTAGCCGCTTGCCAAACAGTCATGTACCCGGTACATCATCTGTCTTCAAACGGTTGTACCAGGATGATGCCTGCAGCTGTAGACATCACCCCGGTACCATTTCTCCTACGTTCACTGACAGACGCAGCTTCTTCATGACTTTGTGGGGTTTTATGTTCGTCCTACCAGGAGTTAACTAGGCAGGGAAAAGAATCAGCTGGCCCCTCCCCTGGGGCCGTCCTCTCTTCCTACATTAAACCCCTCACAGAGGAGCTCTCCAGTTTCAATGCCTAGTTCGCAAGGAGTTGACCTGGCTTCCCTATAGGGAACTGCGGTCCTATTGTGACCATTTTCTTTTTTTATTTTCTTTTTTGCTGCAATCAAGATGATCTGCTATCAAGTAGCCGGTCGGGGCATCGAGAGTCCTGGTGCTCTGTACTTTCCCCGACCTGGCCAACATGATGCGAAGCCGGCCCCAACACAGGGACCCGCCGCATCTTCCCCGTTCCGTGCGGGTGGCCCGGGGCGAGATCCCCCATTTTGGTCCCCTCCCGATTCGTTCGGCAGGGTGACTCTGGGCCTGCAGCGTACCCCCTGCTGAGGGTGGAAAGTCTGCATCCGGGTGGCTACCGTGGCGTCGGACTGGTAAGTGAGCGCCCTGCCTTCCTCCCCACATGGGGAGTGAAGAGGGCCCGACGTCCGCAAATGCAGTTTTTTTTCCACTGCTCCTGTAGCTGTCCGGGGTAGCCACCGGTGGGGATCAGCCTCTCATCTTGCCCCCTGCCACCCCTCGCCCCCTCCCCAGCGCTGTACCTTCGTTCAGCCTTCTCGTCCAGCATTGCCATGCGGTCCTTCGGCCGCCATTTTGCCGTAGCCGCGGACATATCCAGTCTATGGGGTTTTCCCTCTAGCGCTCGGAGCGGCCATATTCGGTACTGCACGTTGCCTGAGAGGTGTGTTTCAGTCTCTAGTGCTTCCTGGCGGCCATCTTCACTGCATGCTCTGCATTCTACACATGGCTGCAGCTTCTCCTCTCAGAAAATGGCGGCTGACAGAGGCAGTTTCTTAACGATTGGCGCTAACGGGCAAAAACAGCAAGTATAGCTGGGCTCCCTCTGGGTACTGGTGGCGGTGGGGTGCTGTCCTCTGGATCCTGTGGGTGTGTGGCTGTGTGCGGGGTGTCCCTTCCTTCCATCCATCCATCCATCCCTATAATGGCTGATCTCCCTGCTGAACCTACTGAGGTGGCTTCAGCAGCCACGCAGTCTGCCCAAGGGGCTTTTCTCACCCAGCTGCGGGATGTCCTCGCTGAATTTCTTCCACATGGGGACGCCGCTCCGCGGGCCCCCAGGAAGCGGCCCCCTTTATCCTCGGGGGAAGATTCTGAGCCAGAGGTGGCTTCTAGGGTCTCAGGGACCCCGGGGGACTTGGGTGGTGACATGGGGACTGAGGACCAAGAGCCTGTGGCTGACCAGGATAATGTGCTGGTCGCCACCATTATCGCTGGCATTCGCACCAAGTTGCAGTTGGATCAAGCGGGCGAATCGCAGTCTGCCTATGTGTGCGGGTCTTCTAGGCCCCCAAGTCCTATCCTTACAATGAGTTTTTTGACCATTTCCTATACCATGAATGGCAACAACCACGCCGTTCCCCCTCACTGACTGCACGCTTTTCTGAACGCTATCCCTTTGAGGAGAGCTTCCTGAAGAAATGGGAATCTCCTGCGGTGGATATGCCTATTGCACGCCTTACTAAGGCGACTACCATTCCTATGGAAGGGACTCCTTCCTTTTAAGGATCCTGCCGATAGAAGAACAAAGGCACTTCTGAAGTCCTTGTTCTTGAACGCGGGCTCTGCGGTGCGACCTGCTTTGGCTGCGGCCATGGCAGCGCAGTACCTTTCGGAGTGCATGGGGGAACTTTAAGTCGGACCTGACCAAAGGTCGCCTTATGGAGGCACCGCAGAAGGCTGAGTTTTTACTCCAGGGGATTAATTACCTCTGTGATGCGGCGGTGGACGTTCTGCCCTTGTTGTCCAGAATTTCTATATCGGCCATTAGGCTTCGCAGAACTCTTTGGCTGCGATCCTGGTCAGGTGACCACGCCTCCAAACTAGGTTTGGCTGATATTCCCTTTCAGGGTGGGCGCCTATTTGGCTCGCGGCTTGATGAAATCATTAAGGATTTCACGGGAGGCAAGAGTACCTTCCTCCCGCAGCCCCGCAGGCGTGATTTTCGCCGTAGACAGGAGCCTTCTACGTCTGGTCAGAGGAAGCTTTTTCATGCATCAGGCGCGGCAAGCAAGGGAACCCCTCCCAGTAAGGTTGCTGCAGGGGCCGGACGCCGGCAGTGGCAGCGCAAACCAGGAAAGACGGAAGACAAGTCTTCCTCAGCCTGATGGGTCGCCCCCACCCGATTGTCGGGTGGGGGGGACGTCTTCGGGGGTTCGCAAACCGGTGGCTGGCTCGCATTTCCGACTGCTGGGTCTGCGAGGTGGTGTCCACCGGGTACAGGATAGAGTTCATCTTTCTACCCCCAGACAGGTTCTTCCCATCAAATCTAAACCTCCCGCTGGAGCGCAGACAGGCCCTTCCAGGGCGGTGCAGGCTCTCTCAGATCAGGGAGTGATCGTACCGGTTCCCCAAGGAGAGAGGTTTCGAGGCTTTTACTCGAATCTTTTTGTGGTACCCAAAAAAGGGGACGGATTTCGGCCCATCCTGGATCTGAAGGCCCTAAACAAGTTTGTCAGGGCACGGAAGTTCCGGATGGAGTCTGTTCGGTCGGTCGTGGCCGCCCTGCACCAGGGGGAATTCCTGGCATCATTGGACATAAAGGATGCGTACCTCCATGTACCCATCCATCAGCGATTCCTGCGGTTCGCTGTTGGGGATCGCCATTTTCAATTTGTTGCTCTTCCCTTCGGCCTAACCTCCGCGCCCCGGGTGTTCACGAAGTTACTGGCCCCGGTGTTGGCGTTGCTGCGTCAGAGGGGCATTGCCATAGTGGCTTACCTGGACGATCTGCTCCTGCGAGCGGACTCAGTATCTGCCCTGGAGGAGAATGTGCGTATTGCAATGGACTCATTGCGGGACTTCGGCTGGTTACTCAACCTGCAGAAGTCGTCGGTGTCTCCTTCCTGCCGTCTGGAGTACTTGGGTCTCATTCTGGACACACAACAGGTGTTTCTCCCTCCGACAAAGCTACAGAGCTTACAGTCGGCTATGCGCACCCTCCTATCACGCCGCCGGTCTTCCTTGAGGTTATGTATGAGGGTGCTGGGGCTCATGGTCTCGTCGTTCGAGGCGGTACCTTTTGCCCAGAGTCACACTTGTTTTGCTCCAGCGAGCAATTCTGGTTCAATGGGACAAGTCCCACCGGTCGTTGGATCTTCTGATCCGGCTGGGCCCTCAGACCAGGGCGTCCCTTGCCTGGTGGTTGCGGGACTCGGCCCTCACTCGGGGGAAGTCGTTCCTGTCCCTTCAGTGGACGGTGATCACCACGGACGCCAGCCTGGCGGGTTGGGGCGGAGTCCTGGAGCAACTATCAGCTCAGGGTTGTTGGTCGGCCCAGGAGGCCTGCCTACCCATCAATGTGCTGGAGCTGAGAGCAATCAGACTGTGTCTTTCTCATTGGACGAGGAGATTGCAAGGCCGTCCGATTCGAATTCAGTCGGACAATGCCACGGCGGTGGCGTATGTGAATCATCAGGGCGGCACTCTGAGCCCAGCAGCGGCTGTGGAGGCAGCTCTGATTCTGCGTTGGGCGGAACTCCACGTTCCGGCAATCTCTGCGGTTTACATCCCAGGTGTGGAGAACTGGCAGGCGGACTTTCTCAGTCGCCAGGAGCTGGACCAGGGGGAGTGGTCCCTTCACCCGGAGGTGTTCAGTCAGATTTGCCACAAGTGGGGGACACCGGATGTGGATCTCATGGCGTCCAGGTTCAATCACAAGGTGAGAACTTTTGTGTCCAGGTCGAAGGATCCGTTGGCAGTGGCCACAGATGCCCTGGTGGCTCCCTGGAGCCGTTATCGCCTCCTGTACGCTTTTCCTCCCATACGTCTGCTCCCGAGATTGGTGCGCAGAATAGCGATGGAAGGAATCCCGACCATTCTGGTGGCCTCGGCGCACCTGGTAGGCCGACGTGGTGCAAATGGTGGCAGACGCCCCCTGGCGGCTTCCGATGCGAGACGACCTCCTGTCTCAAGGACCCATCTTGCACCCTGCTTTACCCTCGCTGGCTTTGACGGCTTGGCTATTGAGTCCCAGGTGCTGAGGGATAGGGGAGTGGCTGACTCCGTGATCCCCACTTTGTTAAAAGCTCGCAAGTGCACCTCTCGCAAGATTTATCACCGAACCTGGAAGGCTTACATTGCCTGGTGCGAGGCGGAGGGCTACAACCCTCGCTCTTTTGTAGTTTCCAGGGTACTGACCTTTCTTCAGCAGGGTCTGAATAAGCAGTTGGCTTTGAGTACTCTTAAGGGCCAGATCTCGGCCTTAGCCATACTCTTTCAGAGACCTTTGGCTTCGCATTCTCTGATTCGTACCTTTGTACAAGGTGTGCGACATGTGGCGCCTCGGGTGAGATCCCCGATGGCCCCATGGGATCTGAATCTGGTGCTTTCGGTTCTTCAGAAACCACCTTATGAAAAAATCAGGGAGATTCCCTTACAACTTCTGTCGCAGAAGGTGGCCTTCTTGGTTGCCATCACTTCTGCCAGACGAGTGTCGGAATTGGCTGCCCTATCGTGCAAGTCTCCTTATTGGTGATGCATAAGGATAAGGCGGTCTTGCGACCCCCTTCCTTCTTTTCTTCCGAAGGTGGTCTCTTCTTTTCATATCAATGAAGATATTGTTCTACCTTCATTGTGCCCTCGTCCAGCGCACCCCAAGGAGTTTGAGTTGCATACCTTGGACGTAGTAAGGGCCTTACGAGTGTATTTGGCTGCTACAGCTTCCTTTCATAAAGCTGACGCCTTGTTTGTTTTGCCAGAGGGCCTGCGCAAAGGTCTGGCGGCTTCTTCGGCTACTATTTCTCGGTGGATTAGAAAAACCGTGACCCATGCGTATTCTGTTCGGGGCAAGGTTCCCCCTTTTCCGGTCACGGCTCATTCTATCCGGGTGGTTAGTACTTCCTGGGCTTTCAGACACCAGGCCTCGGTGTCACAGGTGTGCAAGGCGGCCACTTGGGCCTCGGTTCACACTTTCACTAAGTTTTATAAAGTTGATGTGTTCGCATCTTCGGATGCTGCTTTTGGCCGCAAAGTTCTGCAGGCGGTAGTGTAGGCGCGTCTGGCGCCTCCTCAGAGGTTCAGTTGGGTACAGTTGTTTGCATTTACCCACCCCTCTTTTTTGACACAGCTTGGGGACGTCCCCACAAAGTCATGAAGAGCTGTCTGTCAGTGAACGTAGGAGAAAAAGGGATTTTATTAAAAACTTACCGTAAAATCCTTTTCTCCGAGTTCACTGACAGACGCAGCACCCACCCCTCTGGGCTCTGTTTTGGTACGGCTTGTGTACGAACTGAAGAGCTATTCTGTGAGGGGGGTTTAATGTAGGAAAAGAGGACGGCCCCCAAGGGAGGGGCCAGCTGATTCTTTTCCCTGCCTAGTTAACTCCTGGTAGGACGAACCTAAAACCCACAAAGTCATGAAGAGCTGCGTCTGTCAGTGAACTCGGAGAAAAGGATAGACAGTCACTTGAGCCTCTTTTCCTA
>BLSH010160273.1:301311-315904 GCA_018402905.1 Glandirana rugosa | reverse complement strand
TTGTTGCTAGGCAGATTTAAAAACGCAAATTGCGGTACAAACTCAGCACTTGCGTTTTTCTTGCATGCCCATTGAAGTCTATTACATGCAAAATGCTGAATTTTGTGGGAAAGAAAGTCCCTGACCCTTTCCAAAAACGCAGAGGCACAAAAATGCATTGCTGTGAACATGTTCCATAGGAACCCATGTTAAAAAAAAAAAAAAAAAAAATTCCCTGCATTTCTGCAAAATGCATCAAACGCATTCTTGTGAATTGAGCCGTAGGCTGGCCATACATTTGTACAATTTCCCTTTTTAGATTTACCAAAACCATAAAATATGAGGTCAAACCTAAAATAAAAGGAAATTTGTATGCAATCAAGCAGCCTCTTGCACTACATCAGTGGTTCTCAACTCCAGTCCTCAGGACCCACTAACAGGCCAGGTTTGCAGGATAACTGAAATACATCACAGGTGATCTCATTTGCTGCTCAGTGATTGCAGTATTCTAGTCTGCATCTCCCCAAGGTAATACTTAAAATCTGGCCTGTTAGTCGGTCCCGAGGACCGGAGTTGAGAACCACTGCACTACATAGTTGAAGGTAAATCTAAGGGAAATTGAAGATGAAAATTATCATCATGTAGGGCCAGCTTTAGACTGCTGTCACAAGTGTCTCCAATGGAAGATTTGCCTTTTATTCCTGTTCTGGTGGCAACTTAGTTTTTAGATTTTACTCTTTTTTTTTTCTTTTGCAGTGGTGATCGGGATAATTAAAGAGGGTGGATCTCCCTAACCGGGACACAAACAGCGATTTAAAAATCTGAGTGATGAGATTTTAACCTCTTGCGATTTGTGTGCAAAACTAAAAAAAAAAAAAGTTTTGCATTTTTAGTAATGCATTGAAGCGGAATTCCAGTCTAATCCTAAGAATGTTCCCTCAATAAAAAGTTAAAAAAAAAAAAATGCTCCCTCTCCCACCTCCTAACACCTATGCTGACAACCCATGTAAGAAAGATCTGTACTGCTCTGCTTTGGTCATGTGATCCGGCTTCCCTGTGTCAGCCTGCAGGGGAGAGGAGGGAGTGTTCTTCTATTGTAGCCAATTTGCCAGAAATGACGCAATTGGCGTTTTTGACAGTTACTGCCCATGTGCCCGTGTCCAACTGCGCATGCATCCCTCCTCCTGTGATTTTAGACCGTGTTATGTTAGGGATATTAAAAAAAAAAAAAAACTATAGTCTGCCGACGTGGACACAGGTGAAAGTAATCGGTTGGCCCCCCGACATTGGTTATAATAAACTCTAGGTCTATGTCGACATTGGGGAATGAAATTTGACGCACCAGAAATTACGCAATTGGCGTTTTTGACAAATTGGCTAAGGTGACAGCACATGGAGCACTGACAACAGATGGGACATGGGAGCTTATGGGTGACGTTGCCACTCCCACTGCATTGTCAGTGATCTCTCTCCTCTCCCCTGCAGCCGGCACTGGCTGACATAGGAGATGCATGACCTGAGCAGGCTGAAAATGGGCATCTTATCTTAGGTTAAGCTGGGTATACAGCTATGGAAAATAGGCCGGTTCAGCAGGAATGTGTGTACCACTGTCTAACAGCAAATGACCGAATTCTGCTGAACAGTCATGCTAAAAAAACAGCATTCGATCAGGGTTGTGGGGGTTTTCTTATATTCTTCTTTTTTTTTTTTTTTTTTTTTTTTTTGGTCATAAATGAAAACTGTATACTCTGCTTTAGTCATCATAGGTTTTAGAAGGGGGGATGGAAGCATTATCTGGGTTTATCCTGGAATTCTACTTTAACTATTTGCCTGGAGGTGGTTTTAAAGGCCCAGTAGAGGGGAGAATCTCGCCATCAGGGGTAGTAAAAACGTTGAAGGCTTTAACCCTTCTATGCTCCAAAACTTAGCAGGTGGTGTGTTGAACCTCTGCAGAGAGACCGCTGTTTCCACACACTGCAAGGGTTTTTCTCTACAACAGTAGTTCTCAACCTCAGTCCCCCAACAGGCCATGTTTTGGGAATTTCTCATAGATAAAATAGCTGTCCAAAATACCAAGCCATTGACTCTGATTTAAAGCACCTGTGCAAGATAAAGGAAAACCTGCAAACATGGCCTGTTGGGGGTACCTGAGGACTGAGGTTTAGAACCACTGATCCACAACATGCTGACAGGAGACAGGCTTTTCTACTCTACCAGCTGTGGCTGCTTTCTAAAGAAATCGGAATGTAAGACTTTTCATGTTTTTTCTGATTTAGATGTGATTTTTCTGCCTTGATGTGGGTTTGTTTGTTTTCTTCTACTTGCGTGTAATTTTGTAGCTTTTCACAAAAACGAATCAAACTGCAATTAATATGTAGAATCCAGACCCCTGTTTTTGGTTATTTTACAGGATATGTACTAGAGGTGCACCGAAATGAAAATTCGAGTACCGAAACTGAAAATTCAGGATACACTTGGCTGAAAAAGACGGGTTTTTAAAATATAATTTAAAGAAAAAAAAATAAATATATATATATATATATATATATTAATTATGCCTTTAAATTAATATGACTTTGTTGTCAGCCATTACCGGCACCTTCTTGATGCGGTGTTGAAAATCCTGGTTGCCGCATTTTTGGGTGCATTTGTTCAGTTAAAAAGACTGCAGCATTGAAAAATGCAATCGTGTTGCCCTTTTTTTTTATGCATTTTTTTTTTTGAGTCACGTGGCCTATGAAAAACACACAATAACCATGGTAAAATCGCAAATGTTTTCGGCAGCCATTATTGACACTTTTTTTTTTTTTTTTTTTTTTTCTCTTTCTTCTTTCGGTGAAAACCCTATTTTCGGCGGCTAAAATTTTGGTGCATCGCTACTATATGTACCATTAAACAAGTCAAATAATTATACACTTGTTTAATGATGCAATGGAAAAAAATTGTCATTTTATATGTTTCTTCTTTTTGCAGAGACCACTGAACCTAAAATCTACAGTTCTATCTTCCAACAGTTAGAAATGTTTGTAAAAGTTTTGGAATCTTTGGGTTTCTGTGAGCGGAGGAGCGAGCTGTACATTTGAGTCCCCTGTCCCCTGTGGGTGCCAGCAGGCATCTTTCTCGGATTATATGACAGGTTATATTGTTAGTCATGGCAATGGCTAAGAAAATTTGGGAATGAGTATTCAGCCCCTATCTTGCTCTCTTGCTTCCACAGGCTGTGTCAGATATTCCCAATGGGATACGCTAATATTTTATCTATGTAGGCGTACCGCTGACAGCTGTAGATAATCATTCTGACTTCCAAAAAAATGCCTGTCGTTGGCACCTTGGAGCTGAACGTAATGGAAGACAATGACTAATGAATGTTAAATAGAAGCTTCTCGTTCTGCTAGTCTGATAAAGCCCAGTGGATCTCTCTAAATTACTGTAATGCAGGCTGTACAGTTATAGTAGAACCCCCCCCCCCCCAAAAACTGCAGCATAGGTGCTACTCCATGGGTTAAAATACCCCATGCTGGCAGCATGTTGCAGTTTCAGATGCTGATTGACACACTGCTTCTACATAGGACGCAATAGCCCAGAATCTCCCAACAGTCCAACCCTGTTGATTGGAGCAGTGTGCCAGGTAAGGTGGGAGGTCTCCAGTTTTCTAATCTGTTTGATTGCAGCAGTTTGTTAGGGAAGGGGGGAGGGGCTCCCCAGCTGTCCAACCCTGTTGATTGGAGCAGTGTGCCAGGGAAGGTGGGAGGTCTCCAGTTGTCTAACCCTGTTGATTGGAGCAGTGTGCTGGGCGGAGGAGGTCTCCAGCGGTCCAACCCTGTTGATTGGAGCAGGGTGCCAGGGAAGAAGGGAGGTGTCTAGTGGTCCTACCCTGTTGATTGGCGCAGTGTGCCAGGGAAGGTGGGAGGTCTCCAGTTGCCAACCCTGTTGATTGGAGCAGTGTGCTGGGCGGAGGAGGTGTCCAGCAGTCTAACCCTGTTGATTGGAGCAGTGTGCTGGGTGGAGGAGGTCTCCAGCAGTCTAACCCTGTTGATTGGAGCAGGGTGCCAGGGAATGTGGGAGGTCTCCAGTTGTCCAACCCTGTTGATTGGAGCAGTGTGCCAGGGAAGGTGGGAGGTCTCCAGTTGTCTAACCCTGTTGATTGCAGCAGTGTGCCAGGGAAGGTGGGAGGTCTCCAGTTGTCCAACCCTGTTGATTGGAGCAGGGTGCCAGGGAAGGTGGGAGGTCTTCAGTTGTCCAACCCTGTGGATTGGAGCAGGGTGCCAGGGAAGGTGGGAGGTCTTCAGTTGTCCAACCCTGTTGATTGGAGCAGGGTGCCAGTGAAGGTGGGAGGTCTCCAGTTGTCCAACCCTGTTGATTGGAGCAGGGTGCCAGGGAAGGTGGGAGGTCTCCAGTTGTCTAACCCTGTTGATTGCAGCAGTTTGTTAGGGAAGGGGGAGGTCCCCAGCTGTCCAACCCTGTTGACTGGAACAGTGTGCCAGATGGTTTGCTGGAGACTGGGTTCACTGCTTGTCTGTGAGAGGAGAGGTCCCACTCAGCATAATAGTGTGCCTGCAGCCTGACCTTAATGAATATAGAGGGTTCAATTAGACTTGTATGTGTATCTAAGCCCAGGAACAAAAATGTTAATCTGTTGCAGCTTGCCAGTCCTTAGATGTGGTGGCTGCATTCCTTTTTGTTTGAGGGTCACGATCCTAGATTCCTTGTGGTATTTTGGGTTCAGTGGCTTCTCCATTGATGTCTTGTCTGGGTGAGCAGATGGTGTATCGCAATCGTCTGACACTATCCCAAAACGGTCGTGGGTTGCCGACTGTGTTAGCTGGCCACTGATCTCTCTCTGATCTCTGTATTCTCAGGCTTGCTGCAGCCTCACCTGGAGAGAGTGGCTATAGACGCCCTGCAGGTGTGCTGCCTGCTGCTCCCACCTCCAAACCGCAGGAAGCTCCAGCTGCTGATGAGGATGATCTCCCGGATGAGCCAGAACGTGGACATGCCACGACTGCACGACGCCATGGGCACCAGATCTCTGGTGAGAAAGCAGATTGTTCTCAAGCTTTGCTGTATGTTTAAATAAATGCTGGGCACTGATCAGTCAGATGTTGGTTTTGGAGCAAGATCTGTAGGTTTTGTTCCACGTCATGTCCTATATGCTGTGTCTGTAGGCTCCATGTATTGCTGCTTTGTCTACAAGTCTCAGATAGCAATGAGCACATTTCCATATTTATAGTTTCCTGTTTATGGTGCTTATTCCTGAAAATAAAAAATGTAATTCTACTAGAAGACTAACTCTAAAGCTCAGCCTTTTCCGGGAACTTAACATTAAGCCTTAAAGTAGTATTAAACCCTCAGATTTTTTTTTAGCCTAACCCCTTGAGCACAATAAAACCGTTCTC
The DNA here is from genome assembly GCA_018402905.1 of Glandirana rugosa. Taxonomy (NCBI): domain Eukaryota; kingdom Metazoa; phylum Chordata; class Amphibia; order Anura; family Ranidae; genus Glandirana; species Glandirana rugosa. The sequence continues at coordinate 310,529 of BLSH010160273.1, read as the reverse complement.
GTTAAATTATTTGTTCAATTTTTTTTTTTTTTTTATCCCAACACTTGCAGTATCAATGCTGCTGACTCTTGCTGTCTGTGCTGCTTCCCTGAACTTCCAGTCTTCAGAGGAAAGAGTTGAGGCAGTTCTTCGCCCTTTAAAAAAAAAAAATAAAAATGAAGTCCTCAGCTACAAATACTGATTGACTTTTAATAAAAGGGCACTTGCCTGTTTAGGGGTCCAGCGATGTGCTCGCCCCAACCGCTTCTCTGCCGGGTCCCCAGCACCAGCATGATTACTGTGGACAGCTAGCTGTGCTGTGTTCCAGAAGGTGGGAGGGTTGGTGTTGGAGTATTTCCAACCCCAAGTGACAACAATGGAGGAGGAAAGCATAAAGCGGAACTTCCCTTTTTTTTTTTTTTTTTTTTTGGGGGGGGTGAAGTTTCACCTGAACAGTGCAATTTCCACCTAGTCTGTTGGCTTGGAGAAGGGATGAGGGGCAGGGGAGAGTCCTGCCAATCCCCCGAAACGCGGAAGATGGGGCAGAGGTCCTGGCACCAGCTAATGCACGTTGCATGGTATGTAAAAGGCCTTTTTACTGTTCCACTAGGCATAAACCAGTATTTAGCCCTAGTAGTGCGGAAAGGATTTTTGTTCTCTTTAACACGGATTTCCAGAGAAGATGTGCCCAGGCTATGCACTTTATTTCCTGTATTCTGCACAAGCAGTAAAGTACGTTTTTAAAACAAGTCCCCATTTACCTTTGTAGCTCTAGATATTGTGGAGAAATTCATCTTCAGATATCACAGCCAAGGCAATGGCCTATTTTCTACAGTGGCAGAAATGTGGCACCCTGCCAGCCTTCCAATGTAAATGTACATAAGTGTCTAAGCTTTTTAGAAATGGGCCAAAGCCCAACTTTTGAGAGTCTTTAGTGGTGGTCTTTTGAGAAATTAATTACTTCACAGTACAAACAGCTAGAGAGGTCAGGGCTGGCTTGTTTTTTAAAGGTGGTTTACTGCTTAATATGTACATACACTATTATCCACAGGCTGGATACTTTAAACTCTGCTTAAAATACCATATGGCAGGGATAAGCAATTAGCAGACCTCCAGCTGTTGCAAAACTACAAGTCCCATCATGCCTCTGGGTGTCATGCTTGTGGCTGTCTGAGTCTTGCTATGCCTCATGGGATTTGTAGTTCTGCAACATCTGGAGATCCGCTAATTGCATATCCCTGCCATATGGGATACTTCTAGTGAAGTTTGAAACAGCCACAAAATTGTGGTCATCACTGGCTTTGGGCTCCTGGAATTTGTGGACAGGTGACATCACAAAACCTCTATGGACCTGGCCAGTCATGCTGGAAAAGAAAGGGTCTCCACTAGACTGTTCCCACGTGGTTGGACACATAAAGATGTTACATAGATATGTCAGACAATTGTACAAGTACCTACAGACTTGTAGGTTTAACTCCTATAGGCCCCTTTCACGTGAGCGCTCCAATCAGGTCCTCTTGTCAGGTTTTTCAGGTGGACTCGATCAGACGCTCCATTCACTGCTATGAAGCGGCCAATGTCTGTGGTGACCTGTCCATTGACACCCGCTGCTATCCGATCCGCCAAATCCAGATGGCTGGTGACCCTATTTTCCATCCATCTGACGGATGGGATTGGATGGAAACTAACAAGCTCATCCAATCTCCCCATAGTGCAGAGCAGGACTCTGTCCGTCTCTGCTCAGCACAGTGAGCAGAGATGGACCTGTGATTTGCCTGCTCAGCGGAATTTTGATGAAGGATAAGCGATTTTGCTAGCAAACCATCTAGGCAATAGCATGGATTCATGAAGGAAGTTGCCAAACGCACATACTTTGCTGCAGGAACAAAATCATACTGGGCTGCGTGCTGCTCAGCCATTTGGAGAAAGACTTGTATGAATACAAGAAATCTTTTGATTGGCTGAGTTGGAGAGGTGGGCGAATGACGGCACGATCTCCCTTTTAGCCAGCTAGAGGAATCCTTGTATCCTTGATAAAAACACAAGACTTAGAAGCTCTCAGCCTGACTTTTTTTTTTCCCAGCAGCAGACAGGAATTCCTCTTACTACTGCAAGTACACAACATTGTGTTCTGTATGTAGCGGATGCCACTACAGTATGATAGAGCTGCCAATGGCTGCATTACTTCTTAAAGGAAATTGGTTTGGCCCAAACAAGCTATTCAGTGACCAGAAACCTGGAGTTGGCCATTAAGGTCATTGCACAGTTTGCATTTGGTGAAAAAAAGGTTTAATCTCCATGTACGGAAAGGCTTCTTCACAGTTGGAGCTCTTAAAATGTGGAATAGCCAATTACCATATAGGGGGTCAGCAGGTGTGGTGTGTTAATTGTTTTTTGTTTTTATTTCCCTCCCCACTGTTGGAGCAAATTGGACTATGCGGTGGGATCAATGGCGGGATTAGGGTTCTGTAGATCGGCCTTTCTCCACCTTTTCAACCCTTGAAATCACTTTCCAGTCTCCGGGAACCCCTGCTAAAAATTGCTATATCTATAACTCATGTACATTAGTGCGATGGTCAGTGGGAAGAATTGTTCCTTACATTTTGAGATTATTTGGGAAGAATTCCCCCCCATACAGATGACTAAAAAGATCAATGGTGTCATTGGGAATTTATCTGAGAGGCAGAATTAAATCATTGCTCAAGGAACCCCTAGCAACCTCCTGGAGGAACCCTACCCTTGTTGAGAAACCCTACCCTTGTTGGAGGAACCCCCCCCCCCCCCCCAATGTTTTCTATTGGTTGATATTGATGGAATTAAAGTAATCCTAAATGCTATAGCATTCAAGAGAATGTAAACTCAATCATTTTGGGATGTTGCATAATTTTTGGCTGTATAGTCTATGTATTATAATTTAAAATGTGTAGCGCTTGGTCTTTGATCCTTTTTTTATAATTCTGCGGTGTCCTATCTTTCCAGATGATCCAGACTTTCTCCCGATGTGTACTGTGCTGTTCTGAGGAGGTGGATTTGGATGAATTACTTGCTACCAGACTGGTCTCCTTCCTCATGGACCATCACCAAGAGGTCCTGCAAGTGCCCTGCTATCTGCAGACTGCTGTGCAGGAACATATTAACTACCTCCAGAGACCCCGAGTAGGTGTCCTTTTTAGCAATAGATTGTTAGAAGTGTTGCTTTTTTCCCTGGGTTGTAAAGGTTTTCAGTATGTACCCTTTTTTTTCCGAGCAATCGGACCCTTTTGAGAGTCTCACCCAACCTTCATATTTTATAGCAGATGTTGGGTCATCTTTGGTCGTGATTGATAGAGCCAAATGGGAGTTTTTCATCTGTCGTCTTTGCCTAATCCCCCCTTTTTTTTTTTTTTTTTTTTTTTTTTCGGCAGAAGTTTATTAGTTGCAATTATTTGTCTTTATGAATTGGCAGTTTGTGAAATAATTGCATTTCTCTCTCTGCACAAGTCCAAATTACCCTTCCCCCAAATTTCCTGTTGCATCAGAGCTGGAGTTCTCTGCTCTGCAGGGAGTATGAGCTTTGCAGATTTCAGGGGGCATATCAGACCTCTGCAGAGAGACCACTGCTTCCACACAGAGCAAGGGTTCCCCTCTGCACCATGCTGGCACTCGGGCTTTTGTTGCTTTCTAAAAAGAGCCACTTGTAAGGCCCCTTTCAAACGGGCGGATGGTTCGGGACCCAAACAGACGCTCCATTGCTCTCTGTGGAGCGACAGATGTCAGTGGTGACATGTCCGCTGACGCCCGATCCGCTCCGATCCGCTATTGTTCCATCCGCCTGGTGGATCGGATGAACACGGACAGACGGTCCGCGTTCATCCAATCCTCCATAGAGGAGAGCGGAGCTCTGATAGGTCCTTTTCTGCACGGGGTGAGAGACTGTCCTGTTATCCGCTGGCTCAGCGGGGATCCATGAATGGATCCCCGCTGAGCAGCGGAGCCCGTCAAAATGGGCTCCGCTCGTGTGAAAGAGCCCTAAGAGTTTGCACACCTTCTGTGTTGAGGCACCTGCAGTGTATTTAGCGGATTTAAAATTAAAGTAAATTTTGGGCTCTAAAATATTGATTAGACCTTAGTAATAAAGCAATTTAGGGACCAAGTGATGCCCTCGCTTGCCTATTTGTTTATTTCTCTCTATCTATATACAGTGGAACCTTGGATTACGAGCATAATCCGATCCAGGAGAATGCTTGTGATCCAAATTGCTCGTATATCAAAGCATGTTTCCCCCATAGGAAACAATGGAAACTCAGATAATTTGTTCCGCAGTACTGTATGTGGCCAGAGGTGGGGGCGCCTGGTTTATGCAATACCGTATGTGGCCAGAGGTGTGGTGGCGCTGCTGAGCCTTGGAGAAAACGCTTGGGAACTGTTTACACTTTGAGTATTTCTGACAGCTTCTGAGGCTCACCAGCGCCCCCCACCTCTGGCCACATGCAGCATTGCATGCAAATAGGCTTAATTCTGCTCGTTTTGCGAGACAGCACTCGCAAACCGTGTCAGAATTTTTATTTTTTTTTAAGAATGCTCGTCTTTCAAAATGCTCATTAACCGCGTTACTCATGAACTAAGGTTTGTGTGTGTGTGTATATTTACTCGTTGCTCCTGGGCTTTCTGAAACGACTGAATATTGTAGAATTGTGTATATGATGGGTGCAGTATTTCTGTGGCTGTCCTCCTATAGCCCCGCGTTGTCTGCTTTCTGTTCGCTTTGTATGGATCCTTCCTGAATAATGGTGTTCTGTTTTGTAGGTGAAGGGCCAACCTCCCGGCTTTTATTTCTGTAAGCAGATCAGCGCCCAGGAATTTGAGGAGCAGAAAGTGGTGACGTCACAGGTTGCTATAATGGATCTGCTGGAAAGTATCGTGAAAGACAAAAACCTCTCTGTGAAGGACAAAAAGAAGAAGCTAAAGCAGGTCAGACCTTCTCTACCTGGCTAAGTGAATGTTAGGTGTGCCAAGGCATAAATCTACAATTAATAGAGTGTGGGAAGAGACATTAAAAGAATTATAATACTGTTCTAACAGAGGATATTTTCTCTCTCCCTTCGTGTCCTTGTGAATGCAGCACAAGAAATGAGAACAGGGCTCACTAGAACACAGAAAATAAGGAAAACCCTTTCCCCACTTTTTTTTTCTTTTTAAGGAGAGATTGCCCATAACTTCCTGTCCTTGTGTCACAGTCATCTGCACAAGAAGTGAGGGGTTAGAGGGTGACTACGTTCATTTATTCTCCATGGTATGTAAGAACACAGCCACCTTCTCTTGCTCACTCCTGTGTATAGAGCAGTATACATGACCGCAACTAAAGTTCACTGGTCATTCCCAAAAAAAGGAATTGGGAGGGCAAAGGAGAGATTTGGGGGATGTTGCAGAAAGAAAGACGTTTTTTGAAAAATAAATTGGAGGCATTAAGTAGTGGATGTGTGTGCGGTATTTTTGGAGAATAAGGCTATTGTTTAGTGTCACTTTGAGTGTATGTATGTGTATTTTATAAAAAGGGCTAGATCTTTCTTTCACCCACAAGCTCTTAGTCTGTGAGGGTGGACAGCACTATAAGTGTGAAGTCACTTTGTGAATACAGCCAGGTGTGTCGAGCCGTGCTGTCTATCTATAGATTCAAAGGGCAGCTCAGGATTGAGCCAGCACAAGTGACCCGGAGCCAGGAGCGCCAGCGGGGGACCCTAGAGGAAGATGGTCAAGCTGCTTTTATGCAAAACCATTACACAGAGCAGGTAAGTATGACATGTTTGTTTTAATAAAAAGAGAAAAATTAAAACTTTACAATCACTTTTTAGTATTTACCTGGCTTAAAGTCAATCTTTTACAAAATTGGTATATTAAGATGAACATCAAAATATATTAAAGGGTCTATTTAGTAGGGATGCACCGAAAATTATCGGCATTTTCGGCCAAAATTTGGTGTTTTCGGTATCGGCCGAAACAAAAAAATGGCCCGATACCGAAAGGGGGTAAGGTCCGCCTCGGGTACCGCCCATTGCGGGGGTATGTGGGCAGGAGATGAGAAGATTTACATTGCACACTGAATGCTGAGAGAGAGCTGTCAGATCTTCACGCTGATGTCGGAGGTGGGCGGGACTGAACAGCTATCAAACGCCAGCCAATGAGATAGGGGCTGCGCAGGTGTTAGCTCTTCGGTCCCACCCACCTCCGACATCAGCGTCAAGATCTGACGGCTCTCTCTCAGCATTCAGTGTAATTACATGACAGTTTCATGCACAGAGCGGCTCTTACAAGCCATGCAATCTGTGCAATGTGAATCTTCTCATCTCTTCTGTCAGTGCCAATAAGTGCCGCCTGTTAGTGCACAGGCACAAGTAGGCTGCATATGAAAATTGTATATAAAATTATAAATATTTTTTAAAAACTGTAATTTTTGGCTTACTGCATTTCCAATTTCGGCACCGCTTTCATGACTGTAACAAGTGGGGCTATCTCATATGGTTGGTATTGTGGACCCTCTGCACACCCATATGGGCTACAGCTGACCTCCTACAGGGGAGCACTAGAGACAAGGACCTGGGAAAGCACTGGGGGTCGCTAGCAATCTCTTCTCCACTAGGAAACAAGGGGGAACACTAGCAATCTTCTTGGAAGTAAAAAGTTGCTGGGGGACCTGGCACAAGGAACACTAACTTGCTGCACAAGCTATGCCTGAGGGAATAAGCCAAGCTTAAAGTGGTTGTCAAGTCATGACAACCACTTTTAACATACAGGTCCTAGAATAAGACTTACCTGTAGGTGCCCTGCATATCTCCCAAACCTGCACGGTTTAGGAGATATACAATGTACTGGCATGTGCCGATGTCATCAGTGAAGAAACGGGCTGCTTGGTGCCGTTTCTATGGGGCCGTGCCATAACTGACGTAGTCGCGGCTCTGGAGCCGTGAACCTGGAAGTAGCTTCGGGAGGAAGATGTCAGCCCTGTACTCGGAGTGCCGACTCCGATACAGGGCTTCGTTCAAAGGTAAGTATTTCATAATGAACTAGTATGCTAGCTCATTATGCTTTTCTCTTGCAGGGTTTTATTTATTTTTTGTGTGACTTTACAACCTTTTTAACTGCCAGGGAGATGGTCTGGCTGTGTTGGGCATGTAGCTAATTGAATCAACATCAGGTGGATTACCAGTCATGAACACTTGTGGGGTAACGGGCACCAGCAGAGCCTTGCAAGCTGAAGCTATGGAACTACATGTACCAGCATGCTTGCTGGACTTTGGGAACAGAGGTGACCTACAGTAGTAGCAAAGCTGCAGATATGAAGCCATTGTCAAAGTGCTAGCTGTACACCTGCATGTTTGCGTGCATGTCTGTCCTGTTCAAGTGTAGGAAGGTGGCATTGGGTGTTTGTATTGCTCCAATCAGAATCATAAAAAAAAAAAAAAAACACTCCTGAATAAATCCCACAGATAAGATGCTTTAGTTATTTATATGTAAATTTTGTTTCCCCCACAGTTCCAGAAAGAATATCCTGAAATATACAAGAGCCGATTTCCAACCACCGAAAGTGAAGCTAAACTGTTTGGAGACAAGCCTACCATCAAGCAACCAATGTTGGTCCTGAAAAGACCAAAGTTCCGCAATTTAAGATACTGACTAGAAGAGTCACACATGTAGGACAGTCTGCACAGCTTCTTTGCATGGAAAGTCATTGAACGTCTATATATTATCCTTGGGAGAAGACACCTGAATGGGAACCTTTCATAATTTTTATATAGACCATTTTTTCCAGTTCTCCTAACTAAGATCCTTCTCCTCCTACAAATGCTATTTTCCTGGCTGACATGGTGTTGATAGCTTTTTTTATTTTGAGGGCTATAAAATCTGTCCATCAAAGCCATAAGCCAGTGTATTATCAGACATAAGTATTGATAGAGGGACACCTATTGGAAGGCAGCTAGTCCTCCATAGCCAAAGCTACTGGAGACATAAAGGGTCACTTAAAGCAAACTTGCAGAGGAAGGGGGGAATACTTGCTGGAAGTTGGTCCCAAGTCTATAGACACCTTCAGTTGCCAACATGTACAATCTTTTATCTTTGGAGTCTGGGCATATTGTGTGTGTGTGTATATCAACCACCGCTTTCATGGTGGACCCTCCTCCCAGATGCCCCTCCACACCTTCCTATTAGTCATATAGACAGGCCATTGCATTTGTTGGCCAATAGGAAAGGGCAAGGGGCTGGAGGAAGTATAAACCACAGAAGCTGGGGTAAGAGAGTGCACAATGGAGTGCCCAAGATTTTTAAACTAGATCTGGAGCAAACTACTGCTTTCATGGTGGGCCTTCTCCTGCTGCCCCCTCCATGATTTGCTATTGGTAATATAGACAGTCCATTGTGTTTGGCAGCCAACCGCAAGAAACGGGGGACTGGAGGAGGGGAGTCAAGTATAAACCACCGAAGCTCGGGTAGAAACATGCACAATGGACTACCCAGAATTTTAAGGATAGATCTGGGGCCAACCATAACTTTCATGGTGGCACATTTCCCGCTGTCCCTCTATTCTTTATTACTGGCCATTTAGACAGACTAATATGTTTAGCGGCCAATAGGAAGGAGCAAGGGACTGGAGGAGGTGGGCTAAATATGAACCACAGAAGCTGAGTTAGAAACCAGTATAAAGGAGTGCCCAGTGTTTTTTTTTTATATAAGATCTGGGGCCACTTTTAACCTTGAGTGACCATGCAGGTTTATTTTAATAGGAACGTAATGTTCAGACCCTGTTGCTGAGGTTTCACAGTGAGCTCTGCAGCTTGTGTCAAACTTGCCAAAAGCCACAAACTTTACATATTTGAGATGTACAAGGTATCCTATCACACATTGGTAAATACCCACATGAAGAGCCAATGATGTTGTAGAAGACTTAAAACGGTAGTAAACCCATCCATTTAACAATTTAAAAACCAGTTACATTTCCGGCATGTGCCGGAAATGTAACACTGGTTGTGCTCTAAACCAAACTGTCAAACCATCCAATGGCTGGTGTCATAGCAGATCACATGTGCAGCATCATGGCAGTTGTAGATTAAACAGAGGCCAAGATGGCAGCTTACGTCTCGAGTGACACTTTGGAGTCGTTGTCCCAGACTTGTAATGCAAGGATAATTTTATTTGGACGTACCAGTGAGTTCCAATTTTCACCGGGGTCTAGAATATATTTTTTTTTTGTGACCCGTGAGGAAATA
>BLSH010160273.1:260382-283336 GCA_018402905.1 Glandirana rugosa | reverse complement strand
CATACTGACTGCACTACACGATCGTACGGCCGGGGAAAGAACGTTCAGGTGCATGTAATTAGCATCCGGCCATTCCTGACTTCAGAGCATGCGTGTTTTGCACAATACAACTTGTTGTACCAACTGCTCTGTACACACGATACAACGGTCGTATGAGAGCTTGTTGGTACGACCAAGTTTTCTAGTCTGCTCATACAACTCCCTTGTACGACCGTCGTATGTCGGCTGTTCAAATTGCGCATACGAACGATCGATATCGCATACAACGGTCGTGAGTACGACCTGTTGTATGCAATCGTCGAACCGTGTGTACGGGGCTTAAGTCAACAAGCGCTCAATGTGGTCCAGGTATATACAAGATCCACCTTCCTCCTGATCCTCCATCTAATATGTATGGTATCCTCAGATGCAGTAACCAGGAGCTTGTCCACCAAAATGTAAAAGATTGTTTTTTTTTACGCGGTACCTGGGTGCCTGAACAAATGACCCATAAAATTGACGTATTCATTTTCATGACCTACAGTAAATTAACAAAAATGCTGATTTGTCATATAAAATAAATAAACCCCTAAACTTATCACCACTACAAATCGGGTATGCAATATTAGGTGTCAATGAATTAGAAGCTCCAGGCCAATTTTCAGCACTGTTGCACTTTGACAATTGCGCGGTCATGCAACACTGAACCCAAACAACATTTTTTATCTTTTTTTTTAACACAAATACAGCTTTCTTTTGGTGGTATTTTTTCACTGCTGTTTTTTTTTTATTTTTTTTTTTGCTAATGAAACAAAAAAAAGACTTAAAATTTAGAGAAAAAAAACAACCATATTTCATAGTTATAAATTTAGAGGCGGCACTGATGAGGAGGCAGAGATATGTGGCTATGATGGGCTCTGATAGGAGGCACTGATAGGTGACATGACACTGATGGGCAGTACAGGTGGGCACTGTAACAGAAGCTGGTTACTGTCTATCTTCCTCTCTCTCCACACTGTAAGCATGAGGAGAAAAAAAAAGCAGATAACTGACTTCTGTTTACTTCCGTGATCAGCTTTCATTGGCTGACGACAGGTCACATGGTAAAGGGCCACTGTGATTGGCCCTTTACCCTGTTCTGTGATCAGCCGAGGCCGAAGGGCTCGACGATCGTAGGTGGTGCGTGATCACGTCAAGGACATCTAATGACGCCCTCCTGGCGCTGGAAGCCCATGCTGTAGCCATCTTTCAGCTATAGCATGGGCGGGAGCTTGTTAAAGGAAAAGTCCACCTTTTGTAACATACTACATCCATATTCAAGGTGTAACATTTTACAGATGTACTGGTCCCCCGAGCCCCTGTTTTGACAGCGAGCAGAGGATCTTTGGTGTTCGGGTGTTCTCTTTGCCATTGACCTGTGCAGTGTCATCATACCAAGATCAATAGAGTTCTCTGAGGTCCCCAGAAAGAAAGCTGTGGATGTCTATGCGTTTGACAGGGCATTTAAAATGATTATCAAATTATTTGAAATCAATCTGTCAGCTTTAGGCTGGGTTCACACTTGTCCGACAAACGGACCAAAATTGTGAGCACAAGTCGCATGACGTCACCAAATCAATGTTTCCCTATGAGAGCCGTCTTAACTGGTCCGACTTTGAAAAAGGTTCCTGTACGACTTTGGTCCTACTTCAGCCCAATGAATATCATTGAAGTAGCATCAAAATCGGATCCTTGTTCTAACCATCCGACTTGTGACACCCGACTTGGTGATTACAGCAGCAGTAAAAGGAATTTATCTCACACTGGGATTGTTTTGATTGGTCAAAGGACAAGTCACTATCTCAAAGTCGGAGCAAAATCTTATCTTGTTCATTCAAGTCTGATGGAAGTAGGACCGATGTAGCAGGGCAAAGTAGGATCAAAAGTTTGACCGTTTTTGTGTCGGATAGTGTGAACCCAGCCTAAAGGAAAATAATCTACAAGTGATGTTGATTTCAAATGAGTGCCAATTTTCCGGGACTGTGCTGCCCAGCAAATTCAACCCAAGAGCCAACTGTTTGCCAAAGGAAGTCTCCAAGAACCCCAAAACTTAATAGTGGGTTGTTTAGGTAACTCTTGGAACAGCTGGGGGTAAAGTGCATGCATCTGCAATCAGAAAGAGATTGCACTAACTTAACCTGCATAAGAAATGTGCAAAGAAAAAGCTTTTGCTCGCCAAAAAAGGACATTAGAGCAAGACTCCAGTTTGACATCGGACATATAGGCATAAACCAGGCCTCCTTGAACAGGAGAAGACAGGTGATAAAGACTGAGTAATCCAAGATAATGTTGTTTTATCATAACAGTACAGAAGTTTGTCACAGACAGTATTGGAGGAGAACCTCAAACTGAAGCTTGGTGGTGGAAATGTTATGGTTTGGGGTTGCTTTGCTGCTTCAGGTCTTGTGCTACCGTCCACAGTCATTGAGTCAACTTTACATTCTACATCATATCAAAGCGTTCTTGAAGAGACTATAAAGAAATCTATCCAAGAGTTGAAGCTGAACCGGAAAATGGTTCTTCAACATAATGATCTGAAGCTCACTAGCAAATCCACCAAGGAATGACTCCTAAAGAAGAAACAGAAGGTTATGGATGTCCCTTGTTTTCAAAGAAAATCATGTTGTTGCCAAATGGAATCAATGAGTGCTGCTGCTGTACCTCTGTGCTGAGGTCTAGATCATATATCCTGAAGCAGCGGGGATACTTCCCTTAATGTTTTCCTTTTTATCCTAACGTGCACCAAGTATAAAAGGTGCTAATGATGTGCCAATTATATTAAAAACAGTCAGGTGAAAACAAATGTGCAAATAGTCAAAAAGTGCAAGTGTGCAATAATGCAAAAGATATCAAACCTCACAGGTGTGCTTCCTAACTCTCCAAGTGGGAGTGAAGGTCTGTAATGGAGGACAGTTGAACCAGCACCTCCGTAAACCTGCTTACTCCAGTTTTCTCTGTCAACTAAAGGGGGACCCCTCGGGTCAATCCCTCATACCCAGGGAGATCCACATAAAATAACAGAGAAAACCTCAATGTGAAAGTAATGCTGGCAGCGGTACTAACAAGTAGTGTACACTCACAGTTGTGCTTTGAGAAAGTCTCCAAGAGAAGTCAGACAGGTGGATCGTTGTGGCTTCCTGCGTTCCACCAAAACCGGAAGTGCGAAATGACGCTCACTGGCTCCGCCTAAAGTCCAGATTTGATTTCCGTTGAAATTTTGTAGGTTTTGAAATAGGCAATTAATGTAGGGAAACGCGAAAACATCTTGTAACTGCATGAAGAAGTGGTCAAAAATGTCACAGTTGGGTTGGTTTTAGAGACTGGTGGACAATTCTATAAAACACCTACTAGAAATCATATCTACTAAACGGGGCAATACTATCTTCTGATGCCAAGGGCTCACTTGGTTTTCACACAGTACAACATTACATCTATTTTTGTTAAATAAATTATTGAAAAGGGAAATTTTCTTTATTGAACTATATCACCTTTATCTATAGGCACTGTTTGAATCTATCTAATCCTGATGTTTGCCTGTTCATATACATTAAAAAAGTCAACAATTTCCATGGGGCGTACCTAATTTTTCACATGTAGATGGGTGATCTTCTTTGTGTGTCCTTTGTACCGGTTACCACATTTTCTGGAACAGACGGTGTTGTCCTTAGATGGAGTGCTTTGTTTAGATGAGAAAGCCACTCATTCCTCTTTAGTATACAGAAGCAAAGGTTGTATTTGTGTCATGTACACTCCAAGTTGGTGTGTCTGGGCACAACTGCTACTCCAGCTGGTGACAACGATAACATAATATTTCAGGCTGTCAGCGTTAAGGGGCCTCCACTGTCAACCTGCAATGGATTGCTAGAAAAAGAAGATCATTAGGAGGTGCTAAATGACCCGTAATGATCGTGTATCTTAGCATCTGTTAAACTAAAGCGATAGCAACCCAAAAGTGAAATCCAATAAAATATAAAAGTCCCTTTTATAACACATCTTGCTCTTTTAATATATCCAAGGACACAAACTTTACAAATATAACCTATTGCTTTTTACCTTTTATAGACTCAGCCCAACCTGAACATTGTTTTGCTTACTTTACATATGCATTCTCCATTCCACAATGGTTTGTATTGATCAACATGGGATTGGGGTTGCTTAGGCCATGGTAAACTCATGAAGAATTCTTCTACCGCAGTTCACATTTAAAGGAAAAGTTCAGTAATTATCTAACCCCCACCCCCTTCCTAAATACAACAAAAGCAAAGACATAGGACCAGAGAACAATGTGTGTTTGCACCAAATACAAAAAAAAAAAACAATGGCAGTCATTCAAATCAGCTTGAAACCAGCAAAAAAGAGCAAAGTGCATGAAGTCAGGGCAAAATACAAAAGGATGCAAAGAGAGTCTCCAGCACACTTAACCACTTCGGCCCCGGAAGAATTTCCCCCTTAACCACTTGCCGACCACCCGCAGCAGCGTGACGGCGGCAAGGTGGCTTGTTATTGCAAACCGCCGTCACAGGACGGCGGCCGCGATGACTAGCATTGTGAGTGCGCTGTGTTCGGGGGGAGCCAGGGAGCTGGTGCGGCGGACTCGATCACCGCCGGCTACCCGCGATGGCTCCCCCGCACTGAAAGAGCAGAGGTCCGTGAATGTAAACACGGATCTCTGTTCTGTTGAAGGGCGATGATCACAGCCTTCCTGTATATGGAACTGTGATCATCCCCTTTCCCCAACCAGGGCAGCCCACACACAGTTAGAACACGCCCAGGGAACACTGTTAACCTTTAGAGCGCCCCCTGCAGGTTAACCCCTTCACTGCCAATGGCATTTACACAGTAATCAGTGCATTTTTATAGCACGGATCGCTGTATAAATGCCAATGGTCCCAAAAAAGTGCCAAAATGTTCCGACATGTCTGCCCCAATATCGCAGTACCGCTAAAAATCGCAGATCGCTGCCATTGCTAGTAAAAAATTTAAAAAATGAAAAACCCCAGAAATGAATTCTCATCATCCGTAAACGCGGCAACTTTTGCGCAAACCAATCAATAAACGCCGATTGCGATTTTTTTTACCAAAAATATAAGGAAGAATATAAATCGGCCAAAACCGATGGAAAAAAATGTTTTTTTATATTTTTTTTTTGGATTTGTATTTTATCAAAAAGCTCTTCTTTTGTTTATAGCAGCAATCAGAAATGACGCAGAGGGGATCAAATACCACCAAAAGAAAGCTCTATTTGTGGGAAAAAAAGGACGCAAATTTCGTTTGGGTACAACTTCGCACGACCGCGCAATTGTCAGTTAAAGCGACGCAGTGCCGAATCGCAAAAAGTGCTCTGGTCCTAAAGAGTGAAATCCTTCCGGGGATGAAGTGGTTAATGACCAGGGCACTTTTTAGCGTTTCGGCACTACGTGCGACACTGTACCCAAACAAAATTGATGTCCTTTTTTGCCACAAGTAGAACTTTCTTTTGGTGCTATTTGATCACCCCTGTGGTTTTTATTTTTTGCGCTATGAACAAAAAAAGAGCGCAAATTTTGAAAAAAAACACCAATATTTTTTACTTTTTGCTATAATAAATGTCCAAAAAAATACATAACAAAACAAATTTATTCATCTGTTTAGGCCGATATATATTCTTCTACATATTTGTGGTAAAAAAACCGCAATAGGCGTATACTGATACTAGCAAAAATGAATATGTTCATTTTTAATGGTTCCCAGGGATATATTATATAGTCTACTACTAGTTTTTGCAGCTTCAGGAAGAGCTGTTGACAATACTGTAGCACTCACGCCCAAGAGAGCCCGCTGATTTGTCCCAGGTTCTTTTCCCAAGCTAGTATAAAGGCAGCCAGGTACACCACAATAGCTACTCTTCTTGCTCGATGAACAGTCTAGGGGTATTATTCTGACTCCAACTGTTGTAATAGTGACTTATCCCTTGCTGAGACCTCTATGCCTGGCCTGTATAAGCAGGTATAATCACCCCGGACAGTCTTTATCAGATAGCTGAACTCACCAAATACCTTTCTCGTCCACAAAGATCTTTATTGAGCAGGTTACAGCAGACAGGATGTGGCAGATGACTGAAAGGGCGGTATTTTCAGTTCAAAACATGGTAATGCGTTCCCCCCCATGTGAGCAGATTAACATGTGGCCACGAGACAAGCAACCATATTTATCCCATAAAGACAATGTGAAAAGGAAGGGGAAATACATCATAAAATGAGAGGGAACACAGAAAAAGGTGCAATAACCACAAATGGCTGCATATTAACCAACTATACAGAGGTCAAATAAACATTGGCTTAAAGTGGTTGTAAACCCCATTCATGAAATCTGACCTGGGCACATATATTTGTAGTGGTTACTTGTCTCTCTCCAAAGCTCTAAGTGCAGTGACTTTCTGCTGCTTCGTTCCTCTGTTATCAGCATGATGACTTCTGACAAGTTCTCAGACACATGAGATAACAGCAGCTGAAAATTTGTGTCTGGGAAGGTGCTTAGATATAGATAAGCAGAGAGCTTGTCTATTCCGACTGCAGCTCTGCAAGTTTCTTTGTTCATCTGCCTATGTGGAGGGGGGGGTGCCTTTCCTCCAATCAGCTCACACACAGTGTATGGCCAGACTCTACACCAGGCATCCTCAAACTACGGCCCTCCAGCTGTTGCAAAACTACACATCTCATGAGGCATTGTAAAACTCTGACATTCATAGGCATGATGGGAATTGTAGTTCCTGAACAACTGGAGGGCCATAGTTTGAGGACCCCTGCTCTACACCCACCATTTGGAAGAGGAAACAAGATTTGTAACACAATATGCACTTTCAAGAATGTTGAAAGGGAATGAAAGCAGATATACAGTATCTCACAAAATTTAGCAAAGAACAATAGTCAAAAGGAATCCACTCAAGGCTTCCATGGACTTTCAGGGTGCCCCATAATTATTGAATCCAAACAACACATATATAGATAAAAACATCTAGAACCATTTTATTAAATACAGAAAGACAAAATTTTAATTGTAAAATTCCTGTACAAATACAATGAATGCAATTGGATAAGACAGACAGGTCCTACATTAGGTCAGCTTGACCCCGCTCAACATGTTTCACCCGTGAGGGCTTCCTCAGGAGACTATATGGGGCTGACTAAAGTAAGAAAAAAACATTTAGAAAAATGCAATATACATATATGAATATAAAGCAAGGGGGATTAAACCCCCTAATTGCAATAAAGTCACAGTCTAGATATGAAATAATCATACATTAAGGAAATAGTAACCAATGGTTATGTTGTATCCCCCTCTGTATCTGCTCTAGAGTACATATATAAAATACATATATTATCTATATTTTCATTATTCTTAATAGATTATAATTGTAATTACAAAGAATCTTACCATTCGTTCACGGAAAAACTGTCAATAAGAGAGCATCCATGAACCAGTAATCAATCATGGGACCGGCTGCCAATCACATACAAGGACCACAGAACATCAGGATACATTTATACATGGAAAAAGCCGGCATTCAATTGAAAAAATAGGATGCATGATGAGTAAATGAGATATAGCTATCCTCATATTATCTATGAAATCTAGATCTCTACTTACTGCAGGAGAGATGAGGTGGTGAGAAAAGGACCAGTACATTTACAACTTTCAGGAAGATGAACCTCCAAAGTGAAATGGCGAGGTGTAAGAGAGACCAAAAAATTCCATGTGTCTATTTATACCTTCTATTAGCCTAAGCAAACCGAAGGAAAGACACATGGATATGGCCAAAAAGAAATATATAAGCCAGTAGAACAAAGGCCAAAAAACTCTTTTAAAATTCCATCAATTAGTCTCCAACAAATCTGCTGGAGAAAAAGATAAAAAGAAGAAAACCCATCACATATGGGAACAAAACCTTAAATGGATGATTGAGCACACACATGGGAGATGCCCAGATCAATCTTAACCATCCCCCAATGGTGTGCCCAAACACCAAGGAATAGATAAACATCTCTGGTCTTGTAGGCATGCACTTACCCAAAGATCCTGCTTCAGTAATTGGAGGGGGAGGCAAGGACTCGTGCCTATCCTTCTCCCACACAATCTCCACCAGATTAAACGGCGGCCGGCATCGCCGCTTTATCCGCGTTCCGTCCCGCCGCTTCCGCTCCATGCGGTCTAGCCAAAGGAAGTGACGCTGCATAGGACCATCCACAAGGGGAATAGGCCAACACAGCGCCATCTATCCAGGGGGAAATGCAACCCAGATAAGGGCAATGGAAACACCAAAGTCCTAACTGGATGATCACCTCCGGGCAGGCCAAAGGGCGGGGCCAAATGAATCCAAGTTCGGGCTCCTGAGGGATCTCAATCTGGTCCCAATGGGATCCCTATGGGTGCCCATACTGTCCGTATAGTCCTACAGGGGCTGGCAAGCCGGTCCCAAGGTATTCAATAGATACATATAAAAAGGAATACAAGGGTATGATATAAAAAGAAAATATATATAATATGTACTCTTCAAATTCTGCACTTTAAGCAGGTACAGTTACAATTGGGACACTTCAGCAGCAGAAAACAAATAAACAAAAATATTTAAAAATGTTACAAAAATTGAAAAATGTTGAAAAAAAAAAAAAAATATCCCATCTACAAAAAAGGCTTATAAGATAAAGAATCATTTAGCCCTGGATAGCCTAGGGCAGCCAAAGTTTGAATCCAATGGGTGTCCCGTTGGAGTAATGCCCTGTCATGATCTCCACCTCTTTCGTGGGGAGGTATGTGTTCAAGGGCAAAAAAATGCATCATGGTGCAATCAAAACGATGCATAAGACCCTTGTGTCTACTGATAGGGGTCTCCATTCGTTTTTTTGCTACCAAAGATACATGATCCCTTATGCGGTGAAAGAAGGGCCTTCTAGTTTTGCCAGCATAGAAGGCCCCACAGTCACAAAACATAATGTAAATTATGCCTATCGATTGGCAATCTGCTTTGAAATTGGGTTTAAAAGTTTGACCATTAGGTAAAACAATAGAAGTGGATCCAAAGATATATTTACAGAAATTGCATGAATTGCATGGAAAAGTACCACATTTGACCTGAGTCTTCCCCATATTGGGCTGAAAATGGCTACGCACTAGTTTGTCTCTTAGGGACCGTGATCTTCTATATGTGATCTCTGGATGGACTTTTAAGTGTTTGGACATTGAATTGTCTGACATTAATAGATACCAATATTTCTCAAAGATATGTCTAATTTGTTTATGCTGGCCTGAGAATCTAGTAACAATTCTAACTACATCAGTGGGTTCCGATTTTTTATTATTTTTATCTTTTGGACCAAGTTCCCTTTTCTTTGTTTTTGCTTTTTTATATGCATGTTTTAAGCAATTCTTATTGTAGCCCCTTTGCAATAGCCGATGTTGGAGGTTTTTTGCTTCTTTTTCAAAATAAGCCTCCCTACTGCAGTTCCTCATAAGTCTGAGGTACTGACCATAGGGGATATTTCTGATTAATGCAGTAGGGTGAGAGCTGGTTGCGTGCAACAGAGTATTACCACTCAATGGTTTCCAGAACAGAGTGGAGCCAATCATCCCATCCTCCTGGATGTATATGTTTACGTCCAGGAAGTTTAGGGATTTCTGGCTACACTCCATAGTAAATTTTAAATTGAAGGTATTAGCCTTTAGTTGGTCCATAAACATGGAAAGTTCTAAAAAAGTGCCTGTCCAAATAACAAAAATATCATCTATATACCTACGCCAAATCAAAACCTTTTCAAAAAGATCTTGTAGATCTTCCCTATAAAATAAATTTCGCTCCCACCCCCCCAGGTACAGGTTTGCGTATGACGGGGCACATTTGGTCCCCATCGCCACACCCTGCACCTGGAGGTAGTGGGAGCCATCAAACAAAAAAATGTTGTTTTTCAAAATAAAATACAGTAGGTCTAAAATGAATGAATTGTATGGCCACGAGGTATGCTGTTCAGAAAGAAAAGATCCCACTATCTGAATACCATGATCATGGGGGATTGAATTGTACAGGACTTCAACGTCTATGGCTACAAGCCAAGCGTGGTCCGGGACCTGTAGACCATCTAGTGTTCTCAATAGGTCACCCGTATCTTGCAAGTAAGAGGGCAGGGATAGAACATGGGGGCGAAGGTAATCATCGACTAATTGACTAGCAGTTTCCGTGAGACATTCGTTGCCTGCAACTATTGGTCTTCCTGGGGGATTTACCAAATTTTTATGAATTTTCGGTAACGCATATAGCGTCGGTCTTTTTGGATGTTTGACATTAAGAAAGTCCAAAGTTTTTTATCAATTACATTTTTGTAGTGGGCAGTGCCTATTAATTTGTTGTATATAGCTTGAATGATCTGATTGTGGGTGCTAGTTACTTTTTTGTACCATTCTTTGTTCCTGAGGATATCCAAGACCATTTTAACATACATTGAGCGATTCATAACTACCAAATTGCCTCCTTTGTCTGAAGGTTTAATAACAATTTCGCTCATTCGTTCTAAAGATTGAATGGCCTCCCTCTGGGCTGAAGATATATTCGATAAAGGACACTTATCCCAATTAGTTTTTTGTATCTCTGCCGTAACCTGTTGGGTAAAGGCCCAGATATTGGGGTTACCCTGTAGGGCAGGAAATTTATTTGATCTGGGTTTGTATTTCTTTGGAGTTTCAAACTCCGCAATGGGGGGAGGTCCAACCAGGTGGGGCCCCGCGGATCCCGGGGGATCCGAAGGATCTCCATGGGGGTCAGGGGGGTCCCCATCCGTATGGCCCTCCTCCCAGAGCTCCATCAAATCATTCATAGCTCTAATATCATTAATTGTAAGTTCCTTCCATAGGGGGTTTTTGTGAAGGCTGAGTATTCTTAAGGGAAGTATCCCTACCATAGAGGACCTTAAACATAAGTCTACGTGAAAATAAATTAAGATCTTTAATGAGTTCGAATTGATCCACTCGTTGGGTGGGACAAAAAGTGAGACCCAATTTCAAAACCTCTATCTGTGCCAAAGATAGAGAAAAAGAAGATAAATTAATTACTTGGAGTTCTGTTTGCAGGCTGGGCTCTTTGAATTCCCCTGATCCCCGTGGATCATCCTTTTGGGGTCCATGGTGGTCTAGGAGAAAATCGGGGCCGTGCGAAATTCCGGTGTCGGTATGGTGTCGTTTTGAGGTCCCGAAAGGGGGGCTAGTGGTGGCTGTGGTGGGAGAGAGCCCCTGTAGAGTGTGTGACCGAGTGAGTTGGTGCAGATGAGGAGGAGGGTTTGGGGCCCCATAAGGGCAGATTATCCAAACCCATATTTGAAGTGCGTTTAGGTGCTGACGTTTGTGTATTACCTGTACCATGTTTACGTTTTTGTGAAGTAGATCCTCGAGTGCGATTAGTGCGCTGCGAATTCCGAGATGAAGCTGTGGAAACAAAAGAAGAAGTGTCAGAATCCGTGGGATCTTGATTGGATTTCGGTGCAGTATGAGTGCCAGGTTTTCCCCGTTTTTGAAAGTGAGTACACCCCTCACATTTTTGTAAATATTTTAGTCTATCTTTTCATGTGACAACACTGAAGAAATGACACTTTGCTACAATGTAAAGTAGTGAGTGTACAGCTTGTATAGCGGTGTAAATTTGCTGTCCCCTCAAAATAACTCAACACACACCATTAATGTCTAAACTGCTGGCAACAAAAGTGAGTACAGTCCTAAGTGAAAATGTCCAAATTGGGCTCAAAGTGTAAATATTTTGTGTGGCCACCATTATTTTCCAGCACTGCCTTAACCCTCTTGGACATGGAGTTCACCAGAGCTTCACAGGTTGCCACTGGAGTCCTCTTTCACTCCTCCATAATGACAGCACGGAGCTGGTGGATGTTAGAGACCTTGCGCTCTTCCACCTTCCGTTTGAGGATGCTCAATAGGGTTTAGGTCTGGAGACATGTTTGGCCAGTCCATCACCTTTACCCTCAGCTTTTTTTAGCAAGGTAGTGGTCGTCTTGGAGGTGTGTTTGGGGTCATTATCATGTTGGAATACTGCCCTGCGGCCCAGTCCCATGTTGGCATTCATGGACCCCTCAATGAACTGTAGCTCCCCAGTGCCGGCAGCACTCATGCAGCCCCAGACCATGACACTCCCACCACCATGCTTGACTGTAGCCAAGACACTTGTCTTTGTACTCCTCACCTGGTTGCCGCCACACATGCTTGACACCATGTAAACCAAATAAGTTTACCTTGGTCTCAGACTGCAGGACATGGTTCCAGTAATTCATGTCCTTAGTCTGCTTGTCTTCAGCACTCATAAGTCTACTTCCCAAAAACAACCTCTGGATATGACGCTGAGCATGTGCACTCAACTTCTTTGGTCAACCATGGTGAGGCCTGTTCTGAGTGGAACCTGTCCTGTTAAAACGCTGTATGGTCTTGGCCACCATGATGCAGCTCGGTTTCAGGGTCTTGGCAATCTTCTTATAGCCTAGGTCATCTTTATGTAGAGCAATAATTCTTTTTTTCAGATCCTCAGAGTTCTTTGCCATGAGGTGCCATGTTGCACTTCCAGTGACCAGTATGAGAGAGTGAGAGCGATAACACAAAATTTAACATACCTGCTCCCCATTCACACCTGAGACCTTGTAACACTAATGAGGGAAAATAGCTAATTGAGCCCAATTTGGTCATTTTCACTTAGGAATGTACTCACTTTTGTTGCCAGTGGTACGACTATAAGCGGCGACAGTGTGGCTCTGTCCCTCGAATCACCACTTATAGTCGTCACTTTAGAGCATGGCCGCTAGGGGGCGAGCTGGGCCGCAGGTCGGCAGACTCCCGATGCCCTGTGACAGAGCCAGAATGGGGAACCGCTGATGTAAACACAGCGGTTTCCCATTCTGTCAGGCGGTATGTGAGAGATCTACTGATCCCTGTCACTGGGATCAGTTAGATCTCTGGTGCCCCTGTCAGCCCAGCCCCCTCACAGTTAGAACTCGCCTAGGGAACACAGTTAACCCCTTCACTGCCAATGACATTTACACAGCAATCAGTGGATATTTCAATTTCCGGTCGCTGTATAAATGTCATTGGTCCCAAAAAATTGTCAAAAATGTCCGACATGTTCGCCTAATATCACAGTCCCGATAAAAATTGCAGATCACGCAATCACTAGTAAAAAAAAAAAATTGTAAAAACACCATAAATTAATTCTCATGGTTTGTAAACGCGGCAACTTTTGCGCAAACCAATCAATAAACGCTGATTGCGATTTTTTTATTACCACAAATGAGAGTAAGAATATAAATCGGCCAAAACTGATGAATAAATTTGTTTTCTTATATATTTTTTTTTTTTTGGATTTTTATTTTGGAAATAAGTAAGAAATATTGTTTTTTTTTTAGCGGTGATCAGAAATGACACAGAGGGGATCAAATATCACCAAAAGAAAGCTCTATTTGTGGGGAAAAAAGGACGTCAATTTCGTTTGGGTACAACGTCGCACGACCACGCAATTGTCAGTTAAAGCGACACAGTGCCGAATCGCAAAAAGTGCTCTGATCCTAATGTGGGAAATCCTTCCGGTCCTTAAGTGGTTAATGGCTGTGTGTTGAGTTATTTTGAGGGGACAGCAAATTTACACTGTTATACAAGCTGTACACTCACTAATTTACATTGTAGCAAAGTGTCATTTCTTCAGTGTTGTCACATGAAAAGATAGAATAAAATATTTACAAAAATGTGAAGGGTGTACTCACTTTTGTGAGATACTGTACATGTAAAACGTATGTAGGGAGATTTGTTTAATCTCTGTGTATCATCTGAGGCTGTACACTTCACTGGACATAGGAGAGGGTTTGCATTTACTTTAAGGAAATTCACTATATAAATTCTCAGTTCACAGTAATATGAACATTAATCATGACTACAGTATGCATTGTATTATATTTACACACACATATATATATATATATCTGTATATATACAAGTGTAACAGCACAGGTATCTTATGATGCTTTATTGCAAATTTAACTGGGATAGGGTGCCTTTGTCAGACCTCTTAGTACAGTCCCTCTGGTAACAGCTAAGGGAATGAGTAGCACTGAGACACCATAGGGAATGTCCCAATCCAAGCACGCACTGGCACTGATGCACAAGGGATAGTAGCGGCAAACAGTCACTAGGATCTTATACTCTGGTCTGTAAGTACAATATCCCTGGACACTTGAAGGCCTCCATCTAATGTCAGGCAGATATTTCTCCCATGGACTCTCCAGACCAGATCCTCAGAAAAACCCTTTGATCAGCTCCAGCTATTTTTTTGAAAAACAAGCCACCAGCTATAGTGTTAGAAGAAAATACTTGTTGCCAGCAATTCTAGCCGTTTCCGCGGTGGTGCGCGCGCTCCCGTGCGCGTTTGCGCGCTCCCGTGCGCGCCCGCACGCGCCAGAAACGGCGCCTATTTAAACCCAGGGACTACTGCATTGAACTGCTGCTCGTTCTACAGCGTTCCAGACCTGTGGGCCACAGCTCCCCCACCTGTTCCTGTGTTCTTCTGCCTCCTGTTGACCCGGCTTGCCTTGACCTGTTGTCCGCTACCTGCACCGACCCCGGCTATCCACGACCATCCGTTTGTCTACTCCTCTGTACCTCCGCTGCCCGCCCGTTAAACGAACCTTTGCCTGGACTTGACGATCCGCCTGCCTGATCCTTTTGTACCTCTCTGCCTGCCTGTTGCCGACCCTGCCTGTACGACCACTCTTCTGTCCGCACGACTTCCTGGAACCTCACTACAGCATCAGTGACCATCCAGCCCTCGTGCCATCCCGCACTCTCGGGCCTCTGTCTACACTACCAGGGGTCCTTGAATCGGGTGCGCAAGAGCGGTTGTTCCCTGCACAAGACAGACTCCACCATCAGGTACGTAACAGAAACGAGCAGCCAAGACTGAGTCTGCGCAGGGAACACGCTCCGCTATGGACGACTTATGCGCCCATCTGGCTGGCCTCACCCAGGCCGTCAAGAACCTGCAAGAGGGATACACCCGATTGGAAGAGCGGGTACAGAAACTGTCTACCTCCCCGGCCTCCGGTTCCGCAGCTGCCCGCACCATCGTGGCCCTGCCCTCGGAGCCCAAAGTCCCGCTGCCGGATAAATTCTCCGGGGACCGACGCAAGTTTCGGGTCTTCCGGAGCGCCTGCGACCTATATCTGGGTCTCCAGCCATGGACATTTTCATTAGAGAGCACCAAGGTGGGATTCGTGATCTCTCTGTTGCAGGGTGAACCCCAAGCCTGGGCCCTCCGACTATGGGAGCAGAATGCCCCGAGATTGCCTCTGCTGCAGCCCTTTTCCTGGCCATGGCACAGCTTTATGATGATCCCCATCTGGCCGCCACGGCCGAAGCCACCCTGTACAACCTCCAGCAGGGCCGCCGCCCTGTGGAGGATAATGCCGCTGAATTTCGGCGTTTGAGTTCAGATACCGCCTGGGGCAGCGCGGCACTCATCTTTCAATTTCGCATGGGGCTGTCAGAGGCAGTAAAAGATGAGCTGGCTCGAGTGGGGATTCCTAAGACCCTGGAGGAGCTGGTCACCTTGGCCATCTCCATAGACCGGCGCATCAGAGAGCGCCGCGCCGAGAGGTCCTCTGGACAATTGCGTCCCACCTGGATGCTCCCTCGGGTGCCCAGTTACCCGACGCCGCCGGCCTTCCGGCCAACGACCTCCTCCTCCTCTCCTCCAGATTCTTCTGAGCCCATGCAGGTTGGGTTGCTTCGACCATCACTCTCCAGTGAGGAAAGACAACGCCGGTTCCAGTTGAGTCTATGTCTCTACTGTGGAGAACCTGGTCACATGGTTCGGACATGCCCCGTGGTAAGTGCTTGTCCACTGTCTCTGGTGTACCGGTTAACTCCCGTGTCCATCTCACTATTTTCTTGTCGCTGCAGCTTCTCGGAGGGATTATCACGGTGCCGGCAATCCTTGATTCCGGCGCGTGCAGCTGTTTTGTCGATCTGGATTTTGTGGCACAGCACCACATCCCCCTGCAACCCAAGGCTCACAAACTGGTGATCCGCCTGGCCGACGGATCACATATCAAATCCGGAGTCGTCACACACGAGACGATCCCTCTGCTCACCTGCACCCTGGATGGTCACCAGGAACATCTACGGCTGCATGCCATTGCCTCTCCGCTCTGCCCCATCATCCTGGGATTGCCCTGGCTCCAGGCCCACAACCCCAGCATCGACTGGGCCACTGGAACCGTCCGGTTCCTATCTCCGTATTGCCGTCGGCATTGTCTGGGCCCTAGGGATGGGATTGTTCCAAATCTCCTCAGCCTGGAGGCCGACACTGAACCGGATGTTTGGGCTCTTCTTCCCCCAGCCTACCATGCATTCATAGATGTCTTTAGTAAGAAGGGGGCAGACAAACTTCCGCCGCACAGGCCCTACGATTGCCCCATTGAACTGCTGCCCGGGGCAGAGGTGCCGTTCGGGAGGATCTACCGTCTTTCCGAACCTGAATTGGCGGCCCTTAAATCCTACTTGGAGGAGAACACCAAGAAAGGATTCATCAGGCCATCTACATCTCCGGCCGGAGCCGGCATCTTCTTCGTGGAGAAAAAAGACCACTCACTCCGGCCGTGCATAGATTATAGGGAGCTCAACCGGGTAACCATCAAGAACCGGTACCCGCTACCTTTGGTTCCTGAACTTTTTCAGCGGCTAGGGTCAGCAACTGTCTTTACCAAGCTTGACTTACGGGGGCATATAATCTTATGCGGATCAGGGAGGGAGATGAGTGGAAGACTGCATTTCGTACTAGGTTTGGGCATTACGAATACCTGGTGATGCCCTTCGGCCTATGTAATGCCCCCGCAACCTTCCAACATTTTGTCAACGACGTGTTTCGAGACTTCCTGGATCTTTTTGTTAATTTACTTAGATGACATCCTGGTCTTTTCCAATTCCTTGGAGGAACACTGCAGGCACGTCACCAAGGTTCTTGGGCGTCTACGGCAGCATGGCTTATACGCCAAAGTGGAGAAATGTTCGTTTGAACAGCCCAGCATGCATTTCCTGGGGCTGGTCATCTCTACGACGGGCGTCCACATGGATCCCCAGAAGGTTTCCACCATCCTGGAATGGCCTGCACCCACGGACCGAAAAGGAGTACAGAGGTTTGTGGGCTTCGCAAACTTTTACAGAAAATTTATTAAAGGATTTTCCGCCATCGTGGAGCCCATCACAAGTTTAACAAAAAAAAATATCCAGTTCCAGTGGTCCCCCGAAGCTCAAGCCGCTTTTCAGAAACTCAAGGCCCTCTTCACGTCTGCTCCTATTCTGAAGCACCCGGATCCAGCTTTGCCATACGTCCTGGAGGTGGACGCTTCTGAGACTGCAGTAGGGGCTATCCTGTCCCAGCGCCAGGGTGTCAAGGCCCTGCTCCACCCAGTGGCATTCTTTTCTAGGAAGCTGACCGCCCCGGAGCGGAACTACGATGTGGGAGACCGGGAGCTACTGGCTATTAAATCTGCATTAGAGGAGTGGCACTATTTGTTGGAAGGGGCCTCTCACCCTATTTTGATATTCGCTGACCATAAAAACCTGGAATATCTCCGAACTGCAAAGAGATTGAGACCTAGGCAAGCCCGCTGGGCGCTATTCTTTTCCAGGTTTCATTTTCACCTTACATACCGTCCCGGATCCAAGAATAGTAAGCCCAACGCCCTCTCCCGAATGTTCACAGAACCAGGCAATACCACTCCACCGGATACTATACTTCCTGCACGGAATTTCCTGTTAACAGATGAGGACTTTCTCTCCCAACTTCGTCGGGTCTTGGACGAGTCCACCACCGATCGAGACACTCGATTGTCCGTAAGGGATGGTCTATGGTGGCTGGGACGGAAGATGTTCATTCCGGCAAGCCTGCGGCTTAGAGTTTTGGGTCGTTGCCACGACCATAAACTGGCAGGACATTTTGGCACACAAAAGACCGCTGAGCTCGTCTCACGGTCGTTCTGGTGGCCCAACATTTTGGAGGACTGTAGGAAGTATGTTGGAGCCTGTCCCGTCTGTGCCAGGAACAAAACAGACAGAGCTAAAGCCTGGGGTCTGTTGAACCCCCTTCCTATACCTGAACGCCTGTGGTCGCAACTGGCGATCGATTGCATCGTGGAACTCCCTCCGTCAGAGGGGTTTTCTACCATCTTTGTCATTGTGGACCGGATGACAAAGATGGCTCATTTCATCCCTATGAAGGGGACCCCTTCAGCGGCCGAAACAGCCCGTATATTCATAAAGGAAGTTGTCCGACTGCATGGAGTGCCCAGCAACATTGTGTCTGATCGAGGCGTCCAGTTCACGTCAAGATTTTGGAGAGCCTTGTGTGCTGGATTGGAAATCGAACTGGCATTCTCCTCAGCGTACCACCCCCAGACCAACGGACAAACAGAAAGGACGAACCAGACGCTGGAGCAATACTTGCAATGTTTTTCGTCCTTCTCCCAAGATGATTGGGTTGCACTGCTGCCTGTGGCCGAGTTCGCCTACAATAATTCTATCCATTCGGCCACCCAGCAGTCCCCATTTTGGGCCAATTATGGCTATCATCCCACATTTCTGCCCAACTTGAATCCAGAGTGTTCCGTTCCAGCAGCACAGGATGTCACCAACTTCCTCCACACCAATTGTCGACTCCTTCAGGACACGTTAACCAATTCCCAGGAGGCTAGCAAGGAAGCCTATAACAAGAAGAGACGGGGGGAGATGGAGCTCCAACCCGGTGACCATGTTTGCTTATCAACCAAACATTTGAAACTCGCATGCCCCTCGAAAAAATTGGGCCCGAGGTTTCTGGGGCCTTTTCCCGTGAAAAGACAGATTAACCAGGTGGCATTCAAACTTGATCTTCCACCATCTCTGAAGATCCACCCGGTTTTCCACGTTTCCCTACTAAAGCCCGTAGTCCGCGATTCCTTCTCTGGCCGAAAAATAGGACCACCAGGTCCCATCCTAGTTAACGGAGAGGAGGAGTTTGAGGTGGAAGCAATTTTAAAAAGCCGCCGGAGAACTGGTGTGACCCAATATCTGATCAAATGGAAGGGTTTCGGCCCGGAAGAGAACTCGTGGGAACCCGAAGGGAACATCCATGCTCCCGGACTGATTCAGGCCTTCAAACGAAAGCGACAGGATGGTGACACTCGGTAGGCATCCGGAGGCTGCCCCTTGGGGGGGGGGGGCAATGTTAGAAGAAAATACTTGTTGCCAGCAATTCTGGCCGTTTCCGTGGTGGTGCGCGCGCTCCCATGCGCGTTCGCGCGTGCACGCACCGGAAACGGCGCCAAACGGCGCCTATTTAAACCCAGGGACTCCTGCATTGAACTGCTACTCGTTCTACAGCGTTCCAGACCTGTGGGCCACAGCTCCCCCACCTGTTCCTGTGTTCTTCTGCCTCCTGTTGACCCGGCTTGCCTTGACCTGTTGTCCGCTACCTGCACCGACCCCGGCTATCCACGAACCATCCGTTTGTCTACTCCTCTGTACCTCCGCTGCCCGCCCGTTAAACGAACCTTTGCCTGGACTTGACGATCCGCTTGCCTGATCCTTTTGTACCTCTCTGCCTGCCTGTTGCCGACCCCGTCTGTACGATCACTCTTCTGTCCACACGACTTCCTGGAACCTCACTACAGCATCAGTGACCAATCCAGCCCTTGTGCCATCCCGCACTCTCGGGCCTCTGTCTACACTACCAGGGGTCCTTGAATCGGGTGCGCAAGAGCGGTTGTTCCCTGCACAAGACAGACTCCACCGTCAGGTACGTAACATATAGCTTAGCTGGGACCTTGATGAGCTCCTGTAAGAATTTCAGCAGCCCTTTAGGCTGGGAATTTCTCCTCCTGGACAAGAGCCTCTGGCTGGACAAGCACCACACTATTTATGTACTCCCCAGCCACCTACTGGGCAACACCCCATCCCCAGGGATTGGCTTAGACCACATACATAATCAGGCTGTGGATCTGCCTCTACTAGCTCACTACATTCTAGAATCCACCAGAAGGCAGGGGGAAGTAGTTGAGTCTGCAGCCAGTGAAGCTTAGAACAGCCAAAAATAATCACACCCTGCTCCACTGACTACAAAAAAAAAAACGTAAAAAATATATATATATACACACACACAGGTGATACTCGAAAAATTAGAATATTGAGCAAAAGTTCATTTATTTCAGTAATGCAACTTAAAAGGTGAAACTAATATATGAGATAGACTCATTACATGCAAGCAAGATAGTTCAAGCCGTGATTTGTCATAATTGTGATGATTATGGCTTACAGCTCATGAAAACCCCAAATCCACAATCTCAGAAAATTAGAATATTACATGCAATCAATAAAACAAGGATTGTACATAGAAAAATATCAGACCTCTGCAAAGTATAAGCATGCATATGTACTCAGTACTTGGTTTGGGCCCCTTTTGCAGCAATTACTGCCTCAATGCGGCGTGGCATGGAAGATATCAGCCTGTGGCACAGCTAAGGTGTTATGGAAGACCAGGATGCTTCAATAGCGGCCTTCAGCTCTTCTGCATTGTTGGGTCTCATGTCTCTCATCTTTCTCTTGGCAATGCCCCATAGATTCTCTATGGGGTTCAGGTCAGGCGAGTTTGCTGGCCAATCAAGCACAGTAATCCCATGGTCATTGAACCAGGTTTTGGTGCTTTTGGCAGTGTGGGCAGGTGCCAAGTCTTGCTGGAAAATGAAGTCAGCATCCCCATAGAGCTCGTCTGTGGAAGGAAGCATGAAGTGCTCCAAAATCTTCTGGTAGACGGCTGCGTTGACCCTGGACTTAATAAAGCACAGTGGACCAACACCAGCAGATGACATGGCTCTCCAAATCAACACAGACTGTGGAAACTTCACACTGGACTTCAAGCATCTTGCAGTGTGTGCCTCTCCATTCTTCCTCCATACTCTGGGTCCTTGGTTTCCAAATGAGATGCAAAATTTGCTCTCATCAGAAAAGAGGACTTTGGGCCACTGAGTTACAGACCAGGTCTGTTTTTCTTTAGCCCAGGTAAGTCGCTTCTGACGTTGTTTGTTGTTCAGGAGCGGCTTGACAAGATGAATACGACATTTGAAGCCCATGTCCAGGATCTGTCTGTGTGTGGTGGCTCTTGATGCACTGACTCCAGCCTCAGTCCACTCCTTGTGAAAGTCCCCAACACCTTTGAATGGCCTTTTCCTGACAATCCTCTCCAGGGTGCGGTCATCCCTGCTGCTTGTGCACCTTTTCCTTCCACACCTTTCCCTTCCACATATCTTTCTATTAATGTGCTTTGATACAGCACTTTGGGAACATCCAACTTCTTTTGCAATTACCTTTTGAGGCTTTCCTTCCTTATGGAGGGTCAATTATGGTTTTCTGCACAACTGTCAGGTCAGCAGTCTTTCCCATGATTGTGATTCCTACTGAACCAGACTGAGAGACCATTTAAAGGCTCATGAACCCTTTGCAGGTGTTATGGCTTAATTAGACGACTAGAGTGGGACACTTTGAGCCTAGAATATTGCACCTTTTCACAATATTCTAATTTTCTTAGATTGTGAATTTGGGTTTTTTCATGAGCTGTAAGCCATAATCATCACAATTATGACAAATCAAGGCTTGAACTATCTTGCTTTGCATTTAATGAGTCTATCTCATATATTAGTTTCACCTTTTAAGTTGCATTACTGAAATAAATTAACTTTTGCACGATATTCTAATTTTTCGAGTATCACCTGTACCTAAACTTTTTAGCAACTATCTAGGAAGGTGCTACATCACTCACCATGCTCATCCATCTTTTCCCAGCCACTATTGAAGGACACATTGAATCTGGTGATTCCCACACTGGCAGTCAGCAGACAGGTTGGCTGGATGCAATTGGCAAATGTACGAAACAGGTGAATCCAAATCAATATCATTGGCACCCATGTACAGTTTATAGACCATGTGTGTGATAAAGGACACAATGGATCTGATTTGAATGTGACATGAGAGATTTGATTATCTATTTGCGATCCCCTAGGGATGAGCAAATTTGCCCAGATTCAATTTGAATCCTCAAGTCTATGAGGAGGGTAGAGGGGTGAATCCTGGCCATTTTGGGATAAACTGAAAATTGCTGTAAAAAAAAAGAAGCATGGGAAGTTGGGCACTGCCATGGGTGACATGAACCAATCCAAAACTTTTTATACACAAAGAGCACAGGCTGGGGTCTTATTACAAGAATTATTATACAGCAGTGTAAAACTGCCCAACCACTGGATAGCTATAATCAGGTATAACAGGCCTAACCCATGTAGACCTAACTTTTTTTTTTTTTACTATAGGGAAAGTGGGGTGTGGTAAACGTGACATATCATTTGAGTTGATTTAGGTGCATACTGTTCTTGCATTTAGATACAGTTTCCTAACTGACGCTAATCTTCCTCTATGCAGTATGTCAGGTTTCCTTTTTCTACAGTTTCTTCAAATGCACTGGCACTATGGCTGCTGTGAGGGATTGGCAAATCTGTGTAGCTACACTTTTGAAACTTGGTCCAGACTATATATGATTTTAAGTATAACTAAAGGAAAAACCTGTTTTTAAGTTTTGAATGCAGTAGAGAGGAATTAGAACGCCTGTCAGTTTTTATTGCTGTCTGTTCCCCCGTTAGGGAGATACGCCCTTTCTATTTGTCCTGTTTACAATTATCCTTAAAAGTGAAAGTTAAAAAAAAAACAAATTTTGGGTTGTACCCGGAATAGTAATAGAGGGAAAAGCTTCTAATGAAGACACTATTTCTGGAGACATGGGGTGCCCCAAGGAATTCCCTTAATTTGCAGGCATTTCCTCTCACTTCCTGTTTGGCTATGGTAATACCCCCCC
>BLSH010160273.1:236534-248910 GCA_018402905.1 Glandirana rugosa | reverse complement strand
CTTCACTGCCCCCTGCAGGTTAACCCCTTCACTGCCAATGACATTTATACAGTAATCAGTGGACATTTAAATTTCTGATCGCTGTATAAATGTCATTGGTCCCAAAAATGTGTAAAAAATGTCCGACATGTCCGCCCCGATATCGCAGTCCCGATAAAAATCGCAGATCGCCGCCATTACTAGTAAAAAAAAAAAAATAATAAAAACGCCATAAATCAATTCCCAGTTTGTAGACGCGATAACTTTTGCACAAACCAATCAATATACGCCGATTGCGATTTTTTTTTTTACCAAAAATATGTAGAAGAATATATATCGGCCAAAACTGATGAATAATTTTTTTAATGGATTTGTACTTTAGCAAAAAGTAAAAAATATTGTTCTTTTTTGCAAAATTGTCGCTCATTTTTTTTTTATAGCGGTGATCAGAAATGACGCAGAGAGGATCAAATACCACCAAAAGAAAGCTCTATTTGTGGGAAAAAAAGGACGCAAATTTTATTTGGGTACAACGTCGCACGACCGCGCAATTGTCATTTGAAATGCGACAGCGCTGAAAGCCAAAAATTGGTCTGGGCAGGAGGGGGGTTTAAGTGCCCGGTAAGGAAGGGGTTAACTTTAAACTCAACAAGTGGTTAAGAAAGGGGGCCCCCAGATCCCGGACCCTCCCCCCCCTCCATGTGAAATGTACACCTACAACAGCATTGAAATGTATTGTGTCCTGTTGTGATGTAGGGATTGGAGGATGGAATCACAGTGGGCAACGGTGGACACCGCAATCTGACGCCACCCACCACTGACCGCCATTGTTGAATGCCGAAGATTCTGATTGGTTGGAGTGAATACAGGAGATGCGGACCGTCGGGTGGTCTCTTCTTTTGCAGGGAAGTGCTGATTGGATTTTTGATGACGAAAATGCACTTTAACCACTTCAGCCCCGGAAGGATTTCCCAGGTTAGGACCAGAGCACTTTTTTCGATTCGGCACTGCGTCGCTTTAACTGACAATTGCACGGTCGTGCGACGCTGTACCCAAGCGAAATTTGCGTCCTTTTTCCCCCACAAATAGAGATTTCTTTTGGTGGTATTTGATCACCTCTGCGTCATTTCTGATCGCTGCTATAAACAAAAGAAGAGTGACAATTTTGCAAAAAAAAAAATATTTTTCTTACTTTTTGCTAAAATGCAAATCCAAAAAAATATTAAAAAACAGTTTTTTTCATCGGTTTTGGCCGATTTATATTCTTCCTCATATTTTTGGTAAGAAAAATCACAATCGTTGTTTATTGATTGGTTTGCGCAAAAGTTGCCGTGTTTACAAATGATGAGAATTCAATTCTGGGGTTTTTATTTTTTTAATTTTTTTACTAGTAATGGCGGTGATCTGCGATTTTTAGCGGCATTGCAATATTGCGTCAGACCATTTTGACACTTTTTTGGGACCATTGGCATTTATACAGCGATCAGTGCTATAAAAATGCACTGATTACTGTGTAAATACCATTTGCAGTGAAGGGGTTAACCTGGAAGGGGCACTCTAAGGGTTAACTGTGTTCCCTCACTGTGTTCTAACTGTATGGGGGCTGGGCGGGCAGGGGAGGGGAGTGATCACGGCTTTCATATACAGGAAGCCTGTGATCACAGCCCTTCCCCCTCTGCCAGAACGGAGATCCATGTTTACATACACGGACCTCCGTTCTCTCACTGCGGGGGGAGCCATCGCGGGTAGCCGGCAGAGATTGAGTCCGCCCTACCCACTCCCTGGCCTCCCCGGAACACAATGAGCACGCGAGCGCGCTTCCAGCAGTGTGCACTCACGATACTGGTCAGGTGACGGCGGTTTGCGATAACGAGCCACTTTGCCGCCGTCACACTGCGGCGGGAGGTCGGCAAATGGATAATACAGCCGCACACAGGATGACACTGCACAGGCCGCTGAACAATTTAGAATCGTTAAAAGTTTACAATGACAACATTGCGTGGTTCATTCTGTCCAGATCATTAAAGACAAACTTCTGTGCTGTTATGGTGGCCTTGTGGTGCCTCTGGAGAAATGCCGAAGTGCTCTGTCCAGCCTTCGGGTCCTGATAGAGCCCTTTGGCACATTTGCGCACGTGCAGGAAATTTATTGCACGTGCGCAAAGACAGTGAAGTTTTGGGGCTTAAATACTACCAGTCTTTGCACATACCACAGAAAAACGCATGTGCGCAGATGTGCTGCACCTGGAGAATCTGGGAAGGGGGTAAGGGGTGCCTCTGGAGAAATGCCGAAGTGCTTTGTCCAGCCGTCGGGTCCTGACAGAGCCCTTTGGCACATTTGCGCATGCGCAGGAAATTTCTTGCATGTGCGCAAAGACACTGAAGTTTTTGCCTGTCTTTGTGCATACACAGGGAAACCCACGCGTGCACGGATGTGCTGCACATGCAGAATCTGGGGGGAGGGGGGCGCAGATGTAATTCCTGCCTAGGCAAGAAATATGGAAGCACAATAAAATTACAAAAAAAAGGGATGGGGAGGAGACAAGGCAAGATGAGATTAGGTTTAAATCTTACTTGCTCTTCGTTTTTATTATCTGATCAATTTGGTTTGCTTTAAATGATTGATCCCACGTTCACACTGGGCTGATTTGGCATGCGATTTGAAATGTCAAATCGCATGCCAAATCAGCGGCTATTGCCAGCAATGGCATTGTCCGAATCGGTGCGGCGCCACACCGATTCCCAAAAGTAGTTCCTGTACTACTTTTGGCAACTTCGGGGGAGAATTGAATAGACATCTGTGCATGAACCCACATTGATGTTGGTCAAATCACCCCCAAAGACGGACTGCATTGCCGGTTTTAAATCGCACAGCCCACATCAGGGCGAACTTGGGCTGAATTAGTAAACAACCCACGAGCCATAACGTTCCTTCTCATTGACGCCAATCGGATTCGGTCAAAGTGAGTTGATCAGCCAGGGCAAACAATGATTAATTGTGGTGCATCAATTAAAAGTGATGGGATCAGGACAAGGGGTGGGCAGGAGGGGCGGCTGCCCTGGGCACTGTGGTATCATGTGAGGCGGGGTGTCGCCACAAGGAGATTGTGGGGTGAGGATTTGTGGGATGGCAGGGGGTAAATATTGTTCTAGGAGGAGAAATGTGGGGGGGGGTGCTATGAGTGGCGATTTAGGGGGATTTGTGTGTGTGGTGGGGGTGGGGGGAAGATTTGTGCTAGAAGAGGGGGATTAGGGGGGAGGGAAGATGTGTACTAGGAGTGGAAATTTTAGGGGTCGAGGATTTGTGCTAGGAGGGGTGAATTTCTTTGCCAGGAGGAGGCATTTGAGCTGGGGGGTTTGGGGAATTGGAGGGGGGCAAAGATTTGTGCTGGGAGGGGCGGTGATTTATGCTTAGGGGGTAAACATGCAGATTAGTGCTCAGTGTTTTTTGGGGGGGGATTTTTGCTGACATATAATGCTTATACATCTTGGGGGGGCGCAGTTTGGCATGTTAGCCCTGTGCTCTAGTTGGCCTTGTCCCGGCACTGGATGGGATGCTTTATTCATCAGGTGTATTGCATTTTGATCAATCAGATTAAGGGACTGCATGGTGAAATCAGAGATGCGATCAATAACTTACGATCATATCTTCCAACCGTCGATCGAATCCCATTCCCCCATGTCTGTCATATTAATCAAATGGGTTGTAGACTTTGGATCGATCATTCCTATTGAGAGGCATCGACTGGACAAGAAATTGATGGCTAATCAATGCCTCCATTATAGTCACTGCATTTTTGATATTAAAATATTTACACTGCCTACGCTTTTGTATTAAGCGCGTCTTTGTTCCAGGATCCCCAATAGAAACTCTCACATTCTTTTATAATTTGTAAGATTTGTTAAATACTCTGAGAAATGTAGAAGAAGTGATGGGCGTAATCTCATTACATGTGTTCCAGGACAAGGTTCTCAGTGTCCAACAAACTACATAACCAGATAATAAGACCCTGCGTAATCCCATTACACAATTCGCCAACAATGAGCGTTTACAATGGCGATGTCACCATGAATTTATCTTCCTATGAAGCGTATATAAAAATCTATAGTCCTGCTCTGCCTCACCATTGCGATGTTTGCTAGAAATGTGTTTTTTTTACCAATGATACAATGGGCAAACGCGGTTAAAGTGGACCTAGAATCAGTTAGGGGTGCACATTTAAAAAAATGCATAGCAGTACAGCCAGTGAAAGTGAACATTCATTCTGTGCAAATGGGGCATTTAAAACAAATGTTATAAGGCTATTTCCTGCTCTGGTTGAATGTTTTTCATTGGTTTTAAACAGAAAATACCACATGTGACCACTAGATGGCGGCAAGTATCAATACAAATATTTTTAATACACCCTTAAATTATTTCTAAACACTACAAATTACTTTCTCTTATTTGCTCCCTTTTTGGTTTGTTAAATAAACCATTTGACACTCAGGGGTTGATTTACTAAAGCTTGAAAGTGCAAAATTTGGTGCAGCTCCACACAGAAACCAATCAGCTTCAAGGTTTTATAGTCAAAGCTTGATTAGACAAGCTGAGGTTAGAAGCTGATTGGCCAGCATGCACAGCTGCACCGGTTTTTGCACTCTCCAGCTTTAGTAAATCAACCCCGCTCTGTTCTAATCTGTTTGATAAGTGCAAAAAAAAAATTTTATCTTGCAAGTAAACTTCCTGTGCTCCCTGCCTGTGCTCCATACTTATCGGTTACATTATTCTCAGCTATGTCAGAGGCTACAGTACCCCTCCCTCCCTTCATTTTAAAATGTCATCATTTTATACCAGTTGTTTAAAATAATTATTATAATTAAATTACTATGTATTGAACATATTATTTCTTTTTTTTATTATGTATTTAATTTTTTTTAAACCTTATTTGTATTTAATTTATCGTGCAGTTGTTTATTATGTATTATTTATAATAGCATTTTATCATTATATTTTTGGTAATAGTTGGCTCTGGACAATGTTCTGGAAGCATCATTTTATAATTTGATCATTTTATATCATTTTTCAAATAATTATTTCAACTAATTATTTATACATTTGTATCTATGCATTATTTATTCAATGTGTTATTTATTATTTAATTTATATATATATATTCTATTGGTCATTTATTAATTATGATGATTAATTAAGAACTTTTTCATTTGACGTTATAATATTTATTCATTATAATAATTATTTATAACAACTTTTTCTCATTACATAATTTTTAATAGCTGCCTCTGGACAATGTTCTGGAAGCGTCATTTTAAAATTTCATATAATAATAAAGAAAATATTTGTAATATTTATTGATTTACTTTATTATTTATTTATTTAATGTGTTTTAATCATATTTCATGTATTATTTATTTACTAGTAATAATTATTAATAATGACTTCATGCAATTACATCATTTTTAATAGTTGGCTCCGGAAATGCTCTAATGAATTTTGCAAGCATCATTTTATACTTTTGATATAATAAATTATATCAAATGTATTATTTATTATAACAAATTATATATATTTTGAGTATTGCTTGGACGTTGATGAAGGGGACACAGCCTGAAAGCTTGTCCTGAAATATTGTATGTTAGTGCAAATGAAAAAACTATCACGGACAGTACTCAATTGTCTCTGTTATAATAAAAAAAATGATTATTTATTGATTTACTTTATTATTTTTTAAAACGTATTTTATTCATATTTAATTTATTATTTATTTACTAGTTATAATTATGTATAATAATTATTTATAATGACTTTTTCTAATTACATCATTTTTTAACAGAACTAATTACATCATTTTTAGTAGCCGACAATGCTGCACTGAGTTCTGGAAGCGTCATTTTAATATTTCATATAATAATAAAGAAAATATTTGTAATATTTATTGATTTACTTTATTATTTATTTATTTAATGTGTTTTCATCATATTTCATGTATTATTTATTTACTAGTAATAATTATTAATAATGACTTCATCCAATTACATCATTTTTAATAGTTGGCTCTGGAAATGCTCTAATGAATTTTGCAAGCATCGTTTTATACTTTTGATATAATAAATTATATCAAATGTATTATTTATTATAACAAATTATATATATTTTGAGTATTGCTTGGACCTTGATGAAGGGGACACAGCCCGAAAGCTTGTGCTGAAATATTGTATGTTAGTGCAAATGAAAAACCTATCACGGACAGTACTCAATTGTCTCTGGTATAATAAAAAGAAATGATTATTTATTGATTTACTTTTTTAAAACTTTTTCTAATTACATAATTTTAAGTAGCCGACAATGCTTCACTGAATTCTGGAAGTATAATTTATAAAAAAAAAAAAAAATGATTATGTATTATTTATTGATTTACTTTATTCGTAATTTCATTATTTATTTACGTATTGCAGATTAATTATTATATTTTTTATATATTTATTTATTTAGAAGTTATAATTTATATATTTTTTTTATAATAATTGTTTATAATGACTTTTTCTAATGACGTTGTTATTAATAGCTGGCTCTGGACAATGCTCCATTGAATTCTGGAATCCCTTTAAAAAAAAAATGGAGCCCATTAACAAAGGAGCGTCATTAGACTGATGAAGACCCCGGGCCGGAAAATAAGAGTCGGCGGCCGAGTGCCACGATGCGTCCAGAGGGACCCATTGTGGTTCAGTCTATCTCACCAATTGTAAGTATATCAGTAAGTGGAAACATTGGTCCGGCTGCGTGACCAAATTCTTTGCCGCGATTCTTTCATTTAATCCACTGGTGGCTTGAAAGGATTTAGAAGGAAACTTTTTTTTTTTTTTCAAAGAATCTCCTTGTTGCGGAGAGCAAAGACGCTGAAGACTCAGAAAAAGAAAAGTCCTTCAAGAGAATTCCAAGAACTGAAAGGGACTTCTGTTCCCGGCTCTCCCCTCTGATTGGCCGCTGCGGCCTTTTTAAGGAGATTATTCTGTTGAAACAAATTAAAATCCCTATAAGTAGCACCGGGCTGCGAATATCCAACCTCACTGTCTGCACAGCAGGTTCCCGGGAAGAGGCACCATGGCCAGTCGGTGAGTGGACTTCTAATCACCTAAATGCTAAATCATCACAGAGTATGAAGAATGCATAGGGCACTCTAATGCTAAGTATAGATAAAGCCCAAACTTTTCTTTTTAGTTATAAAATGTATTACATTGTTACATTGTATCTCTGTATCTCCCCTCTGAATAATTTTACATTGTATCTCTGTATCTCCCCTGTGAACAATGTTACATTCTTTCTCTGTCTCCTCTATGAACAATGTTACATAGTATCTCTGTATGTCCCCTGTGAATTACATTGTATCTCCCCTGTGAACAATGTTACATTGTATCTGTATTTCCCCTGTGACCTGTAAACAATGTTACATTTTTTCTCTGTCTCCTCTATGAACAATGTTACATTATATCTCGGTATCTCTCCTGTGAACAATGTTACATTGTATCTTTGTTTCTCCCCTGTGAACAATGTTACAACATTGCCTCTTGTATTATGTCCACTGTCTCTGGCCATCTCTTGTATCATGTCTGCAGTCTCTGACCATCTCTTGTATCATGTCTGCAGTCTCTGACCATCTCTTGTATCATGTCTGCAGTCTCTGACCATCTCTTGTATCATGTCTGTAGTCTCTGATCATCGCTTATATCATGTCTGCAGTCTCTGACCATCTCTTGTATCATGCCTGCAGTCTCTGATCATCGCTTATATCATGTCTGCAGTCTCTGACCATCTCTTGTATCATGTCTGCAGTCTCTGACCATCTCTTGTATCATGTATGTAGTCTCTGATCATCGCTTATATCATGTCTGCAGTCTCTGACCATCTCTTGTATCATGTCTGCAGTCTCTGACTATCTCTTGTATCATGTATGTAGTCTCTGATCATCGCTTATATCATGTCTGCAGTCTCT
This sequence comes from Glandirana rugosa, assembly GCA_018402905.1. Classification (NCBI taxonomy): domain Eukaryota; kingdom Metazoa; phylum Chordata; class Amphibia; order Anura; family Ranidae; genus Glandirana; species Glandirana rugosa. The sequence goes on along the minus strand of BLSH010160273.1, from coordinate 240,941 downwards.
GACCATCTCTTGTATCTTGTCTACATGTAGGCAGGTGCAGTCTGTACTCCTCTCTGTAGGCAGCGCTTGACTTGAGCAGCAATAGAGAAAGAAAGGAAGTTGAGTGGAACTTGATTCTGGATGGTCTCCCCGAAACACACAAACTCTGGGAAACTAGGCCCAGGATCCATATTTAGGGCCTCTATGCTCATAACCAGCAAAAACTGCGATAGATTGTAATACTCAGAGCAGATGTTAATATCATCAGCTCAAAGTAACTTGATTCTGGGGTCTCCTGATATCTGTTTAAATTGGATGTAAATCCACCACTCACCCAGTATAACTAATGGCACAGTAGTAATGTATATATACATGAAAGCCTCCTGCATGTATCCCTACCTTGCAAATATCACCCCCTGCAGCAGTAGCAGCCCCACAAATCTCTGCAATCAGTGGGTAGGTCTCTTTGCTGGAGCTCAGTAGGTGGAGTTGTGATGTCACGAGACTTCCCACCCACCTCTACACTCTCCTATTTCTGAGTTTTGAGAAACATCCTTTCAAAACTCAGGAAAGGTACCACATGACTTCAGCATGCCCAATCATGCTGAGGTGTGGAGCAGCCAATCGTGGGAGAGCTGGAGAAGAAAGGAGGGGATGTTCTGAAGCTCTGTATGCTCATGCATGAGATAAGGAAATTACCTGTCACTCACACAGCGGGGAAGAAACATCTCCTATTTCTCTGTGAGACGTTTTATTTCTTACTGAAAAAAGATAAGTGGATTGCTCAGAGCTGGATTAACTCTTAGTGGCAAGACTGGGCACAGATGACATTTTATATGTCTACTAGTCTTCTGCCTCTACTAGGCAGAATTTAAGGTTTTATGTGTTAAGTGTCTTTCTCCCATTATATCACTTCCTCATTGTGTGCCTCCTAGGTGTGCATCTCCATTGTTAATCGAGTCACCTATTGTTTCTGTCTGTCTGATCATCTCTTGGAGATGTGATCAATATTGTTACCACTTTACCTGGTTATCGAACTATTGTGGGATGTTATATATTTATGTTGATTAGCTTACTTAGATTATGTTTATGTTGGCTGCTCCTTAGCTACAGTCAGGTCCATAAATATTGGGACATCAACACAATTCTAATCTTTTTGGCTCTATACACCACCACAATGGATTTGAAATGAAACGAACAAGATGTGCTTTAACTGCAGACTTTCAGCTTTAATTTGAGGGAATTTACATCCAAATCAGATGAACGGTGTAGGAATTACAATGGTTTGTATATGTGCCTCCCACTTTTTAAGGGACCAAAAGTAATGGGACAGATTAACAATCATAAATCAAACTTTCACTTTTTAATACTTGGTTGCAAATCCTTTGCAGTCAATTACAGCCTGAAGTCTGGAATGCATAGACATCACCAGGCGCTGGGTTTCATCCCTGGTGATGCTCTGCCAGGCCTCTACTGCAACTATCTTCAGTTCCTGCTTCTTCTTGGGGCATTTTCCCTTCAGTTTTGTCTTCAGCAAGTGAAATGCATGCTCAATCGGATTCAGGTCAGGTGATTGACTTGGCCATTGCATAACATTCCACTTCTTTCCCTTAAAAACTCTTTGGTTGCTTTCGCAGTATGCTTCTGGTCATTGTCCATCTGCACTGTGAAGTGCCATCCAATGAGTTCTGAAGCATTTGGCTGAATATGAGCAGATAATATTGCCCGAAACTTCAGAATTCATCCTGCTGCTTTTGTCAGCAGTCACATCATCAATAAATACAGGAGAACCAGTTCCATTGGCAGCCATACATGCCCACGCCATGACACTACCACCACCATGCTTCACTGATGAGGTGGTATGCTTTGGATAATGAGCAGCTCCTTTCCTTCTCCATACTCCTTTCTTCCCATCACTCTGGCACAAGTTGATCTTGGTCTCATCAGTCCATAGGATGTTGTTCCAGAACTGTGAAGGCTTTTTTATATGTTGTTTGGCAAACTCTAATCTGGCCTTCCTGTTTTTGAGGCTCACCAATGGTTTACATCTTGTGGTGAACCCTCTGTATTCACTCTGGTGAAGTCTTCTCTTGATTGTTGACTTTGACCCACATACACCTACCTCCTGGAGAGTGTTCTTGATCTGGCCAACTCTTGTGAAGGGTGTTTTCTTCACCAGGGAAAGAATTCTTCGGTCACCCACCACAGTTGTTTTCCGTGGTCTCCCGGGTCTTTTGGTGTTGCTGAGCTCACCGGTGCGTTCTTTCTTTTTAAGGATGTTCCAAACAGTTGATTTGGCCACACCTAATGTTTTTGCTATCTCTCTGATGGCTTTGTTTTGTTTTTTCAGCCTAATGATGGCTTGCTTCACTGATAGTGACAGCTCTTTGGATCTCATATTGAAAGTTGACAGCAACAGATTCCAAATGCAAATAGCACACTTTAAATGAACTCTGGATCTTTTATCTGCTCCTTGTAAATGGGATAATGAGGGAATAACACACACCTGGCCATGGAACAGCTGAGCAGCCAATTGTCCCATTACTTTTGGCCCCTTAAAAAGTGGGAGGCACATATACAAACTGTTGTAATTCCTACACCGTTCACCTGATTTGGATGTAAATACCCTCAAATTAAAGCTGAAAGTCTGCAGTTAAAGCACATCTTGTTTGTTTCATTTCAAATCCATTGTGGTGGTGTATAGAGCCAAAAAGATTAGAATTGTGTTGATGTCCCAATATTTATGGACCTGACTGTATGTTAATTATCTTACTGTTTGCATACCGTGATCAAGTTCTTTCGGTTTGGTATATAAATTCTGTGTGAGTTTACAATAAAGTTCCAATTCCAGAGCACCTAAGCTAGTGTCTGCTAGATTCTTCGGCGCAATATTTATCTATAATACCTGGTTCTTGGGTCCAGACTGGAGGAAGCTATATCTTGATGGAGACAGTTCGGTCTCGGGTTACTGGGATGTAAAGGGGTTACTGGGGTATATATCATCACCTGATCTAGCAGCCATCATCTCTTATAGGGGTATACACAGCATCACAGATAGGGGTATATACAGCATCACAGATAGGGGTATATACAGCACCACATATAGGGGTATACAGCACCACATATAGGGGTATACAGCACCACAGATAAGTATATGCGGCACCACAGATAGGGGTATACAGAATCACAGATAGGGGTATACGGCACCACAGATAGGGGTATACAGAATCACAGATAGGGGTATACGGCACCACAGATAGGGGTATACAGAATCACAGATAGGGGTATACGGCACCACAGATAGGGGTATATGGCACCACAGATAGGAATATACAGCACCACAGATGGGGATATACAGCACCACAGATATAGACATACAGCACCATAGATAGGGATATATAGCATCACAGATAGGGATATACAGCCCCCGCTCCCCCCCCCCCCGCTGCGTGGCTCGCGCCACTGACAGAAAATCCCCCCCCAGGGTAGTCGGGACATCTAAGCCGTGCACTTACCCCATCTAGGGGTGGGCAGCAGGCAGCGAGCGGTGTCCGGTGAACGGTGTGCGGGGAGCGGGGAGCGGGGAGCTGTGTCCGGTGAGCAGTGTTCAGTGAGCAGGGAGGGGGAGTGGGGAGGGGCTTGGCTTCAGCCGTGCATCCCCCTCCTATAACAAGAAAGGTGTCCAATAGGATCGCTTGTCTTCTCCATCAATCAGGAAACAGGTAACATACCGGCACTTCCTGATTGGCGGAGAGCGGTTTAGTGTTAAAAAGGCAAATATTAATTTGCCTTTCTAAGGGCTTGTGGCGGCATGCTCTGCACCATGAGCCACACTATGTTGAAGCCTATTAGAGCCTATGGCTCTAATGAGATGCTTCAAAGAAATCCCCTGCCGCGGTAATTCATGCGGCCGGCGCCTCAAAGGGGCCGGCCGCATGAATAGGGGTTGGTCGCGGGTGCCATGGATAGATTCATGCTATGCATTAGATGGAAATGGCTATGTTATACTTACCTCCTTTGTGCAGTTGGTTTTGCACAGAGCAGCCCAGATCCTCCTCTTCTTGGGTCCCTCTTTGCTGCTCCTGGCCCCTCCCTCCTATCGAGTGCCCCCTCAGCCAGCAGCTTGCTACAGTGGGCACCCGAGTTCATATTGTATCGGTAAAGGTAGATTACGTATCGTACTTAGATAGGTACCGTGGGCGCTGGTTGGGGATAAGTACGCCGGCCGGGGAAACTCCGCGGCCGGCGTACTTAATGGCGCCGTCCCCTAAAGAAACTTCGTAGAGTAATCTCGGTATCCGAGATTATCCGAAGTTGTATCACACCGAGTACCACGTCTCGTACGGCGGTGTTCGGGAATCTTTCCGTTTAATTATAAACGGAAAAATTGTGATTTGGCGAGAGGCGGTTAGTCCTTCACGGCCATTC
>BLSH010160273.1:226001-236524 GCA_018402905.1 Glandirana rugosa | reverse complement strand
GGGGGATCTGTCATTGAGCAGCCATAGTGCCGTCCCCTCTAAATGACAGCAGGAGAAAGTTTGTAAACAATTGGGCGGGGATCCTCGGTGATGTCATTGACTGACTACAGTTATGGCCATTTTCAGTCCATGATGTCACCCAGCATCCCCACCCCCTTTGTTTACATACAGAAGCCAGCGGGGAGCTGTCATTTGTGGGTGGAGTATGAGATCTGTGGGGCCCCTATTTTTAGGAGGACTTCCAGATTCTGATAATTCCCTCCCATAGACCCCCCACATCCCTTCTGGGGAACAGACATGTGGGGGCAGGGCTCTTGTCCTTCCAACATGGGGTCAAGGTGTCATGAAAGGGGGGAGGGGAGGCTTTGGCACCCTCTTGCAGGCATGTGGTCTGATATGGTTTGGGAAGAGGGGGCGCACGTTCACTGGCACCCCCTTTTCTGGCTATCCTGGCTGCATGCCCATATTGGGGTCTTTTATCAATTTCAAAGGGGGACCCCCCGTCATCGGTCTTTATTGGGTAGACATTTCCTTAAAGGGACAGGTCTGAGGGAACAGCAGAGATCAGGGTGTCTGCCCATTGGCTGTGCCTGAAGACGGTCTGTACAGGGGGTCCCCAATAACAGAGGGGTTCACCAATAATGGGGGGGTCCCCAATAACAGGGGGCACCCAGAACTGTCACAGAGTTCCCCTCCCTCCAGCTCACTGTAACATTCTTCTATATATAGAAATACATTGCCCAATCTGATGGAAGCTTCCTTCTTCCTCTCCCTCCCATTATTATCTGCGGATAATTATATATTGTGACACCAATGTTCCGTCTATCTATAGAATCCCGGAACAACCTCATCATTATGTAATCTAGGAGGGGGAGGGGCGCCCAGTGTCTGGAAAATACTTTATCTATCCCCATATCTATCATTCTATCCGTCTGTAAATCTATCTATCTATCTATTATCTATCTATTATCTATCTATTATCTATCTATCTATTATCTATCTATCTATTATCTATCTATCTATTTATGTATCTATCTATCTATCTATCTATTATCTATCTATCTATTATATATCTATCTATTATCTATCTATCTATTTATGTATCTATCTATCTATCTATCTATCTATCTATCTATTATCTATCTATCTATTATATATCTATCTATTATCTATCTATCTATTTATGTATCTATCTATCTATCTATCTATTATCTATCTATCTATTATCTATCTATCTATCTATGTATCTATCTATCTATCATCTATCTATTATCTATCTATCTATCTATCTATCTATCTATCTATCTATTATCTATCTATCTATCTATCTATCTATCTATCTATCTATCTATTTATCTATCATCTATCTATCTATCTATTATCTATCTATCTATCTATCTATCTATCTATCTATCTATTATCTATCTATCTATCTATCTATCTATCTATCTATCTATCTATCTATTATCTATCTATCTATCTATCTATCTATCTATCTATCTATCTATCTATCTATCTATTATCTATCTATCTATCTATCTATCTATCTATCTATCTATCTATCTATCTAGCTATCTAGCTATCTGTTTATCATTATCTATATATCCGTATCTATTAGTCTTTCCATCTATCTATTCATATCTATCTATCTGTATCTAGATTATTATTATTATTATACAGGATTTATATAGCGCCAACAGTTTGCACAGAGCTTTACAAAATTAAGGCAGACATTACAGTTACATCGCAATTTGGTACAAGAGGAATCAGAGGGCCCTGCTTGTTAGAGCTTACAATCTAGATACCCGTATCTATCCGTCTATCTATCAATCATTCTGTATATGTATCTATCTATCTATCTATCTATCTATCTATCTATCTATCTATCTATCTATCTATCTATCTATCTATCTATCTCTATCTGTCTTTCTGTCTGTCCATCCGTCTATCTGTCTATCCATATTTTTCTGTCTGTCTGTCTATATTTCCATATCTATGTACAGTTGTGCTCATAAGTTTACATACCCTGGCAGAATTTATCATTTCTTGGCCATTTTTCAGAGAATATGAATGAGAACACAAAAACATTTCTTTCACTCATGGTTGATGTTTGGCTGAAGCCATTTATTATCAATCAACTGTGTTTACTCTTTTTAAATCCTAATGACAACAGAAACTACCCAAATGACCCTGATCAAAAGTTTACATACCCCAGTTCTTAATACCGTGTATTGCCCCCTTTAACATCAATGACAGCTTGAAGTCTTTTGTGGTGTTTGTGGATGAGGCTCTTTATCTTCTCAGATGGTAAAGCTGCCCATTCTTCTTGGCAAAAAAAAGCCTCCAATTCCTGGAAATTATTGGGCTGTCTTGCATGAACTGCATGTTTGAGATCTCCCCAGAGTGGCTCAATGATATTGAGGTCAGGAGACTGAGATGGCCACTCCAGAACCTTCACTTTATTCTGCTGTAATGACAGGTTGACTTGGCCTTGTGTTTTGGATCATTGTCATGTTGGAATGTCAAAGTACGTCCCATGCGCAGCTTCCTGGCTGATGAATGTAAATGTTCCTCCAGTATTTTTTGATAAAATACTGCATTCATCTTGCCTCAATTTTGGCCAAATTTCCTGTGCCTTTGTAGCTCTCACATCCCCAAAACATCAGCGATCCACCTCCGTGTTTCACAGGTCTTGTTGACTCCTCTCCAAATTTTGGTCTCATCACTCCAAATGACTTTGTTTTAGAAGGTTTGAGGCTTGTCTCTGTGCTGTCTGGTGAATTGTAAGAGGGATACTTTGTGGCATTTGCGTAGTAATGGCTTTCTTCTGGCGACTCGACCATGCAGCCCAAGTTCCTTCAAGTGCCTCCTTATTGTGCATCTTGAAACAGCCACACCCCATGTTTTCAGAGAGTCCTGTATTTCACCTGTGTGTTTTTCTTTGCATCCTGAACAATTTTCCTGGCAGTTGTGGCTGAAATTTTAGTTGGTCTACCTGACCGTGGTTTGGTTTCAACAGAGCCCCTCATTTTCCACTTCTTGATTAGAGTTTGAACACTGCTGATTGGCATTCTCAATTCCTTGGATATCTTTTTATGTCCATTTCCTGTTTTCTACGGTTAAAATATCTTTTCCCGCAGATACTTTGACAATTTTTTTGCTTTCCCCGTGACTCAGAATCCAGAAATGTCAGTGCAGCACTGGATGAAAGATGCAAGGGTCTGTCAGGAGTCCAGAAACTCATTGACCTTTTATACACACACACTAATTACAAGCAAACAGATCACAGGTGAGGATGGTTACCTTTAATAGCCAAAACTTATGAGCATAACTGTATCTATCTATCAATCTATTAATCTATCTATCTATCTGTATCTGTCTGTCAAGCCTCGTACACACGATGCAAATTTTGGATGACAGAACATTTTTTTGTTGGATGCTCATCTCATGTTGAAAGTGAAGGGCCCTATGCCCTTCACTTTTGACATGAGACGAGCATCCAACAAAAAAACAAACGTTCTGTCATCCTAAATTCGCATTGTGTGTACGAGGCTTGACAGACAGATACTGATAGATAGACAATAGGAAAATTTTCATACAACCGAACCCAACATCAGAAGTGACGTAATGTTTTGACCATTTTTGCATTTTTATTTTGTTTCTGATCATGCGTAGTCTTGGTCGTCCAATTTTTTTCGTACGAAAATCGGATGTTGCGTTGTTGTAGGACAAAAATGTACTTGTCTGCAGCTTTTGTCTGACAAAAAATCAAAAGCGGCTGTCGAAAGGAGCGTACTAACGGTAAGAATTTCGGAAGATCGGCCGTCGAAGGAAAATTCCCGTCCAAAATTTGCATTGTGTGTACGTGGCTTTAGTCTGTCTGTCTCTATCTCTATGTCTAGCTCTATATCTATATCTATCTATTATCAGAAAGCCATTTGCAAACGTAACATTCTTTTTTGAACTAAAAAGCAAAAACAAACAAAAACACCTTCCCTCAGCAAAAATAAAGCAAACAGTCTTTTTTTTTTTATTTTGTTTTTTTTTTTTTTTTTTACAACACATTATTTTTTATAATTTTTTTAAGTAGACCTGTTGGGGACCTTTGGTGAAATTTGTGGGGTCTAAGCACACCCCTGATGTCTCACATTTGACAGAGATTCCCCAGTCCCTTTCTCTGCTGCCAGGCAGCAAGGGGAATCTGCACAGTACAGGGTGATTACGGTGTGCCCAGGCACACCTGGCACTCCATGTGCCTCCAAATGCCAGGTGCCATATGAGAACTACCAATCCAGAGAGTGAGGGTGAGCAGCCTTGAGTACTAAAAATATATCTCGCCCCCCCTTAAAGGGACCACAGCCCAAATAATGGGGAAACATACCTGCCATCCAGGACACATCCCCAGTGTCCTCTACACTATCCCATCTCTCCATATATACAGTATATATCTATTTATTGATTTATCTATCTATTGATCTATCTCTATATAGTCAATCTATTAATTAACATGTAATAAAGGCAAAACTTTTTTTTTCTTTTTAATTTTGCATAGAGTAAGGGGGGGTTATAACCTCTGTCAGTTATTTTTGGCATCTGTGTGACATTGAGATTTCCCTTCACTTCCTGTCCCATAGCTAAACAGGAAGTGAGAGGAAATCCCTCCAAAGCGAGGGGATGCCCTGGTTGTCTAGTGTCACCATTGAAATATTTCCACTCTTTTGCCTTTAGTTACACTTTTTTATGTTTATTTTTCTATCTATCTATTGGTATCTATCAATCTCTCCAAATATACAGTATCTCACAAAAGTGAGTACACCTCTCACTTTTTTGTAAATATTTTATTCTATCTTTTCATGTGACAACACTGAAGAAATGACACTTTGCTACAATGTAAAGTAGTGAGTGCACAGCTTGTATAACAGTGTAAATTTGCTGTCCCCTCAAAATAACTCAACACACAGCCATTAATGTCTAAACCGCTGGCAACAAAAGTGAGTGCACCCCTAAGTGAAAATGTCCAAATTGGGCCCAATTAGCCATTTTCCCTCCCCCGTTTCATGTGACTCGTTAATGATACAAGGTCAGGTGTAAATGGGGAACCGGTGTGTTCAATTTGGTGTTATCGCTCTCACTCTCTCATACTGGTCACTGGAAGTTCAACATGGCACCTTGTGGCAAAGAACTCTCTGAGGATCTGAAAAAACGAAATGTTGCTCTACATAAAGATGGCCTAGGCTATAAGAAGATTGCCAAGACCCTGAAACTGAGCGGCAGCACGGTGGCCAAGATCATACAGCAGTTTAACAGGACAGGTTCCACTCCGAACAGCGCCTTGCCATGGTCAACCAAAGAAGTTGAGTGCACGTGCTCAGCGTCATATCCAGAAGTTGTCTTTGGGAAATAGATGTATGAGTGCTGCCAGCATTGCTGCAGAGGTTGAAGGGGTGGGGGGTCAGCCTGTCAGTGCTCAGACCATACGCCGCACACTGCATCAAATTGGTCTGCATGGCTGTCGTCCCAGAAGGAAGCCTCTTCTAAAGATGATGCACAAGAAAGCCCCCAAACAGTTTGCTGAAGTCAAGCAGACTAAGGACATGGATTACTGGAACCATGTCCTGTGGTCTGATGAGACCAAGATAAATTTATTTGGTTCAGATGGTGTCAAGCGTATGTGGCAGCAACCAGGTGAGGAGTACAAAGACAAGTGTGTGTCTTGCCTACAGTCAAGCATGGTGGTGGGAGTGTCATGGTCTGGGGCTGCATGAGTGCTGCTGGCACTGGGAAGCTACAATTCATTGAGGGAATCATGAATGCCAACATGTACTGTGACATACTGAAGCAGAGCATGATCCCCTCCCTTCAGAGACTGGGCCGCTGGGCAGTATTACAACATAATAAGGACCCCAAACACCTCCAAGACGACCACTGCCTTGCTAAAGAAGCTGAGGGTAAAGGTGATGGACTGGCCAAGCATGTCTCCAGACCTAAACCCTATTGAGCATCTGTGGAGCATCCTCAAACGGAAGGTGGAGGAGCGCAAGGTCTCTAACATCCACCAGTTCTGTGATGTCGTCATGGAGGAGTGGAAGAGGTCTCCAGTGGCAACCTGTGAAGCTCTGGTGAACTCCATGCCCAAGAGGGTTAAGGCAGTGCTGGAAAATTATGGTGGCCACACAAAATATTGACACTTTGGGCCCAACTTGGACATTTTCACTTAGGGGTGTACACACTTTTGTTGCCAGCGGTTTAGACGTTAATGGATGTGTGTTGAGTTATTTTGAGGGGACAGTAAATTTACACGGTTATACAAGCTGTACACTCAGTACTTTACATTGTAGCAAAGTGTCATTTCTTCAGTGTTGTCACATGAAAAGATAGAATAAAATATTTACAAAAATGTGAGGGGTGTACTTACTTTTGGGAGATGCTGTGTATATATATACATATATCTATTTACTCCACAGGCCGTCTCCCCCCGTGGCTGTCCGGCAGTCTCCTGCGATGTGGACCCGGCCTGTTTGAAGTTGGCTCTGAGCAGTTTTATCATTTGTTCGATGGCCAGGCTCTCCTCCACAAGTTTGAGATTAAAGACGGTCATGTGACATACCATCGGCGGTAAGTGTGCACCTATCACAGTAAGTATGATTGTAGACATTGGGGGAGATTTACTAAAGCTGCAGCAGCTGTGCATAGTAACCAATCAGCTTCCAGATTTTAGGGCTGGTTCACATCATAAAAATGCACTCCAGATCCGTTCTGGATACGTTTCTGCATGCGTGTTTTTAACTCGTTCCAGTTCATTTTTGGTGCATTTTTGATGCGTTTCCAGTGCATTCCAGGTGCTTTTTTTTCTTCTTTTTTCTGGTTTCTCTTCACTTTTTTAGGGTCAATGCATTTTTGTTGTGTTTGAGTGCATTCCTGTGCGTTTTAGTGCATTTTTGATGCATTTTACTGATTTCCAGTAAAGTCCAGTGCAGGTAAAATGCAACACATTCTACTTTTTTTTTCTAGAACTTGAAAGCCTTAGAACTGACTGCACTCGTGTGAAGTATGCCATTGGAAACCATATAACCTACCTTCCATGCGTTTTTGATGCAAAAAAAAAAAAACACACTGGACAGCATATGGTGGGAGCTGACCCTTATTGTCAAAGCTTAATTGAACAAGCTGAAGTGAGAAGCTGATTGGTTACCATGCACAGCCAGGGCCGCTGATAGGGGGGACCACTAGCCCTGGTGTGGGGGGCCCAGAGCACACAGTGGGGCCCACACAGGGGGGATTAGTGACAGCTGACAATTGTGTCTCTTTTCCTCCAGCAGATGAAAGTTGCTCTCCATCCCTCTCCCTTGCTGCCAGCTATTATCTGCTAAGAAAGAGACAGTCGTCCCTCACTAATCCCCCTCCCTGTGTGGTCCCCCCTCCTCTCAGCACTGGAGTTTGTTATCTTTCTAATTTAGGCTCCATGCACACTGGCTTAAAAAAAAAGTTGCTTCTACAGGAGTTTAGTGTTTTGCCTGTAGAAGCAGCTCAATGTTATCCTATGTGTCCATACACATTGGGACGATTAGGCATATTTTAAGCTCAACTTTTGAAGACAGAAAAAAACCCTTCTGGTTCTCCTAAACTCGTACAGAAAATGGTCTATATGGGCATTTTTTTCTGCCAAGTGAACTGGAGTTTTTTTTAAGCCCAGTGTGCATGGAGCTTAACTTTTTTTCTCTCTGATCCCGGAGCCTGGATATTTTTTTCATCTCATGTTCATTTTTATTTATTAACTCAGTTTTATCTTTTAGATTTAGCAGGGATTCTGTGAGTTATGTTGTATTTGTGTCTGCTAATAGATTTATTGTATTTTTAACAAAATATAGCTTTAATACTTTCTTGGGGGGCGGGGGGGGGGCTGTCAGTCTGTATGGGGCCCCACAATTTCTATCAGCAGCCCCGTGCACAGCTGCACCGGATTTTATGTGCATCAGTTTTAGTAAATCTCCCCATTTCTGTTTAATGGGTGCTCTGCAGCTTCTCCAAATGTCCTTACTGACCGGTCATGGGGAAGGCATTGGCCACGACTGAATCTTACATCTCCTTGGCATTGTTATGCACTTATATAGACTATATATGGAATTGCCCCCGCCCCTCCCGCTTTTCCCCATCTCTGCTCCATATATTTATTATAGCGGGATAAGCCAATATTGTCTGAATACAAGAGTCATATTTTAAATCTCGGTGTGCTTTGTGTATTTCCTCCAGATCTGTGCAGTAATCCAGTGTGAGGCTTTCCCTTCCTGTAATAAAGACCGCTCACTGCTGCTCTCTCTCCTTGTGCAGGGTGACTGGTCTTGTCTCCGCCCCCTCCTGTAGTTTTATGCAGGCAGCCTGTAGTGGGTGGAGCTTGCTGGGTCCCTCTTACCACTCACGGCTGCTCTCTCTCTCCTTGTGCAAGGTGACTGGTCTTGTCTCCGCCCCCTCCTGTAGTTTTTTTTTGCAGGCAGCCTGTAGTGGGTGGAGCCTGTTGGGCCCCTCCCACAGCTCTGCTCTCTGCATAGGCTATGTACAGCACAGTGATGATGTCACTGCTACCTTTACAAAGTAAAATCTAGATGTGCAAAGTTATTTTTATTTTGGAGTGGATTTATTTATTTATTTATTTATTGGCTTTTAGGGAAATATATGTAAATAATTTTTTTGTGCCTGGGGTCCAGTTTTAAATGATCATTCAGGGATTGTGTACACTTCTGATCACCCTTAGTGAGTAGCCTAACGCCTTCCCGCCTGGCCGTTATTCTGCTATAGGTCGGGCGGGAAGGTGTTAAGCTTCTTTACCGTTCTGAGTGGACGCCATATGCGGACATATGCGTGGACACAGCTGATGACTGATCAGTATACTGGCTGGCTGCTGGTACCATGTGACCGTTTGTGACCATTCACAGCAGGTCACATGACAGTTGTACATAATGGATGGCTTCCTCTCGTGCCATCTATTGTGTACAATTGTGCTGCTAGCTGTGATTGGTCAGTGTGATCACATGGTACAGACAGGGCCAATCACAGGTAGTAACAACAAAACAAACTTTCAGTAAAATGCTTGCTTATAGCAATGTAATTCACTGCTATAGGCAAAAATGTGTAGAAAAAAAAAATCCTGATCACTTCCCCAGAGTAGTACAGTGTTACTATAGTAATATTATATTGCTCTGGTCACAGTGTGTTAAAAAAAAAAATTGTAAAAAATAAATAAATAAAAGAATAAAATAAAAATTATGAACTTTTTTTTTTTTTTAACACCAGTCAGTGTCCCTGATCACCGCTACACCAGTTGATGACACTGAACTGGTGACAGTATGTAAAAAAAAAAGTGAACATTTCTTTTTTTAATTTCTTAACCTCCTGTGCTAGCGCCTCCCGGCCCTTTAAGAGGTTTATGATGCCTGGAGGAGGGCGCGGTTCAAGATCACGTGACCACCCTGATTGGCTGTCATACCAGTCACGTGGTCTGAAAACTCCAGATTACAACGAGCGATCGGGAGCTTTTGGTTAGTCGGCGGTAACTGCGCTGGGAGGGCGCAGCGCGCTCGCTCTCTGCACAAGTGCATAGGCAGCAATTAATGCAAATCTGCGGCAGATTTGTGTATGGCCAGTGGCAAGGGGTTGATTTTCAAAAAGAATTACACAAAATTACAACTTCAAAAGCCCGCCATGCCTCTTACTGAATACCTTGGACTGTCTACTTTCGAAATAGTGGTCATTAGGGGGGTATCTGTACTGTCCTGGCATTTTAGGGTCTCAAGATATGAGACAGTCCCTTCCTACATCAGGATTGATTGATTTTCAGATATATACCATAGTTTGTGGCAGTGGCAGCTGGTGTTTTTTTTTTTGGGGGGGGCGGAAAACACCCCCCTCCCCGAGCGGCACCTCTCCCCCCAAGCGGCACCTCTCCCTCCATGTCCTCCATGGTGGCTTCCATCATGCCTCCTAGGCGTCCAATAGGATCGCCTGTGCTTTCAGCCAATCTACCTGATTGGCGGCCGGGAGGAGGTCCTGAGTGGGCCGTGAGCATTCTGTCTGCACTCACAGCCCACTCTATTCTGAAGCCTATTAGAGCTTCTGGATCTAATAGTGTTCTTCAAAAAAACACTCCTGCCCACCGTCGCAATTGTAAGTCATGCATCCCAGCGTCCTGAAAAGGGGCCGGATGCATGGATAGGATAGGCAATGGAAGGGATAGGAGAGGCAGTGGAAGGGATAGGAGAGACAGTGGAAGGGATAGGGAAGGCAGTGGAAGGGATAGGAGAGACAGTGGAAGGGATAGGAGAGACAGTGGAAGGGATAGGAGAGACAGTGGAAGGGATAGGGAAGGCAGTGGAAGAGACAGGAGAGGCAGTGGAAGGGATAGGAGAGACAGTGGAAGGGATAGGGGAGGCGGTGGAAGGAATAGGAGAGACAGTGGAAGGGATAGGAGAGACAGTGGAAGGGATAGGGAAGGCAGTGGAAGAGACAGAGAAGGAAGGTGACAGAGAGGA
>BLSH010160273.1:206941-222346 GCA_018402905.1 Glandirana rugosa | reverse complement strand
GGAGACAACGAGGGTGAGACACTGAGCAGGAGACACCAAGGAGGAGACGCCGAGCAGGAGACAACGAGGGTGAGACACTGAGCAGGAGACACCAAGGAGGAGACGCCGAGCAGGAGACAACGAGGGTGAGACACTGAGCAGGAGACACCAAGGAGGAGACGCAGAGCAGAAGACACCAAGGAGGAGACGCCGAGAAGGAGACAACGAGGGTGAGACACTGAGCAGGAGACACCAAGGAGGAGACGCCGAGCAGGAGACAACGAGGGTGAGACACTGAGCAGGAGACACCAAGGAGGAGACGCCGAGCAGGAGACAACGAGGGTGAGACACTGAGCAGGAGACACCAAGGAGGAGACGCAGAGCAGGAGACAACGAGGGTGAGACACTGAGCAGGAGACACCAAGGAGGAGACGCCGAGCAGAAGACACCAAGGAGGAGATGCCGAGCAGGAGACACCGAGGAGGAGACGCTGAGAAGGAAACACTGAGGAGGAGACTCTGAGAAGGAAACACAGGCCCGCAACCTAGATGGGGTAAGTGCGGGGTTTGCCAATTGACCGAGTGACGGGGGGGGGGTGATTTTGACTGACGGACTGACCAAATGGGGGCGGGATTCCGGTGGATTGTTTGCCGCCCCCTCCCCCCCAAAAATGGAGCACCAGCCGCCACTGGGTGAGAAACTCCCAAAGGGAAATCACGTCCAAAGGGATGACTTTTTACGAAGCACGCAAGTCGTGTGAAACGCATTACCTTTTCCCCCGCCATTTGCCTTTGATATTGCTCATCTGCACGTTTTTAATTTTTCAATAAATTGCCTATTTTTGCATTGTTTTGGGAGTGCAGCCATCCTATCTTCTACCTACATTCAAGTCTGCAGAAGTGACAGGGCGTGCACCCCACCTGATGCTGGTTCAATTGCAGCCAACCAAGATTTCACCTGGATCAGTTATCTTGCACGTCTAAAGGGATACAGACCCAGCCACTTTCCTCATTAGAAAGTTGCAAGTGCAGCAGCTAATTGAGGCCTCATCCACACTAGGCGTTTTTACAGCTTAGCAGCCAGTAAACTCCCCAGCATGTTATCCTATGTGTCCATGCACACATAAGCTGTTAGCCTCTTTTTTTTTTCGGCGTGGGCGTTTTCTGGCTGGAAAAAAAACAAATGCACAACTAGTGGGTTTTAAGAGGAGTTTTTTAGTTGTAAATTGCTCTAACTCTGATAAAAGCTGAAAATCGCAGCTATGCGGCATTTTTGAGCCATAAGCTTTTGTGGGAGTATAGTTATGCTAAAAAAAAAAAAAAAAAAAGCTAAAAATTGCTGAAAAACGCTACTGCAAAAACGCCGCAAAACTCGTTCTACAGCTACAGCTTTCTACAGCTAATGCTAATGACGTCTTTATAACGTCCAGTGTGCATGAGAAATAATAATTATTAAAAAGTCACTCCCATTCACATACATTTTGCACATGGACACAGACAAACAAACAGCTATTTTTTCATAATAAAAAAAGTAGGAATCTGCAACAAAGTTTGATAAAATCCTTGTAATGTACAGAGATCACCCAGAGGGGAATGTTTTTGTTTTTTGCTTTTTTTCCGACAAAAGCGGAGTTACTCTTTAAATATATTCCTCAGTAGCCAAAAAAGGATATAAATATAAATCCACTCTGTGAATTGTTTGAGGAGAACGGGACAGGGCTGGTCATTGTTTGAGATAACAATGCGGAGTGCACAGGACAGCAGTGGAAATCAGGATCATCAGGATGTTTTTTTGCACTTGTTGAACAAATATAACACGACCTTTCCAATTTGAAATTGAAAGTAGCATTAAACCCTCTTAAATTTTTTTACATTAATGTCTTAACCACTTGTACGGTATATGTACAGCGGCAGTGTGGCTCTATTCTGCCAATCGCCGTATATAAACGGCAATCCGCGCGTGCGCACTTAGCGGGCTGGATAAAAATCGCAGATCGCCGCCATTACTAGTAAAAAAATAAATAAATAGTAAAAAACGCCAGAAATGAATTCTCATGGTTTGTAAACGTGGCAACTTTTGCACAAAGCAATCAATAATCGCCGATTGCGATTTTTTTTTTACCAAAAATATGAGGAAGAATATAAATCGGTCAAAACCGATGAATAAATTTGTTTTTTTTTTAATTTTTTTTGGATTTGTATTTTAGCAAAAAGTAAGAAATGCTTTTTTTTTCAAAATTGTCGCTCTTTTTTTGTTTATAGCGGTGATCAGAAATGATGCAGAGAGGATCAAATACCACCAAAAGAAAGCTCTATTTGTGGGGAAAAAAAGGACATAAATTTAGTATGGGTACAACATCGCACGACCGCGCAATTGTCAGTTAAAGCGACGCAGTGCCGAATCGCAAAAAGTGCTCTGGTCCTACAGTGGGAAATCCTTCCGGGGGTGAAGAGGTTAAACAAACATACTGTGTGCCTCAATGCTTAGTGATGCCTCCAGTCACTTACTATTTATCCTCATAAAATAGTTTTGCTACTTATCTCCCAGTGCTGCTTCCCCGAACTTCCTGTTAGGGGAGGGGGGGACTGTAACTGTCACAAAAATCCACATGCCAATCAATCCCTGGTGGAGGAGCCGAGGAATAAGCCATTCTTGGGGTTCTGAACTACCTATACATGTTGGCACAGGGAGCATCATGCATGATGGGCTATGGTGCCAGGCACAAGACTAAGGGTGGCTACGTTCCATTACAGTTATAACCCTCTGATATATATACTGTGAAGTGCAGTGCAACCTAAAAAAAAAAAAAAAGATTATTCTGTACTAACACATATATTCCATACAAAATTCCATATTTAGTTATTGATTTATAATTTTTTTATATTTATATTTTATTTTTATAATATATTTTATTAATTTTGATTTATTTATTTATAGTATGTATTTAGTGTATTTATTTTTTTAGCATGCACATATTTATTTATAGTTTATTTTTATATTTATATTTTATTGTATTTTAGTATTTATTTATTCATAGTATTTATTTAGTGCATTTATTTAATTAGTGTATTATCATACACAATTATACATGCTATCAATAGTGTATTGTCCTTTTTTCCTTAACCGTGTAATTAAATGAATCTCCACCTATGCGCTTGTGAACACTTTTCTTATCCATAATGCCCATAAGTGAACTCTGAAGATGTTGACTTGCATATATAAATAGGTCATAATGCGCCTTGCCATTTAGGGGGCATCCAGCATCTCCTTGGGATATTTCCGGATTTACTACCAGAAAACACTCTCTTGATAAATCCTTCAGCCTGGTACATCAGAGCTCCTCATCTCAAAAAATAAAAGACATCATCATGCTTTCCTGTTAATTAAAAACAATGTTTTAATTTTTTTAAATTGTATTTTTCTTGTACAAAAGTTAAACTTGTATTTTGAATTTAAAAATTGTATTTAAAATTGAATAAACAAATTTATTATTAGAAATAATAAATATGCACTCACATGTATTAGTGCACTTTAAAACCAAGCACTGTAGTATGACCAATTAAAATATATACAGCATTGCCCCTTAAAGTTAGTTGATACCTCACAGGAAAGTCACATACCCACTTCTGGGTTTGAGAGATGACGTCACAAGCGCCACCCTGAGGCGTTTTGTCACGCCGTCACGTGACTTCAAAAAGGTTATCAGGGTAACGGTATCCCTTACTCTATCCAAAATTAAAAAAGAAAGCATTGCCTTTATTTCTACTTTAAATAATAAATATGCTTCAATAATTCTTTAATGTTATTTTGCAGATTTGTAAAGACTGATGCATACGTCAGGGCCATGACTGAGAAAAGAATTGTCATCACAGAGTTTGGAACGTTTGCTTACCCTGATCCCTGCAAAAACATCTTTTCCAGGTGAATGGGATAAATTAGGTCAAACTTTTGGCCATCCAATTTTATTTTCTATTTTATTTTAATGTTATATTATATTTTATATGTATTATTTTATATAATATTTAATTCAATATTGACTATTTAGTGCAAACCAAAATTAAAAATGGATTTCCTAAGGACAGTGAGTGACTCTGATGTTGTCTTGCAGGTTTTTCTCTTACTTTAAAGGGATAGAGGTGACGGACAATGCCCTGGTCAACATCTACCCCGTGGGAGAGGACTTTTATGCTTGCACAGAAACCAATTTCATCACAAAGGTTGATCCAGAAACGTTAGAGACCATTAAAAAGGTACTTTCACTAAACTAAAAACAAATGATATACTGTATCTCACAAAAGTGAGTACACCCCTCACATTTTTGTAAATATTTTATTCTATCTTTTCATGTGACAACGCTGAAGAAATGACACTTTGCTACAATGTAAAGTAGTGAGTGTACAGCTTGTATAACAGTGTAAATTTGCTGTCCCCTCAAAATAACTCAACACACAGCCATTAATGTCTAAACAAAAATGAGTACACCCCTAATTGATAATGTCCAAATTGGGCCAAATTAGCCATTTTCCCTCCCTGGTGTCATGTGACTCATTAATGTTACAAGGTCTCAGGTGTGAAAGGGGAGCAGGTGTGTTAAATTTGGTGTTATCGCTCTCACTCTCTGATACTGGTCACTGGAAGGTCAACGTGGCACCTCATGGCAAAGAACTCTCTGAAGATCTGAAAAAAAGAATTGTTGCTCTACATAAAGATGGCCGAGGCTATAAGAAGATTGCCAAGACCCTGAAACTGAGCTGCAGCACGGTGGCCAAGACCATACAGCAATTTAACAGGACAGGTTCCACTCAGAACAGGGCTCGCCATGGTCGACCAAAGAAGTTGAGTGCACGTGCTCAGCGTCATATCCAGAGGTTGTCTTTGGGAAATAGACGTATGAGTGCTGCCAGCATTGCTGCAGAGGTTGAAGGGGTGGGGGGTCAGCCTGTCAGTGCTCAGACCATACGCCGCACACTGCATCAAATTGGTCTGCATGGCTGTCGTCCCAGAAGGAAGCCTCTTCTAAAGAAAGCCCGCAAATAGTTTTCTGAAGACAAGCGTCTAAGGACATGGATTACTGGAACCATGTCCTGTGGTCTGATGAGACCAAGATAAACTTATTTGGTTCAGATGGTGCCAAGCGTGTGTGGCAGCAACAAAGTGAGGAGTACAAAGACATGTACTGTGACATACTGAAGCAGAGCATGATCCCCTCTCTTCAGAGACTGGGCCGCAGGGCAGTATTCCAACATGATAATGACCCCAGACACACCTCCAAGACGACCACTGCATTGCTAAAGAAGCTCAGGGTAAAGATGATGGACTGGCCAAGCATGTCTCCAGACCTAAACCCTATTGAGCATCTGTGGGGCATCCTCAAATGGAAGGTGGAGGAGTGCAAGGTCTCTAACATCCACCAGCTCTGTGTTGTCATCATGGAGGAGTGGAAGAGGACTCCAGTGGCAACCTGTGAAGCTCTGGTGAACTCCATGCCCAAGAGGGTTAAGGCAGTGCTGGAAAATAATGGTGGCCACACAAAATAATGACACTTTGTGCCCAATTTGGACTTTTTCACTTAGGGGTGTACTCACTTTTGTTGCAAGTGGTTTAGACATTAATGGCTGTGTGTTGAGTTATTTTGAGGGGACAGCAAATTTACACTGTTATACAAGCTGTACACTCACTACTTTACATTGCAGCAAAGTGTCATTTCTTCAGTGTTGTCACATGAAAAGATAGAATAAAATATTTACACAAATGTGAGGGGTGTACTGACTTCTGTGAGATACTGTATATATATATATATATATATATATATATACACACCGTTTAGTTTGCATACACAATATGACCAAATGTCTGTGAATATCTGACCATCACACCTTCTCTGTTTGTCTCCATGGTCATTGTATGAGATGAAAGTAAGGGGAAATCCAAAACTCTGAGTTGCCAACATAACAAGAATAGAGGGGACATTTGTTCTGCTGACAACAGTCCGAGAGGGGATTTCACTCATTTTGGAGAGATGACCTCTCAGAGTCTCAATCCTTGCTATGTCTACCAGACAGAAAGGAAAATCTCCCAAATGGAACACAGATGAAAACAATAATAACCTAGTCCATCCAAAATAAAATCAATTATTTTTGCTTTTTAAACTCTTTAACAATTTTAGAATTTTGAACATAAGAGGTCCATCCTAAAAAATCCAGCTCTTATGACGCATCTCTTATGCCCAGCTCCTCTCCCCCTGCTGCCATTACTGCCAATTACCACGCGGTTACCCAGCACCCGGCGCAAAGATGCCAAACATAAAATATAAATTGTTTTTTGCAAAACCAAAAGGTATTACTTTGATTTCTTAAAGCGGAGTTCCACCTAAAAATGGAACTTCCGCTTTACATGCCACATTTGGCATGCAATTTTTTTTGGGGGGGAGCGTGTCCCCAGGTTTCAGAGGGACTTCCTGTCCCTCTTCCACCTTCCGCCTCGGGGCCGCCTAGGCGACTCCTCCTCTCCTCCTAGGCGGCCCCTCCCTCCTGGCAATCTTCTAGGACACGTCACAGGTCCCAGAAGATTGCCTGGCCACTAGGAAAGAGCAGCGCGATTCGCGCATTCCTGGCCGTGAAGCCGAGCCAGGTGCCCACACTAGGAATGGCGGGGCCATCGGGAGGAGGGGGGAGACAAGCGAGGCTTCGGGCGCAGCCATCGCTGGACCGGGAGACAGGTAAGTTACTGTTTATTAAAAGTCAGCAGCTACACTTTTTGTAGCTGCTGACTTTTAATAAACCCAAAAACGAGTGTAACTCTGCTTTAAGTGACCACGGTTATCACCAAATAAAAATACCTATAGTTGAAATGTACAAATTGCACTGACCCATAATGAGTGTACAGGTTTAAGAGCTGAAGGGGTTAAAGTGGTTGTTCTTCCATATTTTTGTTATTATAATAAATGAAGAGATTTGTAGATTAGCCACTAGAGGGAGCTCTGCATTTTACTGAGTCTCATTCTCTGTCCCTTTTTAACTGCTGATAGCTGACTTATAGAGATCTATTTATTAATTCCTTCCTGACCTTTTCCCCTTAGCTATTATTTTTCCGGTGTTTTTTTTCTGTTTATTTTTTCCATTTTTTTTTTGTTTTCTTTTACCAATGTCAAATAACAGCAACATGTGAATAATTGTGGAAAAATGCCTTTACTCAGAAAAATAACTTTGAAATTCTGTGTACCAGAAACATCATTTTATTGCCACTTCAAATGGGATACAGTAAATTATAGAATATAATGTATATTTTTGTTTACAGTATAACTACTTCAAAAAATTGATAACATAGAAAATAAAATCGTTTTTGCTAAACAATACTGCCAAAAGAGAGCCTAGCACCCCCCCCCCCCCCTCTAAAAAAATGATATAATGTATGTATTACTTTGTTAAGTAATGATAGTTATCAACCAATAAAAAGGCCTATAGTTGAAATGTAAAAATTGCACTGATCCATAACAGGTGTACAGGTTTAAAGTAGTTCTAAAAGCAGAAGTTTTTATATATATATATATCTCAATGAAGTCTATGCATTAAGATAAAAAATCCTCTGTGTGCAGCAGCCCCCCTCAGCCCCTCTAATACTTACCAGAGCCCCATCTCGATCCAGCGATGTTGCACAAGAGACTCGGCTATCCGGGACTCTCCCTCCTGATTGGCTGAGACACAGCAGCGGACGCCATTGGCTCCTACTACTGTTAATCAAAGTCAGTAAGCCAATGAGGAGAGAGAGGGGGTGGGGCCAGGCTCGGTGACTGAATGGACACACAGAGCAGTGGCTCGGCTCGGGTGCCCCCATAGCAATTTGCTTGCTGTGGGGGCACTCGGCAGGAGGGAGGGGCCAGGAGCACCGACGGGGGACCCGAGAAGAGAAGGATCCAGGCTGCTCTGTGCAAAACCAACTGCACAAAGCAGGTAAGTATAACATGTTTGTTATTTTTAAACAAAACAAGACTTTAGTATCAATGGAAGGATAGGTGAGTGTAGGGTTCAGCTACTCCTAAATGTGTATCCTGCTGAATGCGGTGAGGTGCACGCCCTGTCCCTGCCAGAAAGATCGTGAGAAGAAAAATCTGGAATGGCGGCACACTCACCGACCAACTCAAGGCCAATGGTTTTGACAAAGCACTCTTGGAAGTGTGAAACGCGTCAACCTTGTCCTCTCCACCCCCCCCCCTTGTATCCCAACATTTTTTCCTCATATTTTCAACAAAAGAATCTGCTTTTTATCGGTGAGTGTGCTGCCATTCCAGATTTTTCTTCTCACAAGACTTTAGTATCACTTTAAGAGCTGAAGTGGTTAAAGTGGTTGTTCTTCCCTATTTTTATAATAAATGAAGAAATTTGTAGATTAGCCAGTAGAGGGAGCTCTGCATTTTACTGAGTCTCATTCACTGTCCCTTTTTAACTGCTATTAGCTGACTTATAGAGGTCTATTTTTTTTTTTTTTTTTTTAATTGGGTTTATTTAAAACTCAACATACAGCACAAACGTAAACCACAATCCGTGGAATCAGTTTAGAAGAAAAACTGTAAGCATGGCTCAAAATTGTACACCGATAACTGTGAAGTGCATCAAAGTACAAATAACACATAATTGCGCTGTGCTCAGAATATGGTTCAGATTTATAGGGCAATCCATACCACCTCCCCATAGTGCAAAGTATCACGTCCATACACACCTTGGAGTTACAATAGTAATCTGCCCAATATTAAATCTACTGGAGCAACGTCTAGCGTGGCCAACCAACATCCCCACACTTTGTACAACTTAGATGGGTTCCCTCTGTGTCGATAAATCAAACGCTCATTTCGAAGCATTATTCCCACGTGATCTGTCAACATCAGAGACATGGGAGGTCTATTTATAAAGAAATTTCACAGATCTGTCAGGAGTAATCCCTGTAATTTCTATAATATGGGTGAAATGTCATTTTCTACTTTTTTTTCATATGATTGACATCTCCATCTAGTGGCCATAATGTGCTATTTTGTTGAAACACTGAACTCAGGAACAAATGGTAACTAGATGGATCTGATGGTCATAGGAGTTAAATAGGAAATTTCAGACATATTAGACACATTTCAGGGAATTTTCATGATGGCTGTGTGAATGCTGCTGAGAGATTTGCACAGCAATTTTTTTATAAATAGATCCCCAAAGACTTGCATCAGGAGAGGGAGCTGTAAAGCACAACCAGTGTAGCACTGCAAAGCAGGAAGCAGAGTCAGAATATGTAATGATCACCTATGGCTACCCCTATGCACATATATGGTTACAAACTTTACATACACTATATTGTCAAAAGTATTGTGACGCCTGCCTTTACACGCACATGAACTTTAATGGCATCCCAGTCTTAGTCCATAGGGTTCAATATTGAGTTGGCCCACCCTTTGCAGCTATAACAGCTTCAACTCTTCTGGGAAGGCTGTCCACAAGGTTTAGGGGTGTCTATGGGAATGTTTGACCATTCTTCCAGAAGTGCATCCCTTCACTGCAACAAAGGGGCCAAGCCCAACACCTGGAAAATAACCCCACACCACAATCCCCCCTCCACCAAATGATTTGGGCCAGTGCACAAAGCAAGGTCCATAAAGACATGGATGAGCAAGCTTGGGGTGGAGGAACTTAACTGGCCTGCACAGAGTCCTGACCTCAACCCAATAGAACACCTTTGGCATTAATTAGAGAGGAGACTGTGAGCCAGGCCTTTTCATCCAACATCAGTGCCTGACCTCACAAATGCCCTTCTGGAAGAATGGTCAAACATTCCCATAGACACTCCTAAACCTTGTGGACGGCCTTCCCAGAAGAGGTGAAGCTGTTATAGCTGCAAAAGGGTGGGCCGACTCAATATTGAACCCTATGGACTAAGACTGGGATGCCATTAAAGTTCATGTGCGTGTAAAGGCAGGTGTCACAATACTTTTGACAATATAGTGTATGTAAAGTTTGTAACCATACCCAGATTTTGTGCGGCTCTTGTGTTGAAATGCCGCCACTTTGCTGCTCTCCAGCCCCTGCAGGTATTTGACTCTCCGAATGTGTTGCATACCTGCTTCCTCCTGCTGAATTCTGTGGTTCCTTCTGCCAGCGTCTACATTACTACAAGGAGTATGAGCCGGTGGGAGGAACCACAGCATGCAGCGGTGGGGGGGGGGGGGGGGGGGTATTCAACACACCTAAAAGTGTATATTGTCTCTTCTTTTACAAAATCCAGAGTGTGCAGCAGCAGAAGTGTGGAATACCTACAGCAGTGGGGAAGTAGCAAAACAGCTGTGTTTAAACAAGTGATTAGAGCTTGGCTTTGGTCCGAAACCAAGTTCACCTGGAAAATGGTGGTCATTGCTGGGAGATTCTCCACCCTGCTGCTGATGTACACATAGAGGCGGGGATACACAACGTTAATGACTTAATATGGGCACATAGTAGGTCAATGTCATGCAGGGTGGCAGGGAATTTCTCACCTGCTATCATTGACCTAATATGGCCATGCCATGAGCATCCCCACCCCTGCAGGGAATCTCCCTGTTTTGAGGCTCATTGGCCCTGCAATAACTTTTGAGTTTGGACCAGAACTTAGCTGGGACAATGAGCTTGGGGGGGGGCAGATTCCCTGCCCCCCTGAGTGGGCGGGGCTGCATGTGACATAAATGACCTAATATGGCAACATGTCCATATTAGGTCAATGATGTTATGAGCATCCCTGCACCTGCAGGAGGGTGGAGAATCTCCCTCACACAGCTCCTTGGCCTTGCCATGGCCATATTAGGTCAATGTCATTGCCATGTAGACATATGACGTCAGTGATGTCACAGGCATCCCCGTCCATGCAGAGGGGCAGGGAGTTTCCTTCCAGCAGCTTTTTGGCCCAGCAACTTATGGGTTTGGACTTGAAGTTGGACCAATGAGCTGCAGGCAGGAGATTCCCTGCATGGGTGGGGATGCTCATGACATCATTGACCTAACATGGCCGTGTGGTCATATTAGGTCAATAATGCCATGAGCATTACTGCCTGTACTGGGGTAAGGGTATTTCCTGCATGCAGCTCATTAGCTCGGGAATAAAAGTTTACTTTTGGGTTCAGACAGGAAGTAAGCTGGGTCAATGAGCTATTGACATGTGACCCTATGAGGCCAATCTTATTGGGTCAGTGATGTCACAAGCAACTTTGCCCGGGCCAGGGATGGGGAACCTCCTACCCACAGCTCTGCATGGGTGGGGATGCTCAGATGCTCATGACATCATTGACCTACTATGGCCATGTGGTCATATTAGATCAATGATGTCATAAGCATCCCTGCCTGTGCTGTGGGTCAGGGAATCTCCCACCTGCAGCTCATTGGCTCAGCAAACCAAAAAATAATTTTTGTTTTCAGACAAGAAGTTTGCTGGGCCAATGAACTATGGACACATGACCCTATGAGGCCAATGTCATTGGGTCAATGATGTCACGAGCAACCCTGCCCAGGCTGGGGATGGTGAACCTCCTGTCCACAGCTCTGCATGGGCGGGATGCTCAAATGCTCATGACATCAATGACCTAATATGGCCATGTGGTAATACTTAGGTCAATGATGTCATAAGCATCCCTGCCTGTGCTGTGGGTCAGGCTATCTTCTGCCTGCAGCTCACTGGCCCCCTTACATGGTTGGGGATGCTCATGAGATCCTTGACCCAATATGATCACATGACCCAATTGGACCAATGTCATTGGGTCAATGATGTCACAAGCATCCCTGCCCAAGCTGGGGATGGGGAACCACCTGCCCACAGCTGTGCATGGGCACGGATGCTTGGATGCTCATGACATAATTTTCCTAATATGTCAATGTGGTCATATTAGGTCAATGATGTCATAAGCATCCCTGTCTGTGCTGTAGGTTAGGTTATCTCCTGCCTGCAGCTCACTGGCCCCCTTGTACGGATAGGGATGCTCATGACATCATTGACCTAATATGACCACATGACCCAATTAGGCCAATGTCATTGGGTCAATGATGTCACAAGCATCCCTGCCCAGGCCATGGATGGGGAACCTCCTGCAAGCAGCTCATTTGCTCAGATTTGACAGCTAACTTTCGGGTTCAGACCTCAGCTCAAGGGTAGCTTTAACAGGGCAGCCATTGCGTTACAAGTGATGTGAAAGGATCTCTTTACCATATATCTAAAAAACTCATCGAAGAGACCCCACATCCCCTTTAAGCCTTGTCATTACTCATTTTAACCTTTTCCAGGTTTATGGGCTATTTGTTTGCACACTAATTAGGAAAGTAATGTGAACCGAAGCATGACTGTGAATTTAAATGACCGTTTTATGATGGAAGATGGAAACATATGTGGATGGCTCTGGAAATGTCATTGAATTCTGCAGCATGAGTCACCGCGATTAGTCATCGATAACCTTGTCTCTTCCTGTCTGACTTTCAGGTAGATCTCTCCAACTACATCTCCATCAACGGGGTGACGGCACATCCGCACATCGAAAATGACGGCACGGTCTACAACATCGGCAATTGTTTTGGGAAGCATTTTGCCTTCGCTTATAATGTGATCAAAATTCCCCCCCTGCAGGCAGGTACGTCCCCAATAAGTGCTACGGACTATGGGGGTCTGTGCTGGTGGATCGATGGAGGATGCACTCTGTCTTCACTGGGATAGAAAGTGTGCATAGCTATTCCACCAGTGAAAGTGCAGGTACATTCGTTCTGTACAAATGTGGCCAAAAAATGAATGTTATTAGGCTATATCCTGTGCGGGTCAAATGTTTCTCATTGATTTAATATGGACATTACTGAATTTTGACCACTAGATGGTTCTAAGTATCATATAATATCCTATAATACTTGTAGCATCATTTATAGCACCATTTAGTGGCCATATATGGTATCTTTAGTTTTTAATCAATGGAAAACTTTTGACCAGCACAATAAATAGCCTAATAACATTAATTTTTTACCCTATATGCACTACTACTACTGGGCGAATTGCTATGCAATTTTTATTCTACAAATATGCCTCTTGGTGTTTAGAACTTCTGCCATACAACCAAGGCCGCTGATAGGAGGGTAGAGCCATTCCCTCTGTACTAGATATGGGCCCCACCATTTCAGCAGGGGGCCCAGGGGCAGAGAGGGGACTGCTTTCATTTTTGCAGTCTGCAGAAATTTTAAAAAAGCATCCTCAGGTCCCATTAGTTCAGCAGGGGCAGAAATTGGAATATTTATTGATTTTCAAGTGCAGTCAGAGTAATTCTCAATGGCGCGGTTCCCAGCAAGATAATAAAAGTTCTGGCTTTCTATAGCAATATTAATCCACCAAGGCAGGCCGGAACTTTAATTTAATTGCCAGGAATCACGGCACAGATGATTACTTTGCCTGTACCCAAAAACACATTATCCACTTCTGACCCCTGCACTCTGTACATTACCCACTCCTGGCCCCTGCACTCTGTACATTATCCATTCTTCACCCCTCCACTCTGTACATTATCCACTTCTGACCCCTGCACTCTGTACATTGCCCACTCCTGACTCCTGCACTCTGTACATTACCCTCTCCTGACCCCTGCACTCTGTACGTTACAAACTCCTGATCCCTGCACTCTGTACATTATCCACTCCTGACCCCTGCACTCTGTACATTACCCACTCCTGACCCCTGCACTTTGTACATTACCCACTCCTGACCCCTGCACTCTGTACATTACCCAATCCTGACCCCTGTACTCTGTACATTACCCACTCCTGACTCCTGCACTCTGTACATTACCCACTCCTGCACTCTGTACATTACCCCCTCCTGACCCCTGCACTCTGTACGTTACAAACTCCTGATCCCTGCACTCTGTACATTATCCACTCCTGACCCCTGCACTCTGTACATTAACCACTCCTGACCCCTGAACTCTGTACATTACAAACTCCTGTCCCCTGCCCTCTGTACATTACAAACCCCTGATCCCTACACACTGTACATTACCCACTCCTGACTCCTGCACTCTGTACATTACAAACTCCTGTCCCCTGCCCTCTGTACATTACAAACCCCTGATCCCTACACACTGTACATTACCCACTCCTGACTCCTGCACTCTGAATGTTACAAACTCCTGACCCCTGCACTCTGTATATTACCCCCTCCTGACCCCTGCATTCTGTAAGTTGCAAACCCCTGACACCTACTCTCTGTACATTACCCACTCCTGGATCTTGCACTCTGTATATTGCCTACTCCTGGATCTGGCACTCTGTACAATAAACATTTCTGACCATTGAGCTATGTACATTATCCACCTCTGACTCCTGCACACTGTACGGTACATACTCCTGACACCTACACTGTGAACATTACATACCACTGATCCCTGCACTCTGTACATTACATCTTCCAGTCATCTGCATTTTGTATGTTATATGCACCTGATACCTGCACTCTGTATGTTACACATATTTGTACAAATTGTAAACTCCTTCCATTGTTAGTGTAATGTTGCCATACCCAACTTTCTCCACACCCCACACTGGGCACGTTGCCCCATTCTCTGCTACATGCCCATAGGCTGGTGATGGCAGGTTTAGGCCCTGGCCCTATCAGGTAGGATGTATGAAGCCCCATGATTTTCTAATGGTGGTCCAGCATACAACATTGGAGTCCTCAGTTCAAATCTCAGCCAGAACATTGTCTGCATGGAGTGTGCATGCTGTCCCTCTGCTGGTGTGTGTTGTCTCCGGGAACTCCGGTTTTCTCCCACGCTCCAAAGACATGCTGGTAGGTAAAGTGGCTCCTGTCTAAATTAGCTCTAGTATGTGTATGAATGTGAGATAGGGACCTTAGATTGTAAGCTCCTTGAGGGCAGGAACTGATGTGACTGTACAGCATGTAAAGTGCCCCATAAATTGTTGGCACTATATAAATACCTGTAACAAATAACAAACGTTGTCACCAGAAAAATAGAGATGGGAAACCTTCCAAGGGGCACACTTCTGGTGACAACAGACTAATGCTCTGTACACACGATACAACGGTCGTATGAGAGCTTGTTGGTACGACCAAGTTTTCTAGTCTGCTCACACAACTCCCTTGTACGACCGTCGTATGTTCGACTGTTCAAATCGCGCATACGAACGATCAATTTTGCATACAACGGTCGTGAGTACGACCTGTTGTATGCGATCGTCGAACTGTGTGTACGGGGCTTAAGAGGGGATTTCCTCTCACTTCCTGTTGTATCTACAAGACAGGAAGTGAGAGCAAATCTCTCCAATGGGACAAAAAAGTTGTCACTGGGTCTAAAATAAGAAATGCAATGAAAACAGAAAGGTTTTCTTAAAAAAAAAAAAAAAAATCAATTAGCATGTTAAGATAAAAAGACCACTGTTGCAAACA
>BLSH010160273.1:176585-187692 GCA_018402905.1 Glandirana rugosa | reverse complement strand
GGTCATTAGTATGTAAGGCAGTGTACAGAGGTCAGTAGAAGGTAGGCCAGTGTACAGAGGTCAGTAGTAGGTAGGGCAGTGTAGAGAGGTCAGTAGGATGTAGGGCAGTGTACAGAGGTCAGTAGGATGTAGGGCAGTGTACAGAGGTCAGTAGTAGGTAGGGCAGTGTACAGAGGTCAGTAGTAGGAAGGGCAGTGTACAGAGGTCAGTAGGATGTAGGGCAGTGTACAAAGGTCAGCAGTAGGTAGGGCAGTGTAAAGAGGTCAGTAGTAGGAAGGGCAGTGCACAGAGGTCAGTAGGATGTAGGGCAGTGTACAGAGCTCAGTAGGATGTAGGGCAGTGTACAGAGGTCAGTGGTAGGTAGGGCAGTGTACAAAGGTCAGTAGAAAGTAGGGCAGTGTACAAAGGTCAGTAGTAAGTAGGGCAGTGTACAGAGGCCAGTGGTAGGTAGGGCAGGGTACAGAGGTCAGTAGTAGGAAGGGCAGTGTACAGAGGTCAGTGGGACATAGGGCAGTGTACAAATGTCAGCAGTAGGTAGGGCAGTGTAAAGAGGTCAGTAGTAGGAAGGGCAGTGCACAGAGGTCAGTAGGATTTAGTGCAGTGTACAGAGGTCAGTAGGGTGTAGGGCAGTGTACAGAGGTCAGTAGTAGGTAGGGCAGTGTACAAAGGTCAGTAGTAAGTAGGGCAGTGTACAGAGGTCAGTGGTAGGTAGGGGTAGGGCAGTGTACAGAGGTCCGTAGTAGGAAGGACAGTGTACAGAGGTCAGTAGGATGTAGGGCAATGTACAGAGGTCAGCAGTAGGTAGGGCAGTGTACAGAGGTCAGCAGTAGGAAGGGCAGTGCACAGAGGTCAGTAGGATGTAGGGCAGTGTACAAAGGTCAGTAGGATGTAAAGCAGAGTACAGAGGTCAGTAGTATGTAGGCCAATGTCAGGAGGACAGTACAGGGGGTTAGGAGGGTATGGTATTGGGGTGCTAAGAGGGCACGGTACTGGGGGCTCAGGAGGGCAGAACAAAGGGG
The DNA here is from genome assembly GCA_018402905.1 of Glandirana rugosa. NCBI lineage: Eukaryota > Metazoa > Chordata > Amphibia > Anura > Ranidae > Glandirana > Glandirana rugosa. The sequence goes on along the minus strand of BLSH010160273.1, from coordinate 186,673 downwards.
GGGCAGGAAGGTACAGTACTAAGGGGCCAGGTGGGCACGTGCAGGCAGGTCAGCAGGTCATGGCGCAGGCAGATCAGGAGGGTACGGGGCAGGCAGGTCAGGAGGGTACGGTGCAGGCAGGTCAGGAGGGTACGATGCAGCCAGGTCAGGAGGGCACTGCGCAGGCAGGTCAGGAGGGTACGATGCAGGCAGGTCAGGAGGGCACGGCGCAGGCAGGTCAGGAGGGCACGGCGCAGGCAGGTCAGGAGGGCACGGTGCAGGCAGGTGAGGAGGGTGCGTAGCAGGCAGGTCAGTAGGGCACGACACAGGCAGGTCAGGATGGTACGGCACAGGCAGGTCAGGAAGGGCACGGCACAGGCAGGTCAGGAAGGGCACGGCACAGGCAGATCAGGAGGGGGAGGTCAGGAATATACGGTATTGGGGTGCTAGAAGGGCAGAGTTCCTTAGTTATGCAGAGTGGCGCAGGGAAGCCGTCATGGTAGAGCTGAATGTCCTAATCCCCACCGGCCCTCCTCTGACACATTACCTTAAATGGATCGGAGGGGGAGGGCCGGTGCAGATGCACGCATTGCAGTAGCAGTAAGTGTAAAAGCTTGAGTATGTTCGGTCACAAGGCCGAACCTTCCCCAGCTATTTCCAAGGCTTTCCCCGCAGCTGCACGTATGCAAGGGGCGGGGTCTTTCTCTACAGGCTGGAATTAGTTGAGCGCGCCTGCGCGCTCAGAAGCTGTCGGGGGTAACAGTATCAGCAACTTGGGGATCTCTTAGCAATCCACCTGCACGTAGTCCACCTGTGGACCGCGATCGACAGGTTGCCGACCCCGGCTCTAGAGTGTACATATTAAGTTCCTGAAGTCACTCTCAATATGTTTTATCCCCCACACGTTTCATTATTTTGTTACCCATCTCTGGGCTCGTTCTATCTTATCAATATCTTTTTGTAAGTGAGGCCTCCAGAACTGGACACAGTATTCTAAATGAGGTGCTACAAAACATCTACATTACAGAACAAGTCCAGCTGAATGTGACCAACTACTATTAGATATACCATGACCTGGATGAATGAGAAGCTTCACATGAGCCTTGATTGTTCATCATATGACTACATAGAACAACCAATGTGTTTCAGGTGCTACCAACACTCCCCTTTCATCAGAGCTCAGCAAACATTAACAAGGTTTAGATCTCAACCTTTTTTTTTTTTAATTTTTTCAACCTCTTCAACACAGAGGAACCCTTTAAATAATTCTCCGGTCTCGGGGAACCCCGGCTAAAAATTAAAAATCTACAACTCATGATACATTAGTGTGATGGTCAATGGGAAGAATGCTCCTTACACTTGTGGTCATTGGGAAGAATTACCCCCTTACAGATAGCTAAAAAGATCAATGATGTCATTGGGAATTTATCTGAGAGGTAGAAATTGACCATCGCCCAAGGAGCCCCTTGCAACCTCTGGAGGAACCCTGGTTGAGAAACCCTGGTTTAGATAGACTCAGTAAAATGGATAATCAGATGGATCTTTTGTTTGCTGGTAAATGACAGGAACTACTGTACAGCAAAGATAGCAAACCCAAACACATTGTATGTTTTATGTGATGATATGATGAACAATCAAAGCAATTTGGACTCCTTCACTATTTGGTTTGGTGCTCCTGGTATACAGGTGATACTCGAAAAATTAGAATATTGTGCAAAAGTTAATTTATTTTAGTAATGCAACTTAAAAGGTGAAACTAATATATGAGATAGACTCATTACATGCAAAGCAAGATAGTTCAAGCCGTGATATTTGTCATAATTGTGATGATTATGGCTTACAGCTCATGAAAACCCCAAATTCACAATCTCAGAAAATTAGAATACTACATGCAATCAATAAAACAAGGATTGTACATAGAACAATATCAGACCTCTGAAAAGTATAAGCATGCATATGTACTCAGTACTTGGTTTGGGCCTTAAGCTCTTCTGCATTGTTGGGACTCATGTCTCTCATCTTTCTCTTGGCAATGCCCCATAGATTCTCTATGGGGTTCAGGTCAGGTGAGTTTGCTGGCCAATCAAGCACAGTAATCCCACGGTCATTGAACCAGGTTTTGGTGCTTTTGGCAGTGTGGGCAGGTGCCAAGTCTTGCTGGAAAATGAAGTCAGCATCCCCATAGAGCTTGTCTGCGGAAGGAAACATGAAGTGCTCAAAAATCTCCTGGTAGACGGCTGCGTTGACCCTGGACTTAATGAAGCACAGAGGACCGACACCAGCAGATGACATGGCTCCCCAAATCAACACAGACTGTGGAAACTTCACACTGGACTTCAAGCAACTTGCAGTGGTGCCTCTCCATTCTTCCTCCATACTCTGGGTCCTTGGTTTACAAATAAGATGCAAAATTTGCTCTCATCAGAAAAGAGGACTTTGGACCACTGAGTTACGGACCAGGTCTGTTTGTCTTTAGCCCAGGTAAGACGCTTCTGACGTTGTTTGTTGTTCAGGAGCGGCTTGACAAGAGGAATACGACATTTGAAGCCGTGTCCAGGATCCGTCTGTGTGTGGTGGCTCTTCATCTCCAGCCTCAGCCCACTCCTTGTGAAATTTCCCAACACCTTTGAATGGCCTTTTCCTGACAATCCTCTCCAGGCTGCGGTCATCCCTGCTGCTTGTGCACCTTTTCCTTCCACACTTTTCCCTTCCACATAACTTTCTATTAATGTGCTTTGATACAGCACTTTAGGAACATCCAACTTCTTTTGCAATTACCTTTTGAGGCTTTCCTTCCTTATGGAGGGGTCAATTATGGTTTTCTGCACAACTGTCAGGTCAGCAGTCTTTCCCATGATTGTGATTCCTACTGAACCAGACAGAGACCATTTAAAGGCTCAGGAACCCTTTGCAGGTGTTATGGCTTAATTAGATGATTGGAGTGGGACACTTTGAGCCTAGAATATTGCACCTTTTCACAATATTCTCATTTTCTGAGATTGTGGATTTGGGGTTTTCATGAGCTGTAAGCCATAATCATCACAATTATGACAAATCAAGGCTTGAACTATCTTGCTTTGCATGTAATGACTCTATCTCATATATTAGTTTCACCTTTTAAGTTGCATTATTGAAATAAATGAACTTTTGCACGATATTCTAATTTTTCGAGTATCACCTGTATGTTTTGTGTTTGGAACCTTCTGGGTTCCCACCAGAGGGCAATCTTGTTTTAGAGCAGCCTTTCCAGACCAAGTCAGCTCCTTGAATAGGTTTGGTTCTCCACTCTTCCAAACTAGTAAACAAGGAAAAAATGCGCTAAAATTACTTAAACAATCGTTAGCAGATGACAAAAATAAATGATTGAAGCTGCTGGTGCAACCTATTACCTGACATCACCTAATACCAATGGTATAATCGATATATTATATTAGAAGGCTGCGCTACCCCTCATAGACCAACTTGAGAGTATGATTAAAAGTCCATATAATATGAGGTAGATAGTTCATAAATACGAAATTACACACAGTCCCAGGTCACCAAAGTGAAAGTTCAACAGACTCCCATAGTGTAAATCTGCATACAAAATAATTTATTAAAAGTAGTGACTTACAGTTAAAATTGCGTCAGAGCTCCCAGTATAAAACGGTATCGACGGCCGGTGTAGAAATGCCCTCCTTCCAGGATGCGATCGCAGGTGGTGACGTCAGCACGTTGCGTACCCTGCGCGCTTTGTCCCAAACAGACTTCTCCTCGAGGTGAATTGCTCTGACGCAATTTTAACTGTAAGTTACTACTTTTCATAAATTATTTTCTATGCGGATTTACACTATGGGGGTCTGTTTCCTTTTTCTGAGAGGGGATGCCTATATAGCATAGGAGACATTGGAGGACCTAAAAGCTCATGCTGTTCACACCTTGGCTGGGTTAAGAGGCCACTGACGCTCCTGGCCTCCTATATTCTAGAGGTCCACCCTTTCTGATAAGGGGACACCTTTTACAAATGGGGTTGGAATGACTGGTGCGATTGAACATTACGGAGTGTTGAACGGTCATTGTGGTGACCTGGGACTGTGTGGAATTTCGTATGGATGGCTTTATGTAAGTATGGATTGAACATACTGTATACTATACTCTTCTCCTGTGTTATGTAGGTTTGGATGCACGTAGCTGAAAAGCACATCGGGGAATATCTCAATATAAAATACAGAACCTCACCTTTCAATATTTTCCACCACATCAACACCTATGAAGACAATGGATTTCTAATAGTGGATGTTTGCTGCTGGAAAGGGTAATGTGTTCTTTATACTCATCCCATTAGGAGGGTCTGATGGACCAAAACATTTTGGAATAGTTGTATCTCCTTCTGTAGAATCCACATGTAGAGGACACCAGTACACCATTGTGGATCAGTTTATCAATTATAGTCCAATCAAAGCCAAACTGTCATCAGATCTTTTTTTCCAAGTTAAAGTATAACTAAAGGCAAAACTTTTTTTGTAGTTCTGGATGGAGTGGGGATATATTAGAACACCTGTCAGTTTTTATTGCTGTCTGTGCCCCCGCTAAGGAGATTCATCCTCTCTATTTGTCCTGTTTACCATTTTCATTGAAAGAGAAAGTAATAGCAAATCCCAAATTTTGGGTTGTCCCCAGAAAAGAGAGAAACTCTTCCAATGGGGATCTGGGTGTCCCAAAGGGACTCCCTTAATTTGCAGGGATTTCCTCTCACTTCCTGTTTGACTATGGGACAGGAAGTGAAGGGCAATCTCTGCAATAGGACACAGATGGCAAAAATCTGACAGGGGTTATAACCCTCCCTTACTCAATGAAAATTTTAAATGAATGCATGGTAAGTAAATGTAAGACTTCTAGGTTTTTATTACCTCTCACAATATTAGTTACCTGCAGCAGAGAAAAATCAGGTCTCCCGATCTGTCAGACAGGGTTGCTCTAAATCTTATGAAAAAGAAACACAAACTCTTTGGCAGGTAAAACAGCCCCATATAAGTACTTCATCTTTTCGTTTAGCCGTCTGCCTTGAGTTCATCTATAAGGCTCTTCTGCACCTTTTGGGCATTTCCAATTCTGACTTAGTCCATGATCCCCTGGGTCTAATTATTAATACCAGATGGCAGGGCCGCTGATAAGGCAGTACATCCAGCCCTCCTGTACCGGACCCAGGCCCCATCAGTTCAAAAGGGGGGCCCAGGCACCTGCTGAGCAGGAGGGCCGGCTACACCGCCTTATTGCTGACACTTGGTACTCTTGTGGATCCCCCGCAGCACTGTTGGCTTCTAATTTTCTTGTATCCTTCCAGCTGCGCTGCAGAGGGATTGGTTCTAGTAACTGCACCCCCTGCTGTCTGGGACCCCTATGTTCCTCCTTCAGGACCCCCACAGTGCTACTGTCTTCCTCTCCCACTGGCAGCTGCTGAGGGCACACAGAGGGGTCATTTTAGGATGGGGAGAGGGAGGGAACCCATTCAGAATAAACACACCTTTCCTGAATGAACACAGTGAGCGATCAGTGCCTATATATTGGGGGTGCACATATTGCCTCTTTGCCACCTGCTGTAACCCCGCACTAGTGCACCGCAATCGCATGCTTTGCACAAGGTTGCAGGTCGCTTACAGAGCAGCACTATGCACTTGAATGGGTTTTGTTCGACAGGGACTGCCGTGGCTGCAAAGCATAGCATCGTGGCTGTGGCATTTTATATTTGATATTTGTTTGGTCGTGGGGGGCCCTGTTAGGTAGGTCGTACGGGGCTCCTAGATTTCTATCAGCAGCCCTCCCAGAAGGCGTCATCCATTGTATAGCAGTTCTGAAAGTTGACCAACATATCTGGTTGTTTCTCTTGCAGCTTTGAGTTCATCTACAACTATCTGTATCTGGCCAACTTGCGTGAAAACTGGGAAGAGATTAAAAGGATCGCGGACAAAGCGCCACAGCCGGAAGTACGCCGATATGTCCTGCCTCTCGATATCCAGAAGGTAGGGTATTCCGGAACAGCTGCTATTTCAGGAGCTAAACAAATAGAAGTGAGGCACTGGATTTAGATTAGCAGTAGATCCATCAGATTGTGATAAGGTACAGGGGCCCCCCGGTGAGGCTGCTTTCAGGAAAAACAGGGTGTTCCCCAAACAGAAGGCCCAGATTTGAAGAATCACATATACAGTCCAATGAGTGAGGCAAATGAAAGGTGTGAGAGTCCAAAAGCTTTAAACTAGAACTATGGGCAAAACGTATTTTATTCATTTTGGATAGAGTAAGGGAGGGTTATAACCAGTAGCGGCTGATCCATAAGGGGGCGCAGGGGCTAGGGTTGCCACCTTTTCTTCAAGTTAAACCCGAACACTTTCACGGCGCCCAACAATTTTTTTTATAGCATAGAGTACCCTTACACTGTAAGGGGGGGACTCTGCAGACTCTGATGTTTGGGAGAACTCTGGTAACTCTGACATAAGGGATGCTCTGGGAACCCTGATTTAAGGGGGAACACTGAGAACTCTGATGTACAGAGAGGACTCTGAGAACCCTTATTTACCTTAGTGTACTCACTCAGGGGCCGGAGAGAAAAGGGGCGAGGCAGGACTGCAGTCGCAGACAAGGATGAATGGTGAATTCACTCACCCCTTGGCAGTCAGCCCCTCTCATCCAGATGTATCTGCGACTACTGGACTTCAAATTTCCCAGCCCAACTTCCGGGGATTGCACTGTGGGCGGGCAGACACAGAGGGGTAGGGTGGGAGGAAGAGGAGCAGATTGATCCCTCTCTCCTCTCCGTCAGTGAGGGGGTGGGGGTAACTGTTAGTGCTGGCTTTGAGCAGTGTGAAAGAGAGTGTAACAGACACTCTTGGCTTAGGCAACTGCAGCCAGCAGCCCTGCTAGGAAGCCATAGTCCAGTCTGAATAATGTGAACACATGATTCAAAACCCGAACTGTCCGGGTGAATCCCGGGGACCCCTCAGGTCACCAGAACTAGTGTCTTCATTGGAAGATTTCCCCTCTATTACTTTTCTGGGAACAACCCAAAATTTGGGATTTTCTTTTACTTTCACTTTCAATGATAATGGTAAAAAGGAAAAATAGAGGGTGAATCTCCTTAAAGCGGAGGTCCGAGGGCTAAAAAAAAAATTAAAAGTCAGGGGCTACACATACAGTAGCTGCTGACTTTTAATATTAGGACACTTACCTGTCCTGGAGTCCAGCGATGTCGGCACCCGCCGCCGATCTTCGGATCGGGGGACGGGTGCAGCCGCCTCCATCGCGGGTAAGGGAACACGGACGTGTAAGCAGTACAGCTTCACGCCGGGCACCTTACCGCGCATGCGCGAGCTCTGCCACGCTCTGCTACTGGCCAGGCGGCCAGTAGCAGAGCGAGCAGGGAGGAGGGAGCCGGGCTTCTGACGTCAGCGGCCGCGTCCGCCGGCCAGAGCTCCCGGAAGTGTGGAAAAGGACACCTGTCTAAAGACAGGTGTCCTCTTCCCCCTCCCCCCCGAAAGGTGCCAAATGTGACACCTGAGGGGGGGAGGAATCCAACCAGCGGAAGTTCCACTTTAGGGTGGAACTCCGCTTTAATGGGGGTACAGGCAGCAATAAAAAGTAAGAGGTGTTCTAATCTCTCTCCACTCTATCCAAAACTAAAACTAAAAAGTTTTGCCTTTAGCCTAGGTTCACATTGGTGCGGGAATGAAATGGCGTGGCTTCAGCTGAACTCGCACTATTTCATTCCCGCATATCAGTACCGATTTCAGGTGTGATTTCAGAGGCATCTGTGTGGGTTGCTGCACAGATGTCAATGGAAATCGCACCTGAAATCGCCAAGTAGTACAGAAACTGCTTTTGGAAATCGGTGCGGCACCACATAAGCCGTGTCGCACAGATTAGGGCCGTGCCGTTGCCGGAAATTGCCGCTGATTTGGCATGCTGTTTGACATGTCAAATCGCATGCCAAAACACACCAAGGTGAACCAGGGATAAGTTATACTTTAACCACTGATATTGGTTCACAAAAAGACAACACAGAACAGCCAAGGCGTTTTGGGGGCTCAAAGTCCTCCTATTTCTTCTTCAGGGCTATGAAACAGATATGAAAACATGTGAATTCCTGTATTCATTTAAAAGAGATGTATGGGTTTGTTTTTTTAGAATCATACCTAGGTGGATGCAGCATTTGTCCCCCGGTGCCTCTAACACTGAGAACCGAGCGACCGAACACCGCGATTGCTCGGTTGTCACAACTCCCTGAGCAGAGAGCTGCTGATTGTCAGTCACTGGAGCTCTGGGCTGTGGAGGGGGCGGGAGTGGCCGGCTCAGACTCTCAGTGGCTTGCTGAGAGGCTGAGCCTGGTGCAGTTCCAGGCATTTGGGCGGATCCCGACTCCATTGACGCAATCTTGCCCGAGCCTGGACCGGCTCTGTGACGTCAGCCGACAGCGGGCTTCAGCTTGCTGTCTGCTGAAAATGGGTCACAGGAGTGCAAAACTATCTTCACTCCTGTGATCCACAGAAGTACAGGCAAACAAGCTTTGTCTATACCTCTCCTTTAATTGGTAATTGGGTATATATGCTTATCTAATCTGTAAACCTCAGTGTATTGCAGCTCATGGCCAAAGGTGCACTGTGCATAACCTGTTATAAAAATGATGACTTTTCCTAACTGGAGATCTATTTTACTTTGTATTTACTGTTTTCTTTTTTATTGTTGTCTTTGCCTACTGGGGAGATTTCTTTTCACTTTCTGATCTGGAACACAACAGAAAGCAGAAGGAAATTCCTTCAAATCAAGGGGATTGACTGAGGTTACCAGTCGTCCTTGCTTCCCGTGGACAGTCCTGGTTGTCAGCTTTTTGTCCCTGGGATGTGGTGTTGCCGGATTTGTCCCCGGGAGCTGACATCATGAGTTTCACAGTGTATGGCTCCAATTCATCACACTGCACAAGGGTCAGTTACAAAACTGCGCAGGTAGAGTGCTCTGCATATGCACAGCCATTAATACAGCCGCACATGCGCAGACTACCCCAGCTGTGCGGTTTTAGACAGACACTAGCATGGCACAACTGGAATGGTCTGTGCATGCTTGGCAAAATGAATGGTGCCAATTGGAAATTTACACCTGTGTAGTGTAATGAATTGGAGCCATGCACTGTGAAGATTACAGTCTACTGGGAACACTGATGGGTCCTGGGCTGGGACTGACAGAAACATGTCACAATCTGTGAGTAACTGCACCATCAATTAACTCTGAATGCTGACTCCTGAATGCTGTGTGTTACTTAATCCTGACCCCTGAACTCTGGCAGTACTTTACCCTAACCTTTGAACTTTGTGCATTACCTAATCCTGACCCCTGAACTCTGGTGTTACCTAATCCTGAACCTTGACCTCCATGCAATACTTACTCCTGACCCCTGCACTCTATGCTTTACTAAATCCTGGCCCATGACCTCTGTGTGTTACTTAATCCTAACCCCTTATCTCTTACATTATTTACTCTTGACACCTGAACTCTTGCATTATTTAATCCTGACACCTGAACGCTTGTATTATTTAATCCTGACCCCTGAACTCTGGTGTCACTTAATCCTGACCCATGAACTCTGGTGTTACCTAATCCTGAAACTTGACCTCTATGCAATACTTACTCTTGACCCCTGCACGCTATGCTTTACTTAATCCTGGCCCATGACCTCTGTGCATTACTTAATCCTAACCCCTAAACTCTTGCATTATTTAATCCTGACCCCTAAAGTCTTGCATTATTTAATCCCAACCCCTGAACTCTGGTGTCACGTAATCCTGACCCCTGCACTCTGTGCGTTATTTAATCCTGACCCCTGAATTCTGGCGTTACTTAATCAGAAGTTGTGACATCATCAGCCTGACTGAGATCAGAGATTTGAAGTGCACGCATTGGGGGGAAATCAGAGATTTGAAGTACATGCATTGGGGGAGATCAGAGATTTGAAGTGCATGCATTGGGGGGGAATCAGAGATTTGAAGTGCATGCATTGGGGGAGATCAGAGATTTGAAGTGCATGCATTGGGGGGAAATCAGAGATTTACTAGAGGGGGTTACGTACGTGAAGTTTAGAGACTAAG
>BLSH010160273.1:144875-173466 GCA_018402905.1 Glandirana rugosa | reverse complement strand
CATAACCAGCAAAGAGTCAGCCCCATTACCAGCAAAGAGACAGCCCCATTACCAGCAAAGAGACAGCCCCAGTCCAGCAAAGACAGCCTCAGACCTGCAAAGAGACAGCCCCATTACCAGCAAAGAGACAGCCCCATAACCAGCAAAGAGACAGCCCCAGTCCAGGAAGAGACAGCCTCAGACCTGCAAAGAGACAGCCCCATTACCAGCAAAGAGACAGCCCCATAACCAGCAAAGAGACAGCCAACAGCCCCAGTCCAGCAAAGAGACAGCCCCACACCTGTAAAGAGACAGCCCCAGACCTACAAAGAGACAGCCACAGACCTGCAAAGAGACAGCCCCAGACCTGCAAAGAGACAGCCCCAGACCTGCAAAGAGACAGCCCCAGACCTGCAAAGAGACAGCCCCAGACCTGCAAAGAGACAGCCTCAGACCTGCAAAGAGACGGCCCCATTACCAGCAAAGAGATGGCCCCAGTCCAGCAAAGAGACAGCCCCATGCGCCCGGTGTGCCCTATGGCCAGTCCGGGCCTGTTATGGCCACTGGATGGAGCTGGGGATCATAGGAAATAAAAATATTAGACACATTCCAGGGGTTATTTGTGCGAATGTTGAGCCATTTGCACAGCAAATTTTTAATAAATAGACCCCTATGTGTTTGTTGCGTAAAAATATGTTTGTTTGTTTTTCCAGTAACTTTTCTTTTGGGTTTTGGTTCATTTAATTTTAAGTGATCTAAAATATTTTTTTTTTAATTATTATACATACTCTACTCATAGCCATTGGCCAAAATTCTCTCTACCCTGTCCAGTCACTTGGGGTGTTTTACATCATTAAGCCGCCATATATGGGTCAAAATTCCTGCTGAATTTCAATCCATCTCTGGGCAGGTTGGTTGTACTGAAGTCAATCTATTGTTTTTTTTTTTGTTTTTTTTTGCACAATCACTGTCGGTGTCCATAGCCGCCAGCAGTGATCATTGTATTCTGAGGGTGTGGAAGGGCTCCCTCCTGGCAGAACACAATTGCACTGCAGGAGGAATTCCCCCATCAAAACTGACAGTGTTGATTGGGGGGGATCAAGCGATTTCCTTTTTTCGAGTGATAAATAAATAAACACCTACGCCCAGGAAGAGTATATTATTTCTATGGGGCCGCTACTATATGGATTGTCCCCACTGTTAGGGGCAAAAAAGTAGTGCTTCTTAACACGGTGACTCCCATGCATCCTCTCCCTGAGCAGCTGAGTATGGTCCGCACTCACCAGAAATGTTGGACCCACTTGCCGTCCCTCTCCGATGTCATCTACTGGATAAACTCAGATATGTGTTCCATTGGCAGGAATTGCCAGTGTGTTGTTAACTAGACATGTGCGGTTGGTTTAGTTCCGAATTAAAATTCGGACGAATTTTCGTTTTTACAACAGTGTCGAATTTAAACATATCTGAAATAACGAAAAAAAAAATATTCGGACAAGATTCAAATTTTCGAATACTTTTCGAATTCAAATAGTTTTCAGATTCGAAAAATACTCGAATTTGAATTGTTTTCCAATTTCCAAAGAGAACAAAATAGAATAGAAAACAAAGGAATAGAACAGAAAAAAAAACAATAGACTAGAAAAGAATATAACAGAAAACAAAAGAATAGAATACAACAGAGTAAAACCACTACACCACATTCTATTCTTTCATTTTCTATTCCCCTCTATTATATTCTATCTTTTTCCAATCTATTCCTCCACTTCCCACTCCACCCCATTCTCCTTGGAAAATGGAAAATGATTTGAATTTGAAAACTTTTCGAATCATTTCTAAAATGAATAAATGAAACGAATTTGAAAAACAAATTAAACAAATGAAATATATCCAACCAAACACATTTATGTAAATAACTAATCGAAACCAAACTATACAAATGTTTTTGCTCTGCACATGTCTATTGTTAACGCAAAAAGAAAGTTCACATAGTGTGAAATCCTTAAGGCTTCTTTCACACTTGTGACTGCAAAGTCGCATGACAAGTCGCTCCCCATTATTTTCAATGAGTACCGTTCATATCTGTGCGACTTCAAGTCGTGCCGACTTCACAGTAGTCCCTGCCTTACATTGGTCCGACTTTGATGCGATTTGAGGTTCATAGACCTCAAGATTACATAGGCATTGCTTATGCAATGAGAGTTGCGGGTAGAATCGGGCCAATCCTACCCGCGACTCGCAATAGCAGGAGATCGCGGGATGCCCGGGGGGTTCCCTGTTGATTCAAATAGCACCCCATACGTAGCGCTTTTCCCGTGACCCGTCAGACGACAATTGCGGTTAAAAACTCCCGACCAGAATCGCGGGACGCCTGTCGCCCAAAAAAAAACTCATACTTTTTTTTTTTTTGGGCGACGGGCGCCCCGCAATTCTGGTCGGGCGTTAGGGCCCATTCACACCTGTGCGTTTTTAGCTCGTAAAACGTTTCTCTCTGCAGCTCCCAAATGCCCAACAAGCGTTCTGTCGTCTGAAGCAAAACGCCTGAAGCTCAAAAACGTACACAAGCTTCTTTTTAGGCAGATTACAGGCGTTTTTCTTCTTTTTACATTGGTGACCTTGACCTTTTGAACCTGTACAAAATTGCGTCAAAAATCGCGCGACTTTCGATGCGCTCAGGTGCGAGTGCAGCCTAAAACGTGACTAGTAAATACGTCCCATATGTGAACAAAGAACGGCCGCTCGTAGATAAGGATAGTGGATTCAAGCCTTAGAGTACGTTCCATACCAATGACGTTTTAAAGTAATAGGAAAAGCTTTTTAACCTTTTTTTTTATCTTTTGTAACACGGAATAAATGGTCTTAAGGATTTCACACTATGTGAAGTTTCTTTTTACGTTAACGCTGGCAATTCCTGCCATTGGAACACACATCCGAGCTTATCCACACTTAAAGGAGCCAGTAGATGACATCACAATGGGACGGGTCCCCCTAAAGAGACCTACAAGTCTGTAAGACCCCCTTTGTCATAAGGCAAGTGAGTCCAATGTTTATGGTGAGTGTGGTCCATGAGTAGATGCATGGGAGTCACCGTATCAAAGTGGTTGTCAACCCGTGACAACCACTTTCACCTACAGGTAAGCCTATAATAAGGATTACCTGTAGGTGCCCTGAATATCTCCCAAACCTGCACGGTTCAGGAGATATGCAGTGTACTAGTTGTGCCGATGTCATTTCGGCCTCAGTGCCATTTCTTCACTGAGATCGTGCCGTGACTGGCGGCTCCCACGCGCAATGCGCTGAAGTGACATCACACGACTCCGGCCATTCACAGAGCCGCGGCCCCGGAAGGAAGAGGTGCAGAAGGTGGATGCCGCCAGCACAGGGGACATCGCAGGCTTCGTTTCCAGGTAAGTGGCACATAATGGGCTACTATGCGATCGGGGCTGGATTAAGGGCATCATGGGCCTGGTGCTGAGGAAGTTACATCCTCCTCCTTCTTTGCCGGGGGCCTGTGCTTGCACTTGATTGGGTGCTAGGATGCTAAGAGGTCCAAGCAACCAATAATTTTCACAGCAGTGGACACTGGGCAATGGTGGGCAGTAGTGGTGACCGCGGTACCAGGGGGAAGTTCTTGGGTGCCTGGGCCTATATTAAGGTAGGGGCCTGGAGCTACAGCTCCAATAGCCCCTATGTTAATCTGGCCCTGTATGCGATGCATCGTAGCCCATTATGCATCTACTTTGTAGGGTAATACAGAGGAAGTAAACCCAATATGGTTTTACTTCCTCTTTAAGAAGCTGTACAGCACTAAAGCACTTTTTTGGAAAAAGTACATACAGGCAAAGGGTGGGACTTTAAATGAAGTGTGTGCTTGCAAAGTACTTAAATAAATATATATGTATTTATGCATGTAGTTACATATAGTATTTAAGTTCATAAATATGATTACACAGGGTAATAACTGTAGCAGTTCATATGATAATAAATAGTAATGGACTACATGGTGTATTAATACATGTATACTGTACATAGGTAAAAAAAAAATGGTGGGTCTATTGGCCAGACGATAGTAATCCCTGTCTGCATAAAACTGTAAGAGTAACATGGTAAGATGTGCTAGCAACCAGAGACATGCATAAATACTAGTAATCCAAGATGAAAAGAGTTTACAATGCATCTATATATCTCAACGTGTTTCGCAAGCTCAGCTTCTTCAGGAGTGGATGCAAGGTACCTAAAAAAACAGATTGCAAATGTAAATATACCACAATGGTTATGATTGGGTAGAAGCTGGGGGCCTAAAGGGACCCCATACTTACAATTGAGTCACTTGGCTCCAAAGATTGACCCCCAACAGGCGGCCACGAGAAGCATTCAGTCCGGGAGCTGAGGGGGCATGGCAAGCGACACCCACCAAGAGACCGGACGGAGGACCAGCATAATGAGGGAAAGGTAGAAAATTGAGTGTCCCTGAGTGATCCCCAAGACTAAACAGAGATGCATCACTGTAAAAGAGTCAATCATAATAATATCAATAATAATAAATGCAACTTGATCCTCCATGCAAAAGGTAGGTAGGTATGTGAAAAGGAGAAAGCTAGGTTGCATCGCTGGAAAGATGGGAATGAGATCAGGAGCACAAAGAGAAGGATGAAAAGAAACGAAGATGAATAAAAGAAAATGAAATGAAATAAAAAGGGAAAAGAAGAGTTACTCTTGAAGTTTTATGCAGACGGGGATTACTATCATCTGACCAATAGACCCACCATGTTTTACCTATGTAGCATGTAATAATGCACCATGTACTCCATTACTATGTATTATCATATGAACTGCTACGGTTATCACCCCGTGTAATCATATTTATGAACTTAGATACTCTATGTAAATACATGCATGAATAAATATATTTTTATTTACGCACTTTGCAAGCACACACTTCATTTAACCACTTCAGCCCCGGATGGATTTCCCACTTTAGGACCAGAACACTTTTTGTGATTCGGCACTGCGTCGCTTTAACTGACAATTGCACGGTCGTGCGACGTTGTACCCAAACTAAATTTGCGTCCTTTTTATCCCACAAATAGGGCTTTCTTTTGGTGGTATTTGATCACCTCTGCGTCATTTCTGATCGCCGCTATAAACAAAGAAAGAGCGACAATTTTGCAAAAAAAAACAATATTTCTTACTTTTTGCTATAATACATATCCAAAAAAAAATATATAAAAAGACGATTTTTTTCATCGATATTGAATGATTTATATTCTTCCTCATATTTTTGGTAAAAAAAAAAATCGCAATCAGCGTTTATTGATTGGTTTACGCAAAAGTTGCCACATTTACGACTAATGAGAATTAATTTCTGGGGTTTGTTTTTTTTTTTTTTTACTGGCAATGGTGGCAATCTGCGATTTTTATCGGGACTGCAATATTGCAGCGGACATGTTGGACCATTTTGACATTTTTTGGGACCATTGGCATTTATACAGCGATCAGTGCTATGAAAAATGCCCTGATTACGGTGTAAATGCCATTGGCAGTGAAGGGGTTAACCTGCAGGGGGTGCGCTAAGGGTTAAATGTGTTCCCTGTGCGTTCTAACTGTATGTGGGGTGGGCTGGCTGGGGGAGGAGAGTGATCGCGGCTCCCATACACAGGGAACCCGCAATCACATCCCTTCCCCCTCTGTCAGAAAGGAGATCCGTGTTTACTTACACAGTTCCCCGTTCTGTTACTCCGGGAGGGGGTGGCAATCGCGAGTAGCCGGAGGAGATCGATTCTGCCCTACCCGCTCCCTGGCCCCCTCGCCAGTCACCTAATGGCGATTTGTGATATTGAGCCAATTTGCCGCCGTCAAGCCACGGCAGGCGGCCGGCAGCTGGTTAAAGCTCCACCCTTTGCCTATATGTACATTGATAGGGATGGAGGCAGTGATCCCCTATGGGCACTGCTTCATCTAAAGTCCCAACCCCTCTTTTTGTTCTTTTTTGGAAAAAGAGACTTTATTTGCACGGATTATATTGCACCGTTGTCACCAAAGCACTTTCAGCGCCATTTGCACTTTTAAAGTTTTAATAGCACTAGTATTTGAGTGTCTTTGACTACAATATTAGATTTATGTTGGATGAATATTTATCTCACCCAAAAAAAAAAAAAATCACAGTTAGAAGCACAGAATATTTTAGCACTAGATCTCCAGTAGTTTGGGATTAGCAAGCGCTGTGTAACATTTTTAAAATGTCCTTTTTTCAAATCGTGGTTGAAGGAAAGAAAATTGCATAATCCATTGCTAGCCTTAGGCCTGGTCACAGAAATTTTGAATCTCGGCCGGTTAAGCAGGAACTGGCTGAGATTCGAACCATGTGTGGGCAGGTTGGATGTACCAAGTTGATCGCTCGATCAACTTGGGTCCAAGCAGCCTGCCTGATTCACTTGTGATTATCACTAGCTGCTGGTATAGCCACTAGCAATAATCACTGACTTCTCCGGGCGGGGATGGCTTCCTCTGCTCCCCTCCACTGGAGAAGACAAATTGCTTGGCAGAAGGGATTCCCCTATCAGCACTGTCTGTGTTAATGGGGGATTCATTCAAATTTCTTTTCTGCAACCTATGGTTGCAGGAAAGAAATTTGCACCATCTGTGGCCTGCCTTAAACAGGACAGAGAGCCTATCAGGGGTGTAACTACAGGGGTTGGAATTGCAACCAGGCCCCGTGCCCCAGGGGGCCCATGTGCCTCCCTTGTACACCTGGATAGGAGGGATGGCGGGGGCGGCATTTAGAGGAACCAATCTCCTCCATTTTCCTCCTAATGCCGGAGATTGGTTCCTCTATATGCTGCCCCCGCCGCCCCTCCTATCCAGTTTACTTGTCTTCTGCTGTTCCCAGGGTCCCTGTGTGCTTCCCTGGTCCCCCCACAGAGCTGCTGTCTTCCCCCCTCCTCTCTCCTGCCAGCTGCTGTAGAAGATGTGTCATGATGGAGAGATGGGAACGGGTCGGTAAATTTGTCATTTACCGGCTCCTTCCTTTTCTGAATGAACAGAGTCAGTGATTGGTACCAATTGTTTCATTCACAACTGAAGCATAGTAAACTGTTTTTACTATACTTCCATTTCTGAATGAATGGGAGGCTCGGTACACAACTATTTGTTTATTCGGTGAGACCGTAATAATGGGACCCGTGATAGGAGTAAAGGGCCCCAGGATCAGCGGTAAGAGGGAAGGCCCCTTCATAATTTCTTGCACCAGGGCTATTAAAGTTTTAGTTATGCCTCTGGAGCCCATTATTGTTTTACAGTGAGACAGACCATAAACTTGCAGTGAGATGTGCAGTACTATTGAGAATTTAGCATAAGCCGTGTACCGTATGTCATGAAAAAACATGTCTGCCTTATATTGAACATATTCCTTTATTACTACAACTCCCTCTGAAGCTATGATTATCTTTACAGCCTTTGAATTCCCACAGATAAATTATAAGAAATACGCTGGAAAAGATTATTCATTTGCCTACGGACTGGGTCTGAACAATTTTATTCCAGACAGGGTAAGCTTCACTCATCACTGCCCCGGCCTTGTATGCCCGCCCCCGAGGAGCTCTGCTAACAGTATTTTATGTTGTTACAGCTCACTAAACTGAATGTCAAAACCAAAGAAACTTGGGTATGGCAAGAGCCCAACACCTACCCCTCCGAGCCGATATTTGTAGAAACGCCAGATGCCACAGAAGAGGATGACGGTAATAATAAACTAAAAAATACTAATCAAAATCAAAACTGTATATTAGACATATCCACTGACAAAAAATGTGTTTGTTTTTCTTTTCATTTGGTTTTTTTTTTACGTTTTTCGGGTCATTCATTATGGTTGCAGTTTGTAAATGCTAAGATTTGTAAATTCGAAAATAAAAAAGAAAATTCGAAAGAACGTAAATCCGAAAAAAATCGAAATAACTAACTAATAAGAACTAACTATTAAATTATAGGTATTGGAATATCCTTTCAAATTTGGCTGCTAGTGAACGTAATGAATACAAATTTTCCGTAGTTATGAATTATCCAAAGTTCCGAATTATCCGAAGTAACAAAATGCCACATCTAAACAAATGGAACCTAACAAATTAATAATACGTTTTTCTTCTTATTATTAATTCGTTACGTTCCATTCATTTAGATACGGCATTCGTTATTTCGGATAATTAGTAAGTTTGGATAATTTTGTATTTGTTATGTTCACTAACAGCAAAATTTGAAAGGATATTCCAATACCTATTATTTAATAGCTAGTTATTATTTGAGATTTTCGAATATTCAAATTTACAAATATTCGGAAAAAATTGTTAAATAGGTTTTTGATAATTTGGATATTTCCGAATTAACGAGTTTGTCAAAATTCGGAACGAAACTAATTGCACATGTCTACTGTATATTATAATAAAAGAAGTGATTTTTCTCCTTCAATGATGTACGCTGATGAGGCTGCACTGATAGAATGTACTGATAGGCACTGATGAAGCAGCATTAATGGGCACTGATAGGTTGCACTGACAGGCTGTACTGATGAGGCAGCACTGATAGAATGTATTGATGGGCACTGATGAGGCAGCACTGATAGAAGGCACTGATGAGGCTGCACTGATGAGAACCGACAGGCATCACTGATGGGCACAGATTGGTGGCATTTGTGGGCACTGTTGGGGCTGCATTGATCAGGACCCCGATTATCAGTGTAGCTTTCCCCTGTGTGGATTTGCCTGACAAATCCTGTTTACACTGTGATCCTAAGGACACAGCGATCACAAATTCCTGCTGATATGCACCGCAGGGGGAGCGCGATCACGGGAGCATTCTCCTCTGATTGACCTATGAAGGCTGCATGTCACCTGACACCTTTAGGGGGACCGGCAATACTTTACAGCCGTGAGTGGTTTTAAATGACAATTTTTCCTGTACAAATGTCATTTTGCTCTGGCTATGTTCTAAACATCACAGGTGCGCCATTTTACAGGCAGACTAAGGGGACCCCCCCAGGCACGCTATTTAAAGGAATATTTCATTTTTATTGTTTCACTAAGCATTATTAAAATCACTGCTCCTGAAAAAATGATCAATTTAAAAACCCAGGTCCCCATACACTTTTTTTGGGCAATAACATTGCATATAAGCCTTTAAAATGAGCACTTTTGATTTTTCATGTTCTAGTCCCATTGATTTTAATGGCACTCCCGTGTTTGCACAAATTTTTAGCCTGTTCGCAAGTGTGAACCGAACCACCGGGGGGGGGGGGGGTGTTCGGTCCATCCCTAATGACAACAGTGCTGCGCCTCCATAGACACAGTACAATGAGTGAGCGAGTGAGATAGGAAGCGTGTTACTGGCAGGATCATATTTGTTCTTGGGTTTGCATACAATTTGATTTTACATCATTGCCATCTTTGATCTAATTAAATTTAATACATCACCTTTTTTTTTTTTTTTTGTGTTTGGCAGGTGTGTTGCTCAGCATCGCTGTTTGCCCAGGTGTGGGGCACAAACCATCCTTCATGCTGATTTTGGACGCCAAAGACATGAGTGAAATCGCCAGAGCCGAGGTCGACATCAACATTCCCGTCACGTTTCATGGGATGTTCAAGAATGCCTAAAAGCATGATGGCTTCAAAGGGTCCATTTTTAAACGTTTTCCGCTAGATTCACCAAGGATTTCACACGTTCTTGGTGAATGTTGTGCGAACCTGAAGTGAGAACATTTATAAGCAGACCCCAGAGTTAAATGTTTCTGGTGAAATACTGTACAGAGGTACAATGGATGGTGCCTGTAAGTACAGCAGTCCTGGCAACACAGGGCACCCAATCAGATTCTCCCTTTCCCACCGTGAAAGAATGATTGGTATGGAGAACACAAATGGTCCTTATTATAGCCTATTGCATCATGTATGTGAATGTGGGTACAGCTCGGTGTAATGAGACCCACTGGCACTCAGCGTCTTGTTATGGGTTGTCAAGCTCAGGGTGTACTAATGACAAGCAGAAAACGTATCCGACCTGCATAGTCCAGCACAGAAATTAAATGCACCTTGTGCCAGATAATGTTATTTAGTTACATTTTCTTTTGTCAATAAAGTTATTTTATATAACACCCAATGTACTTTTACTGTCAATAAACTCATAAGTGTGTCTATAGTAGAGTCTGATGGACAAACAGTGCCCCCTGCTGATAGGATTATGCAATTCAGAGAATATCTTGAAGCATTTAACGTTGCTACCTCCATGGTTTAGGGCAGTGGTTCTCAACTCCTCTCCTCGGGACCCACTAACAGGCCAGGTTTGCAGGATAACTGAAATGCATCACAGGTGATATCATTTGCTGCTCAGTGATTGCAGTATTCTAGTCTGCATCTCCCCAAGGTAATACTTAAAATCTGGCCTGTTGGTGGGTCCCGAGGACAGGAGTTGAGAACCACTGGTTTAGGGTAAGTTCACACCCTATGCAGGAGCAGGGCTGCATGTGATCGCACGCTCTCTCACACCCCTGCATATAAAGCATGCTGCTGTTAGCAGAGACGCTTGACTGCCATAAACCACTTGAAGACCAGGCCTGCTTTGACACTTTTTATTTACAAGTTTAAATCAGTATTTTTCTTGCTAGAAAATTACTTAGAACCCCAAAACATTATATACTTTTTTAATCAGAGACCCTAGGGAATAAAATGGCGATCATTGCAATTTTTTTATGTTACACAATATTTGTGCAGCAGTTTTTCAAATGCAATTTTTTGGGGGCAAAAAAGTACATTTTAATGAAATTAGAAAAAGAACACAATATATACCCCCAGTTTGTTTGTATAATATGAATGATGATGATGTTACATTGAGAAAATAGATACCTAACATGTCATGCTTTAAAATTGTGCACGCTTGTGGAATGGTGACAAACTACAGTATTTAAAAATCTCCATAGGCGACATTTTAAACGCCTTTACAGGTTATCTGTTTAGAGTTACAGGGGACGTCTAGTGCTAGAATTATTGCTCTGGCTCTAACATTCGCGGCGATACTGCACATATGTGGTGTGAACACCATTTACATATGTGCGTGACTTGGGTATGCGTTCGCTTCTGCCCGGGAGCATGGAGGGATGGGGTGCTTTAAAATGTTTTTTTTCCTTATTTTTACACTGTCCCTTTAATTATTTTTTTTTAAATCACTTTTATTCCTATTACAAGGAAGGTAAACATATAAGGAAATTAGGATGACAGGTTCTCTTTATGAAGGGATCTGGGGTCAAAAAGACCCCAAATCTCTTCTTTATCTTTAAAAAAAAAGAGAAAAAAAAGGGTTTCCTTCCACTCTGGACCGGAAGTGATGTCATGACGCCGCTCCGGTCCTCCAAGGTCATTGAGGCGATCAAAGCTGACCTACTCTTTGATTGCCTCTGTGACCAGCCGGCTGAACCGATGGATCGTTTCTCAAGCGAGCAAGGCACAGCCACATCACCTATTCTCTGAGATCATTCCCAGTGAATTGCTACATGTCCCATCTGCCACTGCAGCAGAGGAACCATGCAAAGCCATGCTGGCGATCCCTACTCCCTCACCCCTTACAGTCCGGCCACAGATTCCCAATTGACTTAAGTAGTGTAGATGACCATTCTGAAGCTGCATTAGATCTGCTTGCATTGCATTTCTTCAGACACAGCGTGTCCTATTGGGCTGCAGACAAAGTAGGTCAAATGCAGCTTTTAGTTATCAAACGCTGTATTTTGCGATCACATTGAAAAAACTGCATTTAAATCTGTATTGCTCAGTCACTCATACAGACACATTTTTTCATTCCTCCAAGAATTGTAGCCACCACCTCCTCCTAACAACCTAAAGACCAACATATCCCTGTGAATAAATGACATAAACTGCTTCACTCACTTTTAAGAAAACAAATACAGCTCCACTTACAGTGATTGTAAACAATCACCTTGTAAAATAACCCATTCAGTTTAAAATAGAAATGGAAGGCAAAACATTTGTGTATAGATATATATAAATACCTTTTCCCCCTTTTTTTAAAAAAGTGATCACATGCCCTCTGTTCTCAGCTGCATAAAAGTTGGGGGAGGAGACACAACAGCACACGGATCTTCCCAGTGAATGTCTGTGGGGGGGGGGGGGGGACACTGATACGAGCTGTTCCCAGCGCAGCCAGAAAACGGACGGCGTGGTCTCATGTCTAGTGTGGTCAGTTATTAATAGGAGAGCAGAGGGACTGGCAGAAAAAACAGGGGTTTCACATAGGAAGCAATACAAAGAGAACAGGAGACTTTCTCATACAAGTACATTGTACAGCAGACACATATCAGCAGTGTTAATTTTGACATCAAATTTCAATTTTCATTTTAGTCATAGTTTTTTACTAAACTACCATTTTAGTTTTGGCTGTATTTTAGTCGATTTAAATCTCCAGTACATTTTAGTCGACTAAAATCGAATGGGTTTAGGTTTGTAAAGCATTATTTAAGCATTTCTCTAGATTTTCCAAACTCATTATATACTGCTGGAGTAAAAATCTAATATGTTATTATTCATCATATTAAAGTGGTTGTCAACCCTTGACAACCACTTTAACCTACAGGTAAGCCTAGAATAAGGCTTACCTGTAGGTTCCCTGCATCTCCTAAACCTGCAGAGTACTCGCATGCGCCCATGTCATTGGGCACATGCGCAGTAAAGAAACAACCTCCATGTCGTTTCTTCTCTGAGATCGTACCGCGATTGGCGGCGCGCATGCGGGGGACTGACGCCACGCTGCTCCAGCCAGTCACAGAGACGGGGATCGCAGCCCCGGAAGGAAGAGGGGCAGAAGATGGATGCTGCCTGGAGCGGGGACATCACAGGCTGCCAGTGCAAGTAAGTGCCACAGAATGGGCTAATATACGATGCATAATAGCCCATTATGCCTTTACTTTGCAGGGTAATAAAGAGGAAGTAAAACCCATCAGGGTTGACTTCCTCTTTAAGGTTTGAACATGCACTACAGACACAGATTTAGCTGCTGTGATATATAACCAGTGTTCATTTTTTACGTCAAATTTCGATTTCGATTCAGTTGTATTTTGGTCATCTGAATTGTTTTAGTTGTATTTCAGTCGACTAAAATAGTGTTAATTTTGCCGCAGAAAATATATTAGACTACTAAATTAACACTGCATATAAGGAATATGAAATGTTGAAATGTGACTTTTACCTACAGGTAAGCCTATAATAAGGTTTACCTGCAGGTAAAATAAATATCTCCTAAACCTGTATGGTTTAGAAGATATTCGCTCTGCATGCAGCCGTCTGACGTCACGGCGCATGCGCTCTGATGATCCGGTTGAGGCTGCCAGAAAATCAGAGCTCGCTGCCGGAATGAAGAGCTCCCGCGCACACGTGCGGGAGTGACGTCTCGTGGATCCGGCCACCAACAGCACCGGAGCCGCGTACCCGGAAGAAAGAAGAGGGACATCATGTCGGCTCCCTCAGCGCTGATTGTGTCCGGGGCTACGGGGGCCTCGTTCTAAGGTAAGCATTTCATAATATGCCAGTGTGCGATGCATACTAACACATTATTCTGTGGTCTTGCAGGGTTTTTTTTTTTTTTTTTTGCGGGTTTACTACCGCTTTAATCTGAATAGCCAAACTGCAAAACCAATTTTCACCAGCAGGGGCAGAGCAGGGATAGTGAGAGATGACAGCTCTGATCTCAGACACACCACAGGTGGGAGAGACCTGCACTGCTTCTTAAATCTGTATGTAGACATAAACAAGAGGCATGTTTTTCATATTGCAGCTGTATTTTTTTAATGGTATCTATAAAATTAATACAATTTAAATAAAAAGTTTGCCCGTTGGTTTAGAAAATACTTTTATATAGAATATGTACACAATTTAAAAAGATGCCTGATTTACAACAGAAGTGTATCACATTCTCAGCACTGGAGACGAGTGGAAGGCGGCCCTTTCATACTTCCTTTGATTAATAATTCGAAGGCACTTGCTGAGTACCTGGCAAATAAAAAAAAAAAAAGAATTAAATTAAACAACAAGTTCATTAACCAATGATTCCAGTGTAGTCATATATGGCAGCCTCAGCTGTGTAGTGCGAAGGGTTCTATTTAACTCATCCTCCTTACAAGGTCATGATACATTGCCTTGAGAAAGTTTTCATACCCCTTGAAATTTTCCACATTTTGGGATTTTATGTGATAGACCAACACAGAATTGTGAAGTGGAAGGAAAATGATGAATGGTTTTCAGAATTTTTTTTTTTACAAATAAATATGTGAAAAAATGTGGGGGGCATTTCTTTCCAGCCCCTTTACTCTGATAACCCTAACTAAAATCTAGTGGAACCAAATGCCTTCAAAAGTCACCTAAATGGTAAATAGACTGTGTGTAATGTAATCTCAGTATAAATACAGCTGTTCTGTTAAGCCCTCAGAGGCTTATTAGAGAACCTTAGTGAACAAATAACACCATGGTGAAGGACAAGGAACACATCAGACAGGTCAGGGATAAAGTTCTGGAGACATTTAACCCTTTCGCTGCCAGAGCCATTTTTGGCACACACGTTTAACCACCTCCTATCCGCGCTATAGCCGAATGACGGCTACAGCGCGGCTCTAAAATGCCGGGACGACGTCTATTGACGTCCTCCCATTCGGCTCGTGCTGGGCGCGCTCCCGCGGGCGCGAGCACGTGCCACCGCACAATGCGGGAGCGTGCCCGCGGGTCGGGCGGACCCGATGTCCGCCGGAGACCCGCGATCTCCTTACAGAGAGGAGGAACGGGGAACCGCCGAAGTAAACACGGCGGTTCCCTGTTCTGTGAGGGGGGGGGCATGCCAGATCTACTGATCCCTGTCACTGGGATCAGTTAGATCTGTCATGCCCCTGTCAACCCCGCCCCCCCACACAGTTAGAACACACCCAGGGAACACATTTAACCCCTTCACTGCCCCCTGCAGGTTAACCCCTTCACTGCCAATGACATTTACACAGTAATCAGTGGACATTTAAATTTCTGATCGCTGTATAAATGTCATTGGTCCCAAAAATGTGTCAAAAACGTCCGACATGTCCGCCCCGATATTGCAGTACCGCTAAAAATCGCAGATCGCCGCCATTACTGGTAAAAAAAAAAAAAAATAATAAAAACGCCATAAATCAATGTCCATAGTTTGTAGGCGCTATAACTTTTGCGCAACCCAATCAATAAACGCCGATTGCGATTTTTTTAACCAAAAATATGTAGAAGAATATATATCGGCCAAAACTGATGAATAAATTTGTTTTTTATTTTTTATTTTTGGATATTTATTATAGCAAAAAGTAAAAAATATTGGGTTTTTTTTTCCAAAAGTGTTGCTCTTTTTTGTTTATAGCGGCGATCAGAAATGACACAGAGGGGATCAAATACCACCAAAAGAAAGCTCTATTTGTGGGGGAAAAAGGACGCCAATTTTGTTTGGGTACAACGTCGCATAACCGAGCAATTGTCATTCAAAGAGCGACAGTGCTGAAAACTGAAAATTGGTCCGGGCAGGAGGGGGGTTTAAGTGCCCAGTAAGGAAGTGGTTAAAAAATAATTTTAGGCCTGAATTTTATACAAAACCCCCAAACATGATATATATTCTAAAAGAATAAAATAGTGGTAGTTCCATTTTTTTATGTCTAGAAAATGCAACATTTCAGTAAAAAACACAATAACGTGAATTGTAGGGCAAATAAATGTTATAAATTAGCCATTTTTATTTTGTAAAATATAAAAGACGAGGTTGCACCGAGTATATACATACCCAACATGCCAAACCTTAAATTTTTGTGAGTCCTGTGAAATGGCGTCAAACTTCAGTATCCTATATTTTCTATGGGTGACACTTCAGAAGCCCCCAATAGGTATCAGCTTAGTGTTACGGAGGAGGTGTTGTGTTAGAATTATTTCCCTAACTGTGGCGTACACGGCGATATGTAGCATGTGTATCACAATCAAAGTTTTCACGTGTAAGCGCCCCGACGCATGAGTTTACGTTTGTGCATGTGTATATGGGGGGCTCAAAATTTTTTTGGGGGGGATTTTATGTGTTTAGGTGTAACTATTTTTAGCAAAAAAAAAAAATGGATTTTTTTGACTTACCGTAAAATCCCTTTCTCTGAGTTTGTCGACAGGCACAGCGATTCTTAGGACTAAGTGGGTTATGCTGCCTCTTATTAGGAGTTACTATGCAGAACAGGCAGTTCTAACAGAAAAAAAAGAACAGTAACAGGCACAGCCCCTCCCAGGGGGGCAGTCCTCACTGGCAAATAACCCCACACCCAGCTGCTGCTAGCCCAATTCGTAACAAGCAGTGCAACATCCAGAGGGGTGGGTGTTGTGCCTGTCGACGAACTCAGAGAAAGGGATTTTACGTAAGTAAAAAAAAAAATTGTTTGTCGACAGGCACAGCGATTCTTAGGACTAAGTGGGACGTCCAAAAGCAGTGTCAAAAAATGAGGGGTGGGTAACAGAACAACAACAGAACTACACCCAACCGAACCCTCAGTGAGGAACTAAAACGTGTCTCACACGGCCGCCTGCAAAACTTTGCGGCCAAACGCAGTATCCGAGGATGCTAAAACATCAACTTGTAAAACCTTGAGAAGGTGTGCACAGAGGACCAAGTAGCCGCCTTGCACACTTGAGAAACAGACGCCTGATGTCGAAAAGCCCAGGAAGTGCTTAACGCCCTGGTAGAGTGAGCCGTGACCGGAAAAGGAGGCTCCAGACCCCGAACAGCATAAACTCGGGTCACTGTCTGTCTAATCCAACGTGAGATAGTGGCCGAAGAGGCCGCCAAACCTGTGCGTGGACCATCCACCACAATCAAGAGAGCATCCGACCTCTGGAGGAAGGCCGTGGTAGCCAGATACACCCGCAGGACCCGAACAACGTCCAGGGAGTGCCACGCAACCTCCCTAAGGTGAGATGGGCACGGGCAATGACAATGCCCTTATAGATGTGGAAGGATAACACCACCTTCGGTAAAAAAAAAAGGAAAGTAAAGGGCGCAAGACCCCCCTATCCCCTTGTAGGACCAGATATGGAGACCTATGAGATAGAACCGCCAACTCTGACACCCGCCGAGCAGATGTGATAGCCACCAGGAAAACCACCTCCTGTGAAAGCGGTTTCAGGAATATCCCAGATATTCTCAAAAGGCGGCTTCTGAAGGACCGAGAGGACCAAATTAAGATCCCATGACGCCAGAGGCGACCATACCTGGGGAACGATGTGCCGATGGACCGCCTCCTGGCACACACAGGCCAGATCAAGTACCCCATAGAAAACTACGGTGCGGCTGCGGCAAAATGGCCGCCGGCCGTTCTCCAGGCTATACCATGCGGCCAGCTAAAGGAAAATGGCGGCCGGACCCCGACAAAATGGCCGCCGAGCGATCCGACTGCAGCAGCATGAGGTGCGGAGGGGGGGGGCACCTCTAGGGCCCTACATGCACACACACACACCCTGGGAGCCCCCGGGAGGTAAGGGGGGGGGGGCGACAGCCGGGTACCGGAGGGGTGGGGGAGGGGGGATTGCTAGCAAGGGAGGGGAGGGAAGACCACCCACTACCCTGACACCCCACAGGGGGGACCCGCCAGCTCTGCCCCCGAGGGGGAGGGGGGGACGTACTTACCCCATCTAGTCGGGCGGTGCGGGAATCCCACCCGGTCAGCTTTCACACTCCCGGCTAGGCTGGAGGGAGCTGTTGGCCTTGGGCGCTCTAAGTGCGACGACGGGAAGTTTAACCCACGGGCCCCCCTGTCCGGATCGGGGTCTGTCGCGGTTGACCCAGCGCGAAGCATCCGGTCTAACGCGTGATGGCTGGCTGGGGAGAGTATCTGGATCCAAGAACCAGCCTGTCACCCAGCGCGGCTACTTGATTGTAGTCTTCATCTGTGAGGCTGTCCTAAGACAGCCGAAAGTGGCCCAGAGAGGCACCACAGATCCCAACAGGGAGCCTAGGTCTAACTCCTTGCACTAGGCAGAGAAAACTGAGCTAGCAGCAGCTGGGTGTGGGGTTATCTGCCAGTGGGG
Source organism: Glandirana rugosa (assembly GCA_018402905.1). Classification (NCBI taxonomy): domain Eukaryota; kingdom Metazoa; phylum Chordata; class Amphibia; order Anura; family Ranidae; genus Glandirana; species Glandirana rugosa. Next base: position 155,389 of record BLSH010160273.1, on the reverse strand, counting down.
ACTGCCCCCTGGGAGGGGCTGTGTCTGTTGCTGTTCTTTTTTTCTGTTAGAACTGCCTATTCTGCCTAGTAACTCCTAATAAGAGGCAGCATAACCCACTTAGTCCTAAGAATCGCTGTGCCTGTCGACGAACGAAAGAGAACATTTTTTTTTAATTAACTTTTTTTTTCCATCACATAGGGGACAAGTCACTTATGTGATGATTTTTGGTGACAGGTTCTCCTTATTGAGTCATGCATGTCTCCCCTGTATTCCACTGAATGTTTTGCAATGCAGATCGCATTGCAAAACATCCGTTCCCGGCAAAGCGAGCCGGGGACACCGACAACGTGACCCGGAAGTGACGTCAAGAGACGCCGCTTTCCGAGTCACTGCAAGAAGGGGAGGAGAGCGGGCACGTATAGGGTTTTGGAAGGTTCTTCTAACCTATTTCGCTTGAGTTTTTTTTCCTTATGAAGCACCCTAGAACAGTCACGCAGCATGCCCTGAGGTTGGTTGGATCCGGTAGTTCCCCCCGGCTTCTGTTGGTAGCTTAGTATGGGGTATGGCAATATTTAAAGATGACCTCTAATCACGCTGATGCTTGGAGATTGGCCTCTAATGCACTCAGTGCTTCTACATGGGGTAGGAAGAGAGTTGTGACCTGACCTGCATGGGGAAAGCAGCTTAAAAAAAAAATCAGCTAAACCAGACACCCAGATAATGAAATCGGAGGGAATGCTTGGTTATAATAATTCAGTTAGATATGAGTCTGGGGCAGAATCCTGCCAGACCAACTATGAGGTCCCCTAAAAGAGATTCTAAAGTTGTGGGCAAGCTGATTGGAAGACCAAGGCAGGAAGACCAAGATGGTGACTCGAGACATGCAACTGATTCACCATCTTCAATGAAACATGCTGAGACTGTACCCAACTTAACTCCACCTCTGACAGATGGTCGAGTCAAGATCCTTGGCTCAATATAGAATTGTCAAGCCAGCTTTACTACCAAAATAGATGGTGTCAAATGCAGTGTCTCCCTGCTATGACAGTACCTACAGAATCTCTTTAATGGTGTAATGGAGGTCGATTCCTGAGATAGTGACCTAAAGGAATCCCCCTGGCTTGAAGCTGGTTGCACCCACCAAACTCTGCAGCCAGTGGTTCTACTGTTAAAGAAAACAGATGACCAGGAGAATCGGTTACACCGCTCCAACATTTGCATTATGGGCCTCCCAGAAAAAGTCACGGGTGCTAACCCAAAACTTTCCACTAACCCAACTCTTTGGAAGGTAATCTTTATTCTCTGCATTCGCTAAAAGCCCACAGATATCTATGAATTTGAGCACCACTAGATCTCAGGCTTACAGTAAAAGCATTGACTTCAGCCCATTTTCCCTGTCCACCCTGGAGCGGGGCGCTGTCCCCATTATTGAATGATCCAATATGAAAGACTCAGACTAAAGGCTCTGACATTGGATTGTTATTTTGTCAGCTTAGATCTATATTCTAGATTGTGTGCAATTTATCTCCTAGTCTAGTAGGATTCAAAGGCCTACATATAATATAGGCCTGTGATCTTAAGTCTACCCCACCTGCATTAAAATGTAATTAAACATTTGCATTTTGTTGATATTTTCTGATCATGCGACAGATTCACTTTAACCTCAATGCCAGTCAGTGAAGGCTATCTGCGTCTGTACCCATCCCTAAACACTGGATAAACTTGGCAGCCACGGTAGGGAAAGCCATGGCTATTTCATGGGACTTTTTCTATAAGTGTTCAGACCTGCCCAGTTATGTTCTAAGCCAGGGGTCTCCAAACTTTTCAAACAAAATGGCCAGTATACAGTCTTTCAGACTTTAGGAGGGGCTGGACTATGACCATTGAGAGTAGAAAAGGTCCTGATGTCAATGGGAAAAATAAATGCCCTATCTCTGGTGTCAATGGAAATATTTGTGCCCCTATCTTTGGTGTTATTGAGCCCCATTGTTGTGTTATTAGGAGAAACTGGGTCCCATAGTTAGCGTCATTGGGAGGAATTGTGCCCCATCGTTGGTATTATTGGGAGGAATTGTGCTCCATCGTTGGTGTCATTGGGAGGAATTGTGTCCCTTCACTGGTGTTAGTGGGGGGGAATTATGCCCCACTGTTGGTATCAGTGGATAGAACCGATAAAAGCAAGCAAATGGGCAGATCTGGCCTCTGATCGCAGTTTGGAGACCACTGTTCTAAGCAAAAAGAGCGGCCAAAAACACAGCTCCTCATTTTTTTTTTTTTTTAAATTCTTCACATGTACCTGCTGGAGTTAAAGTACAAAGTTTTTTTTTCCTCCACAAGAATCTAAACTTACTTGTCGGGTGTCTTCAGGAAGGATCACGCCATCATCCCATAGTCTGGCTGAAGAGTAAAATGCTGAACTTTCTTCCTTTAGTCTAAAAAACAAAAAAAGCTAGTTATTGTATGGCAATTAACACTATAAAACCCAAGATTATATTTTCCATGGAGAAAAATAGAAGAACCATCTGCACACATTTCTGTAAATTCTGGGTTAATGAATTGCTAGACAATAACCCTAAAATTTTGTCTTTACCAGGCAATGACTGAATTAAAGCTGAAGTTTAATCTGTTTATTATTATTATTGTGCCTGCCCTGGCTCCTCATCTCCTCCCTCATTAACCTACTAATTAAAATTAAGACATTTTTCACAATATATCTTATGTTAGACCCATTGGTCATCACTGGATCACTGCTTCTTGCAAAGCAGGCAGATCATGGCTGGTGGCAGGGTGCTGTACACAGCTTCCTGAAAACATCACAGCATCTTTGGAGGCAGTGGCAGAACTACAAGGGTAGCAAAGGTGTTACTTGCAACCAGGCCCTGGCGTTCCTCTACTGTGGGGTGGCCCCAAGACGTCAGGAAAGGGGCCCGCTGCAGAATATGTGTAAGTGTCCTGCTGCGGGACCGGCTCAGTCCACACTGCAGCAACCCCAAAGTCACGTGACTTGCTTGCGACTTTTGTGATTTAACATTGCAGTCTATGGAACTCAAATTGCACCAAAGTTGCAGAAAAGTAGTACAGGAACCTTTTTTTGTTGCTGCGACATGAGTCGGCACCCAATGAAATTAATGTGTTTTGACTTGTCGAGATACTTTGTGTCATAGCAGTGTAAACTTGGGCTTATAAAGGCGGTCAGTGGGGCCCTTCATGCTTTCTTGCACCAGAGCCCTGAAGGTTCCAGTTACACCTCTGTTGGTAGGAGTTCTGCAACAGTCAAAATGCCTTGATGGCTGGATTTCAGTCTGGAGGAGTGGGTATTCCTAAGCATTCAGACCACCCTGAATAATGCCCACATGTGATGCTGAGCATCCATGATTGAAGGAACTGAAATACAAGGAATGAATGAAGGGGGCCAGGTACAATAAGACTGGACAAAAAGGGCTGGGTGATGCTGGGCATCCTCCAGCCAGGAATGTCTATCTGAAGTGCTGCAGCTTCTAATACACATGATGAGAAACTCAGTGTACAGTGAAATCAGAGTAAGCAGTTTCAGTCCAGGAGAGGAGCCGGTACAACTGCAAGACTGCAGGGATGGCTGGAGTACAGCTTTAAAGTGGAAAACTCCAGAAACTGTTTTCACTTGGTAGATCAGTAGATCACATCTTCAAATATTATAATATACAGTTTTGTATTTTTTGTTATCACCATCCTCTTCTGTGGTGTCTGGCAATGCTACAAATAAGAACTTGGTGGGGTAGGTGTTGGGCTCTTGCCATACCCCCAGCGTGGGTATGGCACCCACAATACCCATTGCTCTCAGATTCCTGCAAATCTCCAAATTCATTTCTCTTGCTGCTGTGATCTGACTTCCTTTTAGAGGGTGGCTACGTTCAATCTCCATGGTCCGACTGTATGTAGGAATGTAGCCGCCCTCTCTTGTTCACTTCCCAGATGGACGATTGACTATGGATGTGTAGTGTGCATGACCATAACTAATGTGTTCTGCTCATTCCAAACAAATGTAAATGACAGGGAAAAAGAGAGGTTCGCTAGCTCATGGAGAACACATATATGCTTTCATGACAGAGATTACAGGGCCATCAGGGTATGGAGAATAAGGATATCACTCAGTGTCACTTTAAAGTGATTGTAAAGGGAAAAAATGTATTTAAAAGAAATAACAAACATGTTGTTATACTTACCTGCTCTGTGTAATGGTTTTGCACAGAGCAGCCCCGCCCCGTTCCTCCACTTATCAGGTCCATTGCGGTCACTCTGGGCCCCTCCCCCTTGCCGAGTGCCCCCATAGCAAACCGCTTGCTGCGAGGGGCACTTGTGTGTGTTCGCACCCGAGCCAGCTCTCTGCATCCATAAGCCACAGAGAACATGGCTCAGCCCCGCCCCCCCTGCTCCCACCTCGCCAGCTGTGATTGACAGCAGCGGGAGCCAATGGCTCCTGCTGCTGCATCTCAGCTAATCAGGAGGAAAAGACCTCGGGTCTCATGCATATTGCTGGATCGAGATCGGGCTTAGGTAAGTATTGGGGGAGGGGGCAGCTGCACACTGAAGGTTTTTTACTTTCATACATAGAATGCATGAAGGTAAAAAACCTTGTGCCTTTACAACCACTTTAAGTCCTGATGAAAGAGGACTGTATAATCCCCAGAAACATGTTAGCTGTTCTTACCTTGGATATTGATGATGGAATTAATTGATATTGGTGTGGCATTCCTGTGTCCTCCAAATTCCAAGCTTCTACACATATGTTTTCCAAAGGCCCTAAGGCAGGGATGTCCACCCCGCAGCCCACATGCGGCCAAACACATAATTGTAAATTTTCAGCTATGAAGGCAGCCAGATCACAATTGGAGGGATGCCGAGGATGCACTGTTTGACATAGCACCTGCAGCTGTGGCCGGCACAGATAAGCAGAATCCAGGGACACCTGGAAGGATGCTGGGGATACCATGTTTGCAATAGTACCGACAGCACATGCGGGGACTCCCGCTAGCTAGAGCCAGCCAAGTAAGTGCCGCATGGCCAGATCTGGGGGGGGGGGGGGTGCTGGGGCGGGCTGCGCCCCCCAGATCAGATGTCAGGTGCGCTCTACCCAAAGGCCCCTACCCTCAACCCCACTCTACCCCTGACACTGTGCCTGGCCATCTCCCATCCCTGCATTGCACACACACAGCCTGAATACACAGCACATAGTTGAAATGCGATCATCTGCCTAACTTTTTCTGCTCATCGGCTACCTTTAGGCCCTATTCACACTCCACGATTTTAAGTCGTGGGCAGAATCACTGCAATTCTGCCTACCATTCCAAATCGCACTGCAATCATGGCAAAAAACGCACCATGCAAAGAAAAGCTGGTCACACAAAAAGAAGAGCTTCTTTTGGGTGACTGATTTGCTACGATTATTGCACAAATCTGCGGCAAAACTGCATCGCATATGAAGTGCTATTAAAAATTACACCTGAACATGCGCGGTTTGTTTTGCCGCGATTCCGTGCAGTTCTGAATCACAGGCAGAATCTGCGTAATTCTGCCTGTGATTGAAAACTGCAAAATGTGAATGAGGCCTGGTGTTTTTTTTATGCGTGGGCAAGACAATTCCTCTACTTCCAATGTGGCCCAGGAGAGTCAAAAGGTTGGACACCCCTGCCCATAAATTTTGTCAGATCTTACATACCTGGCCAGCAAAGCAGTGAATTCTTCCCCATCTTCTGACCTATCCTCCTTCTCCAGTCTGCTAGGTGGAGCACAGTCTGCATCTACAAGACCGATTCTTGCATTCGGCCAAAGGAAGAAAAAGTTTGGATCAAATGATCTCCCGCACTGCAGATAAAGAACAAAAATGAAATATAAAAGGGGAATTCCACCATATGGAATAATCATTTCAGGCAATACAGAATTGTTAAAACAAACAGAGTAAGGTTTATTATTTTGGTGTATAGCCAAAGCTAAAAAAAAAATCATTTTTAGGTATAGATGGATTAGGGAACACAGACCTTCTGTTAGGTGTCTATTGCTGTGTCCCCACTGGGCAGATTATCCATCTCTATTTGTCCTAGGGACCAATGTCAGGAGGACGGAAAGTGATGAGAAAGTCATAATTTGGCATCAAAACAGGAAGTGAGTGGAGATCTCCCAATGGGGACACTTCTTCCGGTAACAACTGCCTAAAAAGCAGAAATCCTCTTACTTTGCAGACATTTTTCTCTTACTTCTTGCCACGTATCTAGGAAAAGAAATCTCTCCGATGGAGGACAGATATAAAAGAATACAGTTATCTGGGGTCGTTCTCATTTTATACCCCATCTAGGACTCTAATGTGTTGTGCAGTAAATTACACACCAGGAACCCAGTAAATGACATCTGCAGCCTTGGATCTGTTCTGTGTCCATGAGCTGTTTTCATTACGTGACTGAGGGGACCGGCAATACCAAAGCATTGCAGGAAAGAAAATCACTTGGATTTCCCCATCAATAAAGTCAGTGTCGATGGGGGAATCCCTTCTGTGGAGCTATTGAGGGGCAGCACGGGGAACCGCCCTGGCCGGGAGAACACAGTGGATTATCGTTAGTGGCTATAACCACTGGCGATAAGTGCATGCTAGAAATCCAACATGCTGGTTGTACCCAAGTCAATCGATGGATTGACTTGGGTAAAATCAACCTGCCCATAGATGGATTGAATTTCGGCCAGTCCCTGCTGAACCAGCCAAGATTCGATCAATATATGGCTGGCTTTACCTCCGATGTGTGAGAGAGAACACCATGACAAGTCAAGTTATTTTGCTGACAAACTTTCAGGCTAGATTCACACATGGCTGGCTGCGCTTCGCAGTCTGGAGTCCGGTGTGGTTTTGTTCACCGGTTCACATGCAATTCAGGTACAAATTTTTACTTTCGCACCTGAACTGAACCAAAGAAATCACACAAGACACTTTTCAAAAACGAACCACGGCCGCTCCGGACATGTGTGAACCAGCTCCATTGAAAGCCGGTCCGGTTCACGTTATGAAAATCGGATGCGGTTAAAAACACATCCGATTCGCATATACGTGAACCAAGCCTAAGGCATGAACAAAGAAACCAAATAGCTCTGCCTCAACTGCCACTAACCTACAGGAAAAATACAAACACTGGAAAGGGTCCTGAGTTTAAGTGGAGCGCCACCCAAAAGGGAAAGCTCCACTTATCTGCCCCCCTCCACTGCCAGATTTGGCACCTTTGGGGGGGGGGGGGGGGGGGGGTTATTCACAAAGCACAGTGCTCTTCATGCATGCGCAGTAGGGAACCGGCTGTGAAGCTCTAGCAGAGATGGTGGCGGCAGCACCCGAGAGCCAATTGAAAAATCGGCTCGGGTGAGGACACCACTGGATTCGTGGGGGGGCAAGTGCCTTATTAAAAATCAGCAACTACTGTATTTGTAGCTGCTGACTAAATTTTTTTCTGAAAGAGGCTGGAGCTCAGATTTAAGCTGGCCATAGACGGTTTGAATTTCGGCCTGTTCAGCAGGGACCAGCCGAGATTCAATCTATCTATCTATCTATCTATCTATGGGCAGGCTAGTTGATCAATCGGTACAACCAGCATGTCAGATTTCTAGCATGCGATTATTGCCAGTGGATATAGCAATGACTGTGTTCTCCCGGCAGGGGCGGCTCCTCTCACTGGGAGAACACAATAGCTCCGCGGGAGTCATTCCCGCATTAACACTAACTGTGGTTACAGGAAAGAGAATCGCATCATCTATGGCTGGCTTTACAATTAGCGATAAATGCTACATATTGTTTTTAAAGGGTTACAGTGAGGGAAAAAAAGTACCGTATTTGCCGGCGTATAAGACGACTGGGCGTATAAGACGACCCCCTACTTTTCCTGTTAAAATATAGGGTTTGGGTTATACTCACCGTATAAGACTACCCCTCTTCCGCAATCTCAACGCGGCTTGTAAGGAGACTTCTATCATAGAAGTCAATGCAAGTCGCGCTGCGATCGCCCTGAAAATAGTGCAGTAAGCGGCGCAATGCGGCGCGACTTGCCAGGGCGAAGCAAGTTGCCCCGCTCGAGGCGATCTCAGCCCTGAAAATAGTGCAGGAACCATTTTTCTAAGTCGGAGCGAAGCGATTCGCTCCTATTAGAACGGTTCCATTGCACAGCATTGAGACGACTTATCAGGCGACTCAAGTTGCCTGACAAGTCGCCTAGATGTGAACGGGCCACTTTTTTACATTTGGTGGTCACAAGCTAAAAGCATTTTTTTTTGCTAGAGAATTACTTGGAACCCCCAAACAGTATATATATATTTTTTTCAAACACCCTAGAGAATAAAATGGCGATTGTTTCAATATTTTTTGTCACACGGTATTTGCGCAGCGGTCTTTCAAGCGCAATTTTTTTGGAACAATTTTACTTTTTTGAGTTAAAAAATAAGACAACAGTAAAGTTAGCCCAATTTTTTTGCATATTATGAAAGAGGATGTTACGCCGAGTAAATAGATACCATACATGACATGGTTGAAAATTGCGCGCACTCGCGGAATGGCGACAAAGTCCTGTATTTAAAAAGTTCCATAGGTGACGCTTTAAAATGTTTTATCGGTTACCAGGTTAGAGGTGCAGAGGAGGTCTTTTGCTAGAATTATTGCGCACACTCTGGCGATCGCAGCGATACCTCAGTAATATATGGTGACAGGTACTCTTTTTGGAGGGCAGGGGGGGGGGTCTAAAAGACCCCCCATCCCTCCTTTGCACTTCACAGTATTCAGATCGCCAAAAACTGCGATTCTGAATACTGTCATTTTTTTAAAATTGGCGCCGTTAGCCACCGAGTAAACCGGAAGTGACGTCGCTTCCGGAATTTGCCAAAGGAGACCCGATCGGAGCCGATTACGGCTTTTGTCAGGTCTCCTTCCAGCCGGCGGACGCGCCGCATCGTCGCTCCGTTCTCCCAGTGGGACGGGAGGCCGGAGAAGAGCGGCGGAAGGCGGCGGATGTCCCCTCCCACCCCCTGGGGTAACGACCGAGCGGCTCCCGAGCCGGATCGGTCGTTACCCCTGGATAGCCGACCGCGCTAGCTCTAAAAATTGACACCGGGATATAGCCTGCAGGTGCAGGCTATGTCCCGGGAGAGCCGCTCAAACCCTACCGCCGCCTATTTACGGCGCTGGTCGGGAAGTGGTTGTGAACCGGCGCTAATCCCCGGCGTATAAGATGACCCCCGACTTTTGAGAAGAGTTTCAGGGGTTAAAAAGTCGTCTTATACGCCGGCAAATACGGTATTTGATCCCCTGCTGATTTTGTACTTTTGCCCACTGACAAAGAAATGATCAGTCTATAATTTTAATGGTCAGTTTATTTTAACAGTGAGAAACAGAATAACAGTAAAAATATCCAGAAAAACGCATTTCAAAAACTTTATAAATTTATTTGTATTTTAATGAGTGAAATAAGGATTGGATTCCCTATAAATCAGCAAGATTTCCGGCTCCCAGGTGTCTTCTATACAGGTAATAAACTAAGATTAGGAGCACTCTCAGATTTTATGCAGATTTTTGTCTTCAGATTTCCCAAAACCATATAATATGAGGTCAAACCTTAAGGCTCCATTGATACGGGACGCTATGTTAACCTCCCCTGAGCGATTTATTATGACAGCTAGAAGCCGACGTCTAAAACAGCTGGTTTGACACGTTTTGCATGCGCAGTTTAGCAGCATTTAGCGGCGTTTGCGTCTAGGAGCGTTTTTAAATGGAAATGCCTGTAAACTAAACGGTCCTAGACGCGACTTACCGCGTTTAGGCGCGTTTAGCGGCGTTTACAAGCAGTTTGCCATTTTGAATGCCTCTGAACTAGCGTCTGAACCCATTTTTTTGCTGAACTGGCGTCTGAACCCATTTTTTTGCGTTCCAAAAAAAGCCTTTAAACTCAACTGCCTGGAAACAACCCTGTGTAAATGTACTGATAAGATAATAGAGGAAAGTTCAGGGGCAGCTGAAAAAAACGCCCAAATGCCTCAAAACGTCCGTTTACCAGCAGCACTGTAAATGAGGCCTAAGAGTTGTATGCAATCAGGCCAGCCCTTACACTAAATGGTTTTGGTAAATCTGAAGGAAAAAACCTGCAGAAAATCGAATTGTGTGTATGGGGTCTTAAAGGCATTGCTCCTAATCTCAGCTTGTTACCTGTATAAAAGACACCTGTCCACAGAAGCAATCAATCAGATTCCAATGTCTCCACCATGGCCAAGACCAAAGAGCTGTCCAAGGATGTCAGAGACAAATTGTAGACCTACACAAGGCTGGAATGGGCTACAAGACCATCGCCAAGCAGCTTGGTGAGAGTGTGACAACATTTGGTGCGATTTATTCACAAATGGAAGAAACACAAAATAACTGTCAATCTCCCTCGGTCTGGGGCTCCATGCAAGATCTCACCTTGTGGAGTTTCAATGATCATGAGAACGGTGAGGAATCAGCCCAGAACTACAAGGGAGAATCTTGTCAATGATCTCAAGGCATC
>BLSH010160273.1:117665-133952 GCA_018402905.1 Glandirana rugosa | reverse complement strand
CAAAAAAAAAAAAAAAAAATATATATATATATATATATATATATATATATATATAAAAAAAAAAACAAATGTATTCATCAGTTTTGGCCGATATATATTCTTCCTCATATTTGTGGTAAAAAATATAGCGATCAGCGTTTATTGATTGATTTGCGCAAAAGTTGCCGCATTTACAAACCATGAGAATTCATTTATGGCATTTTTACATTTTTTTTTACTAGTAATGCTGGTGATCTGCGATTTTTATCAGGACTGTGATATTGGGGCGGACATGTCGGACATTTCTGCCACTTTTTGAGACCAATGACATTTATACAGAGATCAGAAATTTAAATATCCACTGATTACTGTATAAATGTCATTGGCAGTGACCTGCAGGGGGCGCTCTAGGGGTTAACTGTGTTCCCTGGGTGTGTTCTAACTGTATGGGGGCTGGGCTGCCAGGGGCATAAGAGATCTAACTGATCCCAGTGACAGGGAGCAATAGATCTCTCACATGGCGCCTGACAGATTGGCTGTTTTTCTTCTGTGCCAGGCGATCGTGGGTCACCGGCGGACATAGAGTCCGCCCGGCCTGCGGCGATACTCCTGGAGAGTGCAGCGATTCACGATATCGTGTCACTCTGCAGCAGTAAATGTACGCGAGCCGATCGAGAACCGGTTGAATGCCTCCCGCACATGCTTAGAAGTTACGTCATCCTGCGCTGGCCAATGGAGATACCTGAAGACCGGCACCCGGGACCCGGATCGTTACAGAGGAGGTAGGTGGTTTAGTGCCTTTAGTTCTGCTTTTATTTCTATCTTTTGACTCTAGTCCCTTCAGATCTTCAGTACGTCAATGCCAATCACACCTGAACTACTGCTTAGCAAGGTCATAGTAAACTGAATAAACGAAGGGCAACTGTAAGAGCTTTGGGTCAATTTAGTTTTTTACTAAAGTTTTTTTTTAAATATGTATATCAGCTGAAAAAACAAAGGTTTATTATATAAGATAGAAAGCACACACTTGAAAGTGATTGTAAACGATCTTTTTTTTTTTTTAAATCACAAATAGGTTATGCTTTGTAATGGTTTTGCACAGAGCAGCTCTGATCTGCATTCTTCTCTGGCCCCCTGCTGGTGCTCAGGGCTCCTCCCACCCACTAGCCGCTTGCTATGGGGGCACTCATGCATACTCACTCCCAAGCCACGCTGTGTGTGTCCATTGACCCCGCCCCCTCCTCACAGTGATTGACAGCAGCCAATGGTTCCCGCTGCTGTGTCTGAACCAATGAGGAGGGAGAGAGCTGTTGTTCTTGTGCAAATCATTGAATGGAGATCAGGCTCAGGCAAGTATAAGGAGGGGAGCTGCACAAAGAAGGTTTTTTACCTTAAAAGGGGTTGTAAAGCTTAATTTAAAAAAATAAAACAACAAAACAAGTTTATACTTACCTGCTCTGTGTAAGGGTTTTGCACAGAGCAGCCCCGATCCTCCTCTGGGGTCCCCCGCCAGCGCTCCTGACTTCTCCCCTTCATCGGGTGTCCCCACGTAGAGACACTTTCCCGGGGGGCACCCGTATGTGTGCGCTCCCGAGTCACTGGATTTCCCAATGGCTACTGCTGCTTCTATCAATCTGTCCAATGAGATGAGAGCCAGCCCCAGCCACTAGGCTCGTGCACAGCGATAGAACAATCTGACTCCAGTAGGGAAAAGGGGGGGGGGGGGGGGTCTGGGGGGACGCTGCAGCCAAGAAGGTTTTTCACCTTAATGCATAGAATGCATTAAAGTGGTTGTCAACTTGTGGCAACCACTAAGGCTTACCTGTAGGTACCCTGCATATCTCCTAAACCTGTAGGTTTCAGGAGATATGCAGTGTATTTGCTGTGCCAAAGTCATGTCGGCACATGCGCAGTGAAGAAATGGCCTCTGTGCCGTTCCTCCACTGCGACTGTGCCGTGACTGGTGGCTCAGTGATGTCACGTGACTCCGGTCAGTCACAGAGCCGGAGTCGCGGCCCCGGAAGGATGAGGGGCAGAAGATGGACGCCGCCAGCACAGGGGACAGCGCTGGATATCGCAGGCTTCGTTTGCAGGTAAGTGGCACATAATGGGCTACTATGCGATGCATAGTAGCCCATTATGCTTCTACATTACAGGGAGGGGCATGTAGAGGAAAGTAAACCCCATCTGGGTTTACTTCCTCTACAAGGTGAAAAACTGAGACTTTACAACCTCTTTAAACACCTCAATACTGCGCACTTTCACCCCCTTCCTGCCCAGGCCATTTCTTGACCATTGCGTGGCCATGCAACACTGTACGCATGTGAAATTTTTATCACTTTCTTCACATAAATAGAGCTTTCTTTTGGTGGTATTTAATCACTGCTGGGTTTTTTATTTTTTAAAAAAAAAAAAAAAAAAAAAGACCAAAAATTTTGAAAAAAAAAAAACGTTTTTCTTAGTTTTTGTCAGTAAATTTTGTAAATAAGTAATTTTTCTCCTTCGCTGATGGGTGCTGATGAGGTGGCACTGATGGGCACTGATGAGGTGGCATTTATGGGCACTGATTAGGTGGCACTGATATTCCGCACTTATGGGCACTGATAGGTGGCACTGGTAGGCACTTATAGGTGGCACTGGTAGATGGCACACAGCGGCACTGATGGGCATTAATGGGTGGCATTGATGGGCAACATTGATGAGAAGCAGTGAAGGGCATTGATGGGCAGCACTCATAGCAAGCACCGACTGGCATCACTAATGGGCACTGATTGGTGGCATTTGTGGGCACCGATTGTTAGCACTGGTGGACACTGATTGCTGGCACTGGAGTGGCCACTGGTTGCTGGCACTGGTGGCGCTAATGGTAATCAGGGCACTGATCAGTGCCCTGATTACATCCCTATATGTCCTCTGAGAGGAGATGCTGCTGATTGGCTCTCCTCACCACACACTGTCAGCGTGAGGCGAGGAGCGCCGATTACCGGCAGTTCCTTGTTTACATGTGACCAGCTGTGGTCACAGCCGATCACATGGTTAAAAAGCCACGGCTCTTTACACATATCATGGTTGCACCGTGTCCTGGCAACACGGCACGGCCGAAATCTGCGTGCTGCGCGCCCTTTATGGGATGATGTCATATGACGTTGTCCCAGAACGAGGACCACACCGCCCTTCCGTCAATTGACGGTGAGTGGGTGGCAAGTGCTTAATGCAGTAAATGCATTAAAGTGGTAGTAAACCATAGCTGGTGAAAAACAAAAAAGTTCCCTGCAAGGCAATGTCGTAATTTGCTAGCATGCATCGCGTATGAGAAACTTACCTTAGAATAAAGCCCTCCAGTGCTGTGCTGTCACCGCTGAGATGGCTTCCATCCTCCCCCAGGCTTCCTTTCCGGGTTTGCTCCCCCAAGCTACATGAGTGGCTGGGGGACGTGATGACGTCACTCCTGCGCATGTGTGCGGGAGCCGCCACATAAGGCACAGACTATGAAAGTTCGGCATACAGTCACATTGCAGTGATGTCATCGGCTGCATGCACTTTGAATGTCTCCTAAACAAGTGCAGGTTTAGGAGATATTCAGAGTACCTACAGATAATCCTTATTATAGGCTTACCTGTGGGTAGAAGTGGTGTAACAGAGTTTACTGCCACTTCAAGGAAAATAAACCTTCTGGCGCCGGAGCCCCGCTTCCGATGTGATTGGCTCGCGATGTGTTCAATCAGGGGGTCCGGCGAACACTATGTCCTCCTGGAACCCGGCGATCATTCGGAGAGAGGCAGAACGGCGGTCTGCCTATGTAAAGAAGGCAAATCGCCATTCTGCCCCACAGTTAGAAAGCACTCATAGGGAACACATTTAACCCTTTGATTACCCCTGTTAACTTCTTCCTTGCCAGTGTCATTTATACAGTGACAGTGCATTTTTTTAAGCAATGATCACTGTATTGGTGTCACTGGTAAAAAAAAAAAGTGTCAGATTTGTCCGCCGCAATGTCGCAGTCCTGATAAAAATCATTGATCACCACCATTACCAACCACGACACTACCTGCCTGGAGTTTGCATGTTCTCCCTGTGCCTGCGTGGGTTTCCTCCGGGTGCTCCAGTTTCCTCCCACACTCCAAAGACATTCTGATAGGTTAATTAGATCCTGTCTAAATTTCCCCTAGTATATGCATGAATGTGAGTTAGGGACCTTAGATTGTAAGCTCCTTGAGGGTAGGGGCTGATGTGAACGTACAATGTATATGTAAAGCGCTGCGTAAATTGGCAGCGCTATACAAATACCCTAAATTAAAAAAAATAAAATGTACGCTTATTGGGATTTTTTTTTTTTTTTTACCAAAAATATGTCGCAGAATACATATTGGCCTAAATTGATGAAGAAATTAGATTTTTTTTATTGGATATGCTTTATAGCAGAAAGTAAACAATATTGTTTTTTGTTTTTTTTTTCTTTAAATTGTCAGCCTTTTTTTGTTTATAGCGCAAAAAATAAAAATCGCAGAGGGGATCAAATACCACCAAAAGAAAGCTCTATTTGTGGGAAAAAAAAAGGATGTCAATTTTATTTAGGTACAACGTCACACGACCATGCAATTGTCAGTAAAATTGACGCAGTGCCGTATCGCAAAAAATGGCCTGGTCAGGAAGGGGGTAAAACCTCCCGGGGCTGAAGTGGTTAATATCCTGTTCTGGAAATACAACAGGACATAAAAGAAGATCTCTCTACAGTGAAGGCAACTCCATGCTTAGAGTTGTCACCAAAACAGGTGTCCCCATTGGAAGATTTCCTCTCACTTCTGCTCTGGTGACAACTTGTTGTCAAATGTTGGGTTTCCAATCATTTTCTACACTGGGGACAGTGATCACCAGGACAAAGAGAGGGATAATCTCACCAACAGAGCCCTAACACAACACACATGAATGCTAAATGTCAATGCTAACAAAGCCTACCCTTACAACATCACTCCTACATGTACCTGTGGGATCTTCAGGGCTGACATTATGGCTTCATTGTAAAACGTCCTTCCACCATGCTCCTTGTCTGGGAACAGCTGAGCCTGGATAAACAAGAGAAGTAACGATAGTGGATGACTTTCTTTAGAGTGGGCAACAGCACAGACGGGAGCTGCACCGGGGTTACCTGCAGAGGCAGAAAGGCTCCCCCGCTATCCACCAGGTACACGGTGGGCAGTCTGTTCTGCAGAGCGATCTCCTGCATCCTCAGCTGCTTCTTCACTGAGATCGGATAGGCGGTTCCTCCTTTTACGGTGGCATCATTAGCAATAACCATGCACCAAATACCACAGACCTTCCCGATACCTGCAACAGACAAGACATAGGATGTGTATTTAAGGATTAAACCAGAGTTACTGCATATACAGAAGCTTCTTTTCAGACACAAGCAGTAGAGGGCACGGGTTTTTTTTCTATACAAACATTTGTTCCTAATTAACCCCTTCTTTCCCTTTTCCACTTTTGGGTGGAACTTCCGCTTTAAGCTCTCCTCACCCCCTTACATGGTACATTTGGCATGTAATTTTTTTTTTGGGGGGGGGGGGTGGTACCCGGTTTTCAGAGGGACTTCCTGTCCCACTTCCTTCTTCCGTCGCCTGGCCACCTCTCCCGCTAGGCAGCCCCTCTCTCCTGGCAATCTTCTGGGACACGTCATTGCCTGGCCACTAGGAACGCGCAGTGCGACTTGCACATGTGCAGTGCATGCCCGGCCGTGAAGCCGCGAGCTGTCACGGCCGGTGCCCACACTTGCAATGATGGCGCCGCCAGGAGGAGGGGGAGAGGAGCGAGGCTTTGGGCGCTGGACCGCGGGACAGGTAAGTTTCTGTTTATTAAAAGTCAGCAGCTACACTTTTTGTAGCTGCTGTCTTTTAATAAACTAAAAAACGAGTGGAAATCCGCTTTAAAGTATAACTAAAGGCAATTTTTCTTTTTTTTTACTTTTGGATAGATTGGAGAAGTATTACAACACCTGTCAGTTTATATTGCTGTCTGTGTCCCCGTTAAAGAGATTGACACTCTATTTTTCTGTTATTATCATTGAAAGTAAAAGTAAAAGAAAACCCCAAATTTTGGGTTGTCCCCAGAAAAATAATAGAGGGGAAATTTTCCAATGGAGACACTAGTTCTGGTGACCTGGGGGTCCCCAAGGAATTCCCTTAATTTCCAGGGATTTCCTCTCACTTCCTGTTTGGCTATGGGACAGGAAGTGGAAGGAAATCTCCTCAATGGGACACAGATCGTGAAAAAAAAAAAATGACAGGGGTTATAACCCTCCCTTGCTCTATCCAAAATTTAAAAAAAAAAAAAAGGTTTTGCATATAGTTCTACATGAACTATTATTTATTTTATCCCATTTTTAAATAACTTTGCAATGCTTTGACCAAGAATCATAATCTTAGTGCCATTTTAAAATGGGACAAATTAAAAAATATACCAATCAAAATGATACCAAGCATTATCACGCGTACCCGTGAAAATGCTCCCGATACCGAAACTTTGCGGTGCAATTTGCGTCAACACAAAATGGATGGTCGCAAATAACATGCGATTTGAACGGGAATGCGGTGTGATTCCTGTCCGAATCGCATGCAATATCCCCCAACGCTCTTGTGTGTGTATAGAAAAAGGAAAAGTGCAATCTAGTGCGCAGTTTATTAAAAAAGATAGAACTCACTTTAAAGTGGAGCTCCGCCCAAAAGGGGAAGCTCCTCTTGTTCACACCCACCCCCCTCCACTGCCACATTTGGCACTTTTTTTGGGGGGGGGGGGGGAGCGGGTACCTAGTTTTGACAGGTACCCGCTCCCACTTCCTGGTAAGATCGCTGCAAGGCAATCTGCGTCATGTCTGGCCCCTCCTCCTTCCCCCCACTGCCTTCTGGGACCTTTGTGTGTCCCAGAAGACGATGGGACCATTCAGAAAATGCAGCGCGACTCGCGCATGTGCAGTAGGAAGCTGGCAGTGAAGTCTGAAGGCTTCACTGCTGGTTTTTCCTTATTTGCAAGCCGATGGAGGAAGCGGCTTGGGGGGGGGGGGCAACATTGCGGGATCCCTGGACAGTTAAGTGTCCTAATATTAAAAGCTAGCAACTGCAGTATTTGTAGATGATGACTTTTATTTTAATATTTTTACAGGCTGGAACTCCGTTTAGTTCAAATGCAAAATCTGCATTGGTGTCCCAGTCCTGCTGATGATAGCAAATCATGGCCACTGGAAATGCTCACAGGGCTGGAGGAGATGTATAGGTGGTCGCCCCCGAGCTGACATCACTTCCACCCTGTACATACGGGGTCCTGGAACTTCTTCTCCAGGCCTGTGAGCACCTCCAACGGCAGTGATTTTTCTATCGGCGGGACCGGGACCCCTATGCAGATTTTTCACTTGACCAGATACGTACTTAAAGCGGAGTTCCACCCAAAAGTGGAACTTCCACTGATCTGCTCCCCCCTCCGGTGCCACATTTGGCATCTTTCAGGGGGGAGGGGGGACGGGTACCTGTTTTTGACAGGCACCCTCCCCTACTTCTGGGAGACGGCGCCGTCCCTCGGAAGTTTGGCCCCCCTCCTTCTTCCCTCCACCGCCGGGCCAATAAGAAAGCGAGCGTGCTTCGCCCATGCACAGCAGGAAAGGCAAAAGAAGAATGGCGGTCGGCGGCAGCACCTGACAGCCGATCCGAAAATCCAACATCGCGTGCTCCCTGGACAGGTGAGTGTCTATATATTAAAAGTCAGCAGCTACAGTGTATGTAGCTGCTGACTTTTCTTTTCTTTTCCCCATACTGGAACACCGCTTTAATGTTCTAACATTTTTAGTAAACTGCCCACTAGATGGCGCTTTTCTCTTTCTATACACACAAACACACACAGGAGAGGTAGGGCAAAGCGCATGCAATTCGGACAGGAAAAGCACCACATTCCTGTTCAAATCGCATGCGATTCTTTACAGTGAGATTTATGCCCATTTATTTTGTATTGACGCAAATCGCACTGCAAAGTATCGGTACTCGGTATTGGCGAGTACTTGACCAAAAGTATTGATGCTCTTACTTACCGATAAAAAAAAAAAAAGCGGTATCGATGCAACCCTAAATAAAATATTTACTTTTTATCTACAATAACACTAATTTTTTTTTAAACTAAGAAGAACAAATGGAGTTTTTTTTTTCAAATTTGTTACATTTTTATCAATGGATTCCCATAGAAGAAATGTGAAGATTGCTTTGGTCCAGGGGTCTCCAAACTGTGGCCCGGGGGCCAAATGCGGCCCTTTGCTTGCCTTTATCAGGCCCTTGGGGTATTATTCATCCCACAGATATGAGACACTATTCTGCCTTCTGACACCAAAAATGGGGCATCATTCATGGCACTAGCACCAACAATGGGGCATTATTCCTCCCCCTATTATCAAAGATGAGGGCAGTGTTTACTCCCACGGATGCCAGGAAAATTTTTAATTCAGGCTGACCACAGTCCGGCCCCCCCTAAAGTCTGAAGGGCAGTAAAATGGTCCTTTGTTTATAAAGTTTGGAGACCCCTGCTTTGGTCCATAGTGGGAGCTGAACTGGTTAAGGACTAACTGTACCAGCTAGGCATCCGGCAGAAGGCACATCACCGTATGGTAGACCAAGACCCACTAATGGAGATAATTCAAGAAAGTTTTCATCATCCAAAAGCAGCTTTAACCTCTCCCGCACCAGCAGCTTTTTGTTTCTCTGTGTATGGCGCAAGATGGCGTTCTCGCCTCCTCCCAGCTTCACCTTCTCCATAAGCTCCAGGTACCTGCAAAATGACACAAATACACTTCTTCTAAGAGATATTTTAATCTGAAACCATCATATAATGTAACACGTCCGAGCCCACCCTTAATGGCTAATCACGGGCAGTGAAACATTTTGCGTACCGCAGCGCACAGATCACACAGAAGGCCTGTGATTAGCCGTGTGCAGTGTCGGCTTCCTGGCGGGACTGGACAGATGGGATCCCGAACTAGGGTTGCCATCTCATCCCTTTAAACCCGAACACATATGAATTACACAGGTTGTTCTGAGGCTGATTTAATGCCAATAAGGCACCAAGTGAGTTTAATTACCACCTTAATCAGCCACAGAAGCTGATTAGTTAATTCGTGTTCGGGTTTAGGTGGCAACCCTATCTCAAACACGCCCAAGCCCATCTCTATTTGCAATACACGTGAGTGCAGTATTATAGGGTTAAAACAAGTGGTGAGGAGGCACCGCCTGCCAAATGCACTCTGAAAAGCAATTTGGATGCAAACCGCTCCTCAGCGGGCACCACAAGTGTGGAACAGCCCATAGTGCAGGTAAAATAGTTCATTTGGACCAGTGTGGTCTAAACCAGTGGTTCTCAACCCTGTCCTCAAGTACCCCCAACAGGCCATGTTTTGGGAATTTCTCTTAGATAAAATAGCTGTTCAAAATACCAAGCTATTGACTCTGATTTAAAGCACCTGTGTAAGATAAAGGAAAACCTGCAAACATGGCCTGTTGGGGGTACTTGAGGACAGGGTTGAGAACCACTGGTCTAAACAAACTATTTTAAAGTGACAGAAAGCTGGAGTTTAAGATTGGACACAGATGTACCCTGCTCGCCCGCAACATCAGCCAGTGCAAACTGTTGTAAGCGCTCATACACACAATCTTATACTGCGAGGCCAATTACATAAAATATGGCTGAATTTTGGGGCCCGCTGCCTGTACAAATGAATGGCAGGAAAGGGCTGTATGCGGGTATACCCAGCACTGAGTGTAACATGCACATATGTATGCCCCCAGATGCAGATGATCTGCTTCCAGGGCCATACATCCATACCTGTGCGCATGTTTATATTTGGAGCTGGGTATGCCTGTGTGCAGCCGCATCCTGTCATTCATTTGTACAGGAGGATGTTCACAACCCTGGAGGCTCCTGGGTGCCAAATTGCACCCGTATTTTACATTATAGCGCCATATATGCTTATGTGCATGAGCTCTGATGGCCCGTACACACGGTGCAACTCTCTTGTTGTACGATCATCCAACCGTTAGTACGCGCGATTAGAACAGCCGACTTGCGACGGTCATACAACAGAAGTTGGATGAGCAGACTAGAAAACTTCGGTTGTATCGTGTGTACAGAGAAGTTGGGCTAACAAGTTGTATGTGCAAATGTTGGCGAGTTCGCCGGGAAGTGAACCCTGCACAGCACCAATCACAGGCAGTGAGACATTTCCCCAATGCGCGGCTGCAGCGATCGGGGAAATGTCTCCCTGCCTGTGATTGGCGCAGTGCAGGGTTCACTTCCTGGCAAACTCGGGCATGTGCACTCGCGAACACGCCGAGCCCATCCTTACTGTTGATACGTGTGTGCAGAAGTTGGCCCAACAAAAGTTGGAAGCGCAAACACGCATTTTCGGAATCCAGGAAGTGCTCGGCCGTGTAACCTGCGTTCCTAATTCACAAATCACATTCACCTGAACTTCCTCTTCATACGCTCGTAACACCTCACTACGCTCGGCTTTGTTGGCCAATTACTTGACTCAAGTCAGTACGCCAGACACAACCACCAACAGCCAATTGTTGAACATGCGGTAGGGTTGCCACATCATCCCTTTAATCCAGAACACATATTAATTACACAGGTTCTGCAGCTGATTAAGGTGGTAATTAAACTCACTTGCTGCCTTATCTGCATTAAATTAGCCTCAAAACCTGTGTAATTCATATGTGTCCTAGATTAAAGGGATGATGTGGCAACCCTAACGTGCGGTCGTACAACAGTCGCACCGTGCGTATGAGACATTAGAGTGAACGCCAACATTCAACCATTAAAGTAATATCTGCAAGTGTTTGCAGAAGTTTCGATCTCATAATGCCAAGTTTAATTCACTAAGCAGGTGTAGCCCTTATTGCTGTCCCCTAGCAGGGTCACCTATGAATGAGAAGCAGTGCCCCCCGGCTCACCTTTCCCTGCAGCGGTCACTGTTCCTGGAATTGGCCTCATAGACATGTCTGTGGATGGGCAGGATGTCCCCTCTGACAACAGGGAAGGCCTGGGCAGCCCCACTACTGAGCCTGCAGCACTGGGGCAGCTGCAGGAGGTGTCTGTACAGCCTCAGAGCTGCCATCAGCCAGCAATGCAATGGCTGCAGCTCTGAGCAAAGTCTCCCAGGGAAGGGCAAACACAGAGCAGCACTTTCCACACAGCTGCAGATTCACAGCAGCTGATTCATCACAGCACTTCCTTGTTGTTGTAATTCCTTCATAGGACCACCAGATGGCGCAGGCTGCACTGGAAAGTTTCTTCCACAGAGGTCATTGTGCAATGAGAGTTCCAAAACTGCAAAAATAATGGATCTGTCCTTTAAGCAGAGGGCTTTAACTACTTAAGGACCGAGGCTCTTTGTGAGATCTGTTGCTTACAAATGAAAATCATTTTTTTTTTTTGCTAGAAAAATACTCAGAACCCCCAAACATTATATATATTTTTTTCAGACACCCTAGAGAATAAAATGGTAGCCGTTGCAATATTTTATGTCACACCGTATTTGCGCAGCGGTCTTACAAGGGCAATTTTTGGGGAAAAAGTACACTTTTTTGAATAAAAAAAATAAGTAACAGTAAAGTTAGCCCATTTTTTTTCTATATTGTGAAAGATGATGTTACGCCGAGATACCCAGCATGTCATGCTTCAAAATTGCGCCTGCTCGTGGAATGGCGACAAAGTTTGGCACTTAAAGATCTCCATTGGCGACGTTTAAAAATTTCTACAGGTTACTGGTTTTGAGTTACAGAGGAGGTCTGGTGCTAGAATTATTGCTCTCGCTCTAATGATTGCGGCGATACCTCACATGTGTGGTTTGAACACCGTTTTATATAATGTGGGGAGTGAACTGAGACCCCTGAGCCATGATAGGCCAAAAGCCCCCTGCCTTTTAGCCAATAATGGCTCTCACAGCAGAACGTGCTGTGACTGGCCAAAGCATGCAGGTCATGTGCAAACTTTGGCCAATCAGTGGGCGGCATTTCCCCACTATTTCTATGTACTATGGGGCGCTCAAATTTCCCGAGAACGCCCCATAATGTTCGGGATTCGCCGAACAGGCAAACACCTTACGTTCGACTCGAACATCGGGACCATCCCTAGTTGTAATTTATTTTAAAAATTGTAATGACATGTCCATGGCAAACTGGTGCAGAAAAATTGGGCCTTGGGTGTTGGCGGTGGCAGAACACTGTACCCCTCACAATTACTCTGGTTGGGTGCAGGAATGGGCCCTGCTGTTGTAATTTATTTAAAAAATTGTAATGACATGCCCCAGGCAAACAGGTGCAGAAAAATTGAGCCCTGGGTAACACTGTAACTATAATGTGTGTATATATATATATTCTTACACTGCCTGAACTGACTCTATATACTTAACACCGAATTCTCTATATATTTAGCTACACTGAATGCAGCGTATATATATATATATATGTATATATATATATATATATATATATATATATAGTATATCTACATTATACTGTATATACAGTATCTCACAACAGTGAGTACACCCCTCACATTTTTGTACATTTTTTATTACTGTAGATACTCGAGTATAAGTCGACCCGAATATAAGCCGAGGCACCTAATTTTACCACAAAAAAATTGGGAAAACTTATTGACTCGAGTATAAGCCTAGGGTGGGAAATGCTGCAGCTACTAGTAAATTACCAAGCCATTACACAGGGACTCAGCCATTACACAGGTATTGTAGCCAGAACACAGGTATTGTAGCCAGAACACAAGTATTGTAGCCATTACATTGATTCAGCCATTACACATAGATTTAGCAATTACACATGGATTTAGTCATTACACAGGGACAGGGAGCACAGTACCTTCTCTCCTGTCCTGTCCTCTCCTTGTGTCAGCCGCTCCAGACCCGCCCCCATCCCACAACACAGTGACAAGCTAATCACTGGCAGTCCCTTTGCAGCCAGTCTATGTATGTGCTCTGTTCAGCGCACATACATAGACTTCTCGGACCACCCACAGAGGCTGCAGGCGCCCGCAGATGAGATGGTGTGGGACACTCACTCCAGTATAAGCCAAGGGGGGGGGGGCTATTTCAGCACAAAAAATGTGCTGAAAAACTGGGCTTATACTCGAGTATATACAGTATATCTTTTCATGTGACAACACTGAAGAAATGACACTTTGCTACAATGTAAAGTAGTGAGTGTACAGCTTGTATAACAGTGTAAATTTGCTGTCTCCTCAAAATAACTCAACACTCAGCCATTAATATCTAAACGGCTGGCAACAAAAGTGAGTACACCCCTAACTGAAAATGTCCAAATTGGGCCCAAAGTGTCAATATTTTGTGCGTCCACCATTATGTTCCAGCACTGCCTTAACCCTCTTGGGCATGGAGTTTACCAGAGCTTCACAGGTTGCCAGTGGAGTCCTCTTCCCCTCCTCCATGACGACATCACGGAACTGGACCTTGCTCTCCTCCACCTTCCATTTAAGGATGCCCCACAGATGCTCAATAGGGTTTAGGTCTGGAGACATGCTTGGCCAGTCCATCGCCTTTACCCTCAGCTTCTTTAGCAAGGCAGTGGTCGTCTTGGAGTTATTTGGAGTTGTTATCATGTTGGAATACTGCCCTGTGGCCCAGTCTCCAAATGGAGGGGATCATGCTCTGCTTCAGTATGTCACAGTACATGTTGGCATTCATGGTTCCCTCAATGAACTGTAGCTCCCCAGTGCAGGCAGCACTCATGCAGCCCCAGACCCTGACACTCCCACCACCATGCTTGACTGTAAGCAAGACACACTTGTCTTTGTACTCCTCACCTGGTTGCCGCCACACACGCTTGACACCATCTGAACCAAATAAGTTTATCTTGGTCTCATCAGACCACAGGACATGGTTCCAGTAATCCAAGTCCTTAGTCTGCTTGTCTTCAGCAAACTGTTTGCGGGCTTTTTTGTGCATCATCTTTAGAAGAAGCTTCCTTCTAGGGTGACAGCCATGCAGACCAATTTGATGCAGTGTGCGGCGTATGGTCTGAGCACTGACAGGCTGACCCCTCCACCCGCTCAACCTCTGCAGCAATCTGCCAGCACTCATACTTCTATTTCCCAAAGACAACCTCTGGATATGACGCTGAGCACCTGCACTAAACTTCTTTGGTCGACCATGGCGAGGCGCTGTTCTGAGTGGAACCTGTCCTGTTAAACCGCTGTATGGTCTTGGCCACCATGCTGCAGCTCAGTGTCAGGGTCTTGGCAATCTTCTTACAGTCTAGGCCATCTTTATGTAGAGCAATTTTTTTTTTTTCAGATCCTCAGAGAGTTATTTACCATGAGGTGCCATGTTGAACTTCCAGTGACCAGTATTAGAGAGTGAGTGTGATAACACCACATTTAACACACCCGTTCCCCATTCACACCTGAGACCTTGTAACACACATGACACCTGGGAGGGAAAATTACTAATTGGGCCCAATTTGGACATTTTCACTTAGGAGTGTACTCGCTTTTGTTGCCAGCGGTTTAGACATTAATGGCTGTGTGTTGAGTTATTTTGAGGGGACAGCAAATTTACAATGTTCTACAAGCTGTGCACTCACTACTTTACATTGTACAAAGTGTAATTTCTTCAGTGTACATGAAAAGATAGAATAAAATATTTACAAAAATGTGAGGGGTGTACTCACTTTTGTGAGATACTGTAAATATATCCTTACTCTGCATGAACTGACTCTATATACTATGCACTAGGAATGCACTGATACTGATACTAGTATTGGTATCGGTGCCGATACTAGCATTGTCGCGAGTATCGGTACTCGCAAAAATTCTCCCGATCCCGGAAACGATTTCGGACTTCGGCGCAGCTCACCCCCAAAGTAATGCAGGAAACTTTTTCTAAGTCAGAGCCACTTGAGTTGCTCCTATTTAGAACGGTTCCATTGCAATGCATGGAGGCGACTTGTCAGATGACTCAAATCGCCTGACAGGTCGCCTAGTGAATCGGCAGTGCAGTATGTTGACAGATTTATTAAAATATAATAAAACACATGTGGATGTCACAAACGGAGGTAATCAGACAGCATGCATACAATATATGAAAATGCTTATAATAAACAAAGTGCAATAATAGAGTGCATTGAATAATGCTGGCCACTAGGGGTCATACACTCCAAACATATATAAAGTTCAACAAAGGATGTGCAAAAATTATGGACGATTAGTGAATCCTTGTTGCAATGTCCAATGCGACAATGTGACGGTCACAAAATAAAGTTCAGCCTTGATGTGCGCAATAGAGAAATATAGTCCAAACTGTGAAGCAAAGTGGCTATGCAGTCTCCCTGAGGATCTTCTGCAACAATAAAGTGACTGTGCACAACCTTCACCGGTGTGGAAAAGTAGAAATGCCTACTTACCAGATCCCTGTGATCCCCATCACAGAGATCAAAAGCGCTTATGGTTAAGTGGGATCTCCATACTCTCAGCAGTCAAGATCCGCCAGAAACATGGAAAGGATCAAGAGGCTTATATAGTGAAGTATGTCTTGAAGTTTATTAAAAGTCGAAGGCTCAATGCAAGCTTTAAAATACAGGCTTTAAAAACAGGGAACGAACGCAGCGTTCCTCCTGAGCGGAAGGGATGTTCGGTTGTCACGTTGCCCAATGGCGTTTCGTCAGGTGGACTGACGTCATCAGGGGTTACGTGATCTCCGAACGTCTCCTCCGTCTATATATACACAACCACTCGTATAGAATTCACAACAAGGCAACAAGGATTCACTAATCATCCATAATTTTTGCACATCCTTTGTTGAACTTTATATATGTTTGGAATGTATGACCCCTAGTGGCCAGCATTATTCAATGCACTCCATTATTACATATTTTTTATTATGTGTATAGCAAGCAATTCACTGTATACATGATTGATGCAAATCTTTCACCTGAGTGATTAGAGCAAGGAGCGCGGTTAATATATACATTAATTTAAACTTGCTTGGGAATAACCCATTTACACCAGCAGCTCCAGTAAGAAAGAAATATCTCCTTTGCGCTGGTTGAAGGAAACACTTGTGTCCAGGGGCGTTGCTAGGGGGTGGCTATAGCCCCGAGTCTGGGGCCCATAGCCCCGAGTCTCTTACCGGGTGGGTGCAGTCCTGCAATTAGCAAGTATGTCTCTCCACTTAACGAACGATATGTGTATTATTTTTTATACATTATTACCTCACGTAACTTATTACGACCGGTGATCCCCAGTATGTAA
>BLSH010160273.1:95671-105818 GCA_018402905.1 Glandirana rugosa | reverse complement strand
AGCGCGCTCACTGTGTTCGGGGGGGGGGCCAGGGAGCGGGTGCAGCGGCTTCGATTGCCGCCGGCTACCCGCGATGCCCCCCCCCGGAGTGAAGGAACGGAGGTCCGTGTAAGTAAACACGGACCTCCGTTCTGTGAAGGGGGAAGGGCTGTGATCACAGCCTTCCTGTACATGAAGGCTGTGACCACTTCCCTTCCCCAGCTAGGGCAGTCCCCACACAGTTAGAACACGCCCAGGGAACATAGTTAACCCTTAGAGCGCCCCCTGCAGGTTAACCCCTTCACTGCCAATGACATTTACACAGTAATCAGTGCATTTTTATAGCACTGATCGCTGTATAAATGCCAATGGTCCTAAAAAAGTGTCAAAATGTTCCGACATGTCCGCCGCAATATCGCAGTACCGCTAAAAATCGCAGATCGCCGCCATTACTAGTAAAAAATAAAAAAAAATAAAAACCCCAAAAATGAATTCTCATCATCCGTAAACATGACCACTTTTGCGCAAACCAATCAATAAACGCCAATTGCGATTTTTTTTATCGCAAATATGAGGAAGAATATAAATCGGCCAAAAATGGTGAAAAAAATGTTTTTTTATATTTTTTGTTTTGGATTTGTATTTTAGCAAAAAGTAAGAAATTTGGGTTTTTTTGCAAAATTGTCGCTCTTCTTTTGTTTATAGCGGCGATCAGAAATGACGCAGAGGTGATCAAATACCACCAAAAGAAAGCTCTATTTGTGGGAAAAAAAGGACGCAAATTTCGTTTGGGTACAACGTCGCACGACCGCGCAATTTTCAGTTAAAGTGACGCAGCGCCGAATCGCAAAAAGGGCTCCAGGCCTAAAGCTGGAAATCCTTCCGGGGCTGAAGTGGTAAATTGTTAACAAAAGCCTTTGACACTTATGAAATGCTTGTATTTATACTTCAGTATCCCATAGTAACATCTGACAAAAAGATCTAAAAACACAGAAGCAGCAGACTTTGTGAAAGTTAATATTTGTGTCATTCTCAAACGTTTTGGCCATGGCTGTAGATGGCTCTATATGATTATAGAAAATAAACATAAGATTTGTCAATTTTTAGTGAACTCTAATGGCCATAATGCAATATTTTCTGGATTGGTGATTTTTCTGGAAAATTGAACATTATGGCCACTAGATGGTGTTTAGGATCTGTGGATAAAATATGGTGATCTAGTAACCATAAGGCTCCATTTACACAGGACGCTGTTTCAACCTCCCCAAAACGTTTAATCTTGACAGCTAGAAACCAGCGTCTAAAACGTTCCTCATGCCATGTATTGCATGCCTCGTTTTTCCACGTTCGCGTCTAGGAGCGTTTTTGATAAAATAAAAAAAATAACAAAAAATTAAAACGCCTGAAAATGAAATGCTCCTAGATGCGAGTTACCTTGTTTAGGTCGCGTTTACAAGCTGTTTGGCATTTCAAATTTCAAACTTTTGCGCAAACCAATCAATATACGCCGATTGCGATTTTTTTTTTTACCAAAAATATGTAGAAGAATATATATCGGCCAAAACTGATGGATTTGTACTTTAGCAAAAAGTAAAAAATATTGTTCTTTTTTGCAAAATTGTCGCTCATTTTTTGTTTATAGCGGCGATCAGAAATGACGCAGAGGGGATCAAATACCACCAAAAGAAAGCTCTATTTGTGGGAAAAAAAGGACGCAAATTTTATTTGGGTACAACGTCGCACGACCGCGCAATTGTCATTCAAAATGCGACAGTGCTGAAAGCCAAAAATTGGTCTGGGCAGGAGGGGGGTTTAAGTGCCCGGTAAGGAAGGGGTTAAAGGACCCTGTATAAATGTACTGATAACATAACAGAGGAGAGTTCAGAGGCAGCTGAAAAAAACGTCCAAATGCCTCTAAACGTCCGTTTACCAGCAGCAGTGTAAATGATGCTGTATTTTCCAGATTGGGGCACTTCATTAAAAACATTGCATTATGGGCAGTTGGCCACTAGATGGTGCTTGGGATCATATGAAATCATCATATTGAGCAAATGATGGCAATTTCTAATTATTATTATTATTATACAGGATTTATATAGCTCCGACAGTTTGCGCAGCCCTTTACAATATTAGAGCAGACAGTACAAATTACAATACAATTCAATACAGGAGGAATCAGAGGGCCCTGAGCTTACAATCTAATGCCTCGTACACACGGGACGACGATCGCATTCAACACGTCGTACTCACGACTGTTGCATGCGGAATCGATCGTTTGTGGCCGCGCTTTCAACAGTTGAACATACGACGGTCGTACATGGGAGTTGTATGTGCAGACTACAAAACTTGGTCGTACCAACAAGCTCGCATACGACCGTTGTATCGTGTGTACAGAGCAGTTGGGTACAACAAGTTGTATTGTGCTAAACACGCATGCGCCACGTCCACTTCAACTAACATGAAATTAGATGAAGGAGCCCAAAGGGTGACGCTACTTCCTCTTTATACGCTCGTTCGCGTCATCACGTTCGGCCGGCTGCAAGTTGTATGTACGACCGTCGGGTGCACGTCAGTATGCTATTTACATTATGCAACATACGATTTGCGACGATCGTATGTACGATCGTCGTCCCGTGTGTACAAGGCTTTAGAGGGAGGGTTGAATGATACGAAAGGGCAGTAAACTGCGGGGGATGAGCTGATTGAAAATAAGGAGTGTAGTTAATTGCGGCTGTGCGATCGTTAGTCACATTTGTAAAGCAAATTCTTTTAAAAAAATAGATCCCTAAGAGTGACTCATTTAATGTCGAGCTATACAAAACTTCTAGAGACAAAGGGCTCCAATACCAGCAGAGATTTGAGACCAGGAGCAAATGTGCTCATTGCACCACCATCTAAACCCTTTTATATGCAACGGGGGTCCCGATACGGTTAGCAAAAATAAATGACACCGGGGCTCGTGTGGCGATTTTATATCGTATATCAATTTTTAGCAAAACTTTAAAGAACGGTAAGGAGGACAGTTTAGGTGGATGGTGGGCCCGGTGCCCTACTTCACTGCAACATTTCAATAGTGTGCGCCAGTTACTCGCTATCCGTATCACTTCGCCCTTAGGGGGTTCAGCGAAAATCAGAATATATCTCACATTAAAGGGATGGATACCTAGCTCAATGTATTCAGTCACAGCGGGAAGTCTGAGGATTAATCAGGATGAGTGCTGTGAATTTTACAGAAAGCTCTGCCTTTCAGCCTCACAGCGGGTAGTGGGGGTATTGCTATAGTACATGAAAGCCACCTTGTCAGATCTTATCATCATTACTTGCACTGCAACATTCCAGCAGAGTCAATTGCACTTATTTGGTATTCTCTACCCCCCCCCCCTTTCCACGCACATTACCCACCTCCCCATTGCTAACCACAGCTTCACAGTCCACGGCTGTCTCTGGGCTCCCAGGATGCAAATAGCTGTGTTATGTTATGGGTAATATAGCAGCCTGAATGGAGTATAGACTGCAGACACAACAAACATAAACAAAGTCGAGGTGTGAGGTCATTAGCGCAGCTTGGCTCCAGGCAGCAGCGATGTCTCAAAATATGTAAACTCATTCACTAAAATGTCATTTTTATACATACAGTTGTGCTGATAAGTTTACATACCCTGGCAGAAATTATGATTTCTTGGCCATTTTTCAGAGAATATGAATGAGAACACAAAAACTTTTCTTTCACTCATGGTTAGAGTTTGGCTAAATGACCCTGATCAAAAGTTTACATACCCTGGTGATTTTGGCCTGATAACATGCACACAAGTTGACACAAAGGGGTTTGAATGGCTATTAAAGGTAACCATCCTCACCCGTGATCTGTTTGCTTGTAATTAGTGTGTGTGTATAAAAGGTCAATGAGTTTCTGGACTCCTGACAGGCCCTTGCACCTTTCATCCAGTGCTGCACTGACGTTTCTGGATTCTGATTCATGGGGAAAGCAAAAGAATTGTCAAAGGAACTGTGGGGAAAAGTAGTTGAACTGTATAAAACAGGAGAGGGATATAAAAAGATATCCAAGGAATTGAGAATGCCAATCAGCAGAGTTTAAACTCTAATCAAGAAGTAGAAATAGAGGGGTTCTGTTGAAACCAAACCATGGTCAGGTAGAACAACAAAAATTTCAGCCACAACTGCCAGGAAAATTGTTTGGGATGCAAAGAAAAACCCACAAATAACGAATGAAATACAAGACTCTCTGAAAACATGTGGTGCGGCTGTTTCAAGATGCACAATACGGAGGCACTTGAAGAAAGATGGGCTGCATGGTCGAGTTACCAGAAGAAAGCCATTACTACGCAAATGCTACAAAGTATCCCACTTACGATACGCCAAACAGCACAGAGACAAGCCTCAAACCTTCTGGCACAAAGTCATTTGGAGTGATGAGACCAAAATTGAGCTTTTTGGCCACAACCATAAACCCTACATTTGGAGAGGAGTCAACAAGGCCTGTGAAACAGGGTGGTGGATCGCTGATATTTTGGAGATGTGTGAGCTACAAAGGCACAGGAAATCTGGTCAAATTTGATGGCAACATGAATGCAGTATTTTATCAAAAAATACTAGAGGAACATTTGCATTGATCAGCCAGGAAGCTGTGCATGGGAGGTACTTGCAGATTCCAACATGACAATGATCAAAAACACAAGGCCAAGTTGACCTGTCATTGGTGCAGCAGAATAAAGTGAAAGTTCTGGAGTGACCATCTCAGTCTCCTGACCTCAATATCATTGAGCCACTCTGGGGAGATCTCAAACATGCAGTTCATGCAAGACAGCCCAAGAATTTCCAGGAACTGGAGGCTTTTTGCCAAGAGGAATGGGCAGCTTTACCATCTGAGAAGATAAAGAGCCTCATCCACAAATGCCACAAAATACTTCAAGCTGTCATTGATGTTAAAGGGGGCAATACACGATATTAAGAACTGGGGTATGTAAACTTTTGATCAGGGTCATTTGGGTAGTTTCTGTTGTCATTATGATATAAAAAGAGTAAACACAGCTGATTGATGATAAATGGCTTCAGCCAAACACCAACCATGAGTGAAAGAAAAGTTTTTGTGTTCTCATTCATATTCTCTGAAAAATGGCCAATAAATCATAAATTCTGCCAGGGCATGTAAACTTATGGGCACAACTGTATATATACACAGTGCCAAGACAAGTTCATCCAGTGCCCAGGGCAAAGATGGCAAACTGCACCCCCTATTTTATAAGAGCTTAGGGGATCCTACCCCCCAGCGGTAATACGCTTGTCTATAGGAGGATTTTTATTAAGACTGGAGTATTTGCAAGAACTGGGGCTGTGCATGGTGGGAGACCCCCTGCTCTCTACTGCTCTCCTCACTGCTCCCAGCGGCTAATAGGAGTAGTGATACCGCTGTCACTACTCCTGTCAGGCATATGGTCAGAATGGCGGCGCCTCCATCCCTGCAGTATATACACACATAGGCATACTTAAGCGTGCACCCAGGTGAAGGCTGTATTTGCTCCTATGAGATGCATAGGTGTTCTGTGCATCCCTGTGTAGGCAGCCCTTTTTATGTCTATTGGGACGCAGTGGCTGCACTGATGCAGCCACTGCTGCCAATCTGACATCTGTGTAGGTATAGCTGCATGCATGTCCCCAAACTCACACTGTCTGCATTTGAGTACATGCACCCACACGTACCCGCACCCACACGTACCCGCACCCACACGGATGTCAAATTTGGAGCAGCGGTTGTGTCTATACAGCCACTGCATCCCAATAGACATGAATGGTCTGACAGGCCCAACACTGGCAGCTTCCTTCCTGATCCCATGCTCATCTCTAATGGAGACTACGACCGGGCATGGATGGAAATTCAGCTGGTTCAGCAAGGACCGTCCGAGATTCAATCTATGTATGGGCAGGCTGATTGTACCGAAGCCAATCCATTGATCGACTTGGGTACAACCAGCCTTTCGGATTTTTTAAATTTGATTACTACCTGGTGGGTATAGCCGCTAGCAGTAACCATTGTGTTCTGTCAACCTGGAAGGAACCTGGAACTGTCTGCAGGACTTCACCAAAGGGATCTGGTCTTGAGAAGGGTTTTTCTCACTTAGGCTGGGCTAACACCTATGTGAATTGGATGCGGATTACACCGCATCCAATTCGCAGGACTTTTGAAAACACATTGTTTTCAATGTGTCCAGTTCACATAGGTGTGGTGCATTCGCAGTCCGCATTGCACAGAAAACGTGTGTGTTTTCTGTGCAGTGTGGTGCGAGTTCCGAGCCCATTATGTTCAATGGGAATGCATCTGACACACAGATGTGCTCCACATTGAATGGGGATCTTTCCCCCCACACGCTGCACCTCCCCCTCCCTCCCCGGGCAGCTGCTGCGCTGTGAGAACCGACAGGAGCTGACAAACGCCGGTTCTGGTCCTTCTCACAGGCAACAAGCTGAAATTCGCACCGCTATGGTGTGAATCCAGCCTTATCGATGTAGCGCCCTCCTAGTTTGGGTGTTAGTGAGTGTATATAGTTTTTGGCTCTCTCTGCTTAACAGGAGAGCAGATAGGGAAATTGATATGCTATCTGCTTATCAGAGAGCCTGGATTTGAGTAAGGTCTGCTCAGAGTACTCTGGTGCTGATTCATGTGGTCTGGAAAGATTTACCCTGTCCAGTAGTATGGGTCCCTATTGGACAGAGGGAGAAAAACCCAGCCAGTGACAGCAGGTGTATTTGAGGGTGGTTCTGACCAACTAGCAGGGGAGTAGCCCCCACTGCATCTTGGGTGAACACCTTCATATAAAAGGAAGCACACGGACTCAAGGTTAGGAGTTCCAGCCCACCCAGGCCTGAGGGGTGGAGGCGTGTGTGTCCAGCTCCTGGCTGCTAAGTCCGAGAGCCTATCCAGTAGGCTGCTGGCTGCTAGGCCTCGTCGAGGTCTATCTGGATGCTGAAGCTGCAACCCACAGTTCTTTGGAAGCGGATAGAGGGAGGACATCCTTGGATTCGGTCTGATACTGCAGTGGCAAAGTGTCGCTTGGAAGTTGGCAGAGAAAGGGCTACCGACTGTCCCAGGACATGGTGGGAGTACAGATCTGGGAGAGGATCCCTGAGACTGTGTTGCTAGAATTTTCCCCCTGCCCTCATAATCAGCTTGATTGGGTGTGCCAGCTAGAAAGGAGACACTGTCGAGTGTCTTGAAGAACAGAGTCCGGCTTCTGTCCTTACTGCTTACAAAGGGACCTGTTCTGCTAAAGTCAGCCTGCCATAAAGTGCCTTTGGTAGTCTGCTACACTGAGTTAGTGTCTTGAAGAAGCAAGGTCCAGCCTGTCCTTGATTGATTGGAAGGGGACTTGTTTCACTGGAGTCAGTCTGTTGTGTAAAGCCACTGACCGCCTGCTATACAGAGCTAGGGAGAATTTGTCTTCATCTAAGTCAGTTAACTTGGAGTATCCCATACCTATCCTTCTCCTATCCAAGTTCAACAATAAAGCATTTAAAATTCATCCCCTAGAATGGTCATTGAAAACTATCAGGATTGGGTGTGTACCTGACAGTGTGGAAATGCCATAGTGACTGGCCGAAGGATAATCAGAGGGAACAAATATAAATTACCATAGCAGCTCCTTCGGGGGTACCGCTACACTGGGAAGTGTCCAGAGGAAGCCGGTAGGTGGCAGATGTCCTAGGGACTTATGAGTAACGACCGTGTACTGTTTCCTGGTGACGGTGTGCTTTTGAGATAAAAGTCCCCAATGTTTCTCTGACTGAGACTGCTCTCATATGGTCTCAGATACTGGCCATTCCCCTGTCCTTGGTGGTGCGCTGGAGGAGAGTGCTTTCCTATACTGTGCAGTCTTCTTGAAGTTGCACGGTTACCTACAGCTGTGGAGCTGTTGAGGGTAACCAGGTGCCAAAGAGACTTTCCTCATGGTCCAATGCGTTCCTGAGGACGTTTTATCAAACGAAACGCGTTGGGTCCTGTTCCCCCGACTCACTGCAACTAGGATTTTATTGATGAGCTCATCTACGTTTTACCCATGTAAGTGTTTTTAATCCACATTTAATACATTTCCTGTGGTTTACTGAATTACGCTATGGAGTTTCTTCTCGCTTTTATCTTAACACAAATCCTTCCCGAGTGACACCACTTGTCCGTCAAGAGGCACAGCCACTTTAATTGGCTCCTGTCTAAATTGGCCCTAGTATATGAATGTCAGTAAGGAACCTTAGATTGTAAGCTCCTAGAGGGCAGGGGCCGAGGTGAATGCACAATATATATGTGTAAAGCGTTGTGTAAATTGATGGCGCTATATAAGAACCTGTAGTACATAAAATAAAAATTATTAAGTGTACAGGTTGACCAATCCGCCTTTATATAGCCACAGCGCCATCTACCGCGCATATAACAAGAAGCGCAGTGGAAAATTACAATTTCCCCTAAGACTTTGCCTTTCGTGCCTCTGTGTCTGCCTTCAGAAAGCCTTGTAATTATTTCTGCCGGTCTCATTGACTGGGAATATTCATGACTTAATTAAAAAGAAGTAAGGACGGGAACCACGCATAACAAAGATACCCAGTCTAATTGGTCCGGTTGCTGTCACCAGCCCTTGCCACCGTAAGGTCTCCTCTGCCAACTTTTGCTCATTAGCCAGAAAAACGTATCATTTGCTGCTCTGTTTAATGATAACTGCTCTCCCGCTCCTGTGTGTCCCAGCAGGGGGTTAACGCCGGTGTTCCTAATATAACAAAAGAGTCATTTTGCTAGATGGCAAATGTTTGGCACAGTCTACTCAATGTGTCCTCTTGAAGTCCTGGAAAGAGTCCAGAGCCGTGGAATTCTCTCATCATGCGCAAAGTCAGGTCCAGAATGCTAACAGATCTAAAAAAAAGTCTTCATGCCGTAATGCAAACAGATCACTTTGCATAGCTGCAAAAACTCTCAACACGTTCTAATGGCAAAGAAAAACAAAACAAAATATATATTAAAAAAAAAAAAAACAGATTTTAGCTAAACGCAATCATTAGGAACGGCTATTTCTAGAGAATTAGGCCGGATCACTGCAGGAATTGCCAGACACTTTTCAATACACCACAGCTGCCAATTTATCATTTGTAGAATAATTTCAAAGGGCGTTTTGCTGTAAAGTCAACGCTGCCTAGCTCATCTCATACAATGCCGTCTCCGAGGACCGCGACTCCCTATATACCCAATTGTGATTTGCATATTAAAGTGGAAAATAAATACATTTCATACATTTTAAATACGGTTTCTCAATTAATTTTCACTTTATGGAAAATGTAACTTTCATAAATATTTAATGTGACATATCGTCAGTGTAACATCAATATACAGTAAGTATCTCACAAAAGTGAGTACAATCCTTTTGTAAATATTTTATTACCGTACATCTTTTCATGTGACAACACTGAAGAAATGACTCTTTGCTTAGAAATTACTTAGAACCCCCAAACATTATATTTTATTTTCTAACACCCTAGAGAATAAAATGGTGGTCATTGCAATAATTTATTTTACACAATATTTGCGCAATTTTTTAAGTTAAAAATAAGACAACAGTAAAGTTAGCCCATTTTTTTCCATATTGTGAAAGATAATGTTATGCCAAGTAAATTGATACCCAACATGTCATGCTTCAAAATTGCGCCTGCTCGCCGAATGGTGACAAACTTTGGCACTTAAAAATCTCAATCGGCGACGTTTAAAAATTCCTACAGGTTACCATGTTTGAGTTACAGAGGAGGTCTAGAGCTAGAATTATTGCTCTCGCTTCATTTGCTTCTGAGCGCGAGCTCGGCAGGATGGGGAGCTTTAAATTTTTCTTTTTCTTATTAATTTTACTTTTTATTTTTTATTTTTGCACTGTCCTTTAAAAAAAAAAATGATCACTTTTATTCCTATTACTAGAAATGTAAACATTCTTTGTAATATTAAAATATTAAAAAGCATGCCAGGACGTCTTAAATATGAGATCTGGGGTCAAAAAGACCCCAGATCTCATATTTACAGTTAAATGCAATTAAAAAAAAAAAAAAAAGCAAAATGACATTTGAAAAAAAAATGTATACTCTAGACCCCAGAAAAACTGGGGTCTAGAGTATAAATTCTGCAGGACCG
>BLSH010160273.1:43749-59797 GCA_018402905.1 Glandirana rugosa | reverse complement strand
GCATATCAGTGCCTATCAGTGCTGTATATCAGTGCCACCTCTCAGTACCCGTCAGTGCTGCTTATCAGTGCCACCTAACAGTGCTCATCATTGCTGCATATAAGTGCCTCATCATCAGTGCCAATCAGTACTGCCATATCAGTGCCCGTCAGTGTAGCCTCATCAGTGCCCACCAGTGATGGAGAAAATTTACTTATTTACAAAGTTTTGTGACAAAAATAGAGAATTTTTTTTTTTTTCAAAATTTTCGGTCTTTTTTTGTTTATAGCGCAAAAAATAAAAACCGCAGGGGTGATCAAATACCACCAAAAGAAAGCTCTATTTGTGGGAACAAAATGATAAAAAATCTGTTTGGGTGCAGTGTCGCACGACCGCGCAATTGTCATTCAAAGCGCAACAGCACTGAAAACTGAAAATTGGCCTGGTAGTAAAGTGTTCTAAGTGCATAGTATTGAAGTGGTTATATACTGGAATTCTTATTCATTTTTTTTTTTAAATATTAGTAATGGCGGTGATCAGCACCCTTATAGCGGGACTGCGATATTGCGGAGGACAATCTGACACCAACTGACTCTTTTAACACTTTGTGGGAGCCAATGACACTAATACAGTGATCAGTGCTAAAAATATGCACTGTCACTGTATTAATGATGTTGGCTGGGAAGGGGTTAACATCTAGGGTGATCAAAGTGTTAAATGTGTGCCTAACCAGTGTTTGTGGTGTTTTTACTAAGGGATGTACTTTGCAGGGAAGCAAAATCCACCACATCCCTCTTGAGAGGACGGAGCTCTGCATTGTTCACCTATGCAGAGCTCTGTCCTGTGTCTCTCTCCTCGACGATCAGCAGGTGCCGGTGGTCATCCATTGGCCGGCACCCACTGACCGGCTTTTGCTGCGCTGGTGCCCCCTACCGGGAAGTGCAGAATCACGCATATATACGAGGTTCTGCACATAACGGCCACTCTGTAGCTTTAAATCTGCTATAGAGCGGTTGTGAACTACTTAACATTACAATTGTAATTAGTACCTAGGCTGGATAGTTTCTAATCAGGGTCTTAGGAATGTGGGTATGTGGCAGAAGAGTTGAAAGCTAAGGACCCATTCACACCTAGGCGATTTGCGATCTGACGCCTCAAATCGCCTGACATTAGAAATCCTATTGAAATGAATGGTGCCATCTTAATATGCGCTACTCAAGTCACTCCGACTTCAGAGCAATTTCTGAAAAGGTACATGTACTACTTCAAAGTCACTTCTAGGCGAAGTCAATGGAAGTCGCTTCCAAGTTGGACCACTGTCTACGAAGAAGCGACTTTGAAACGACTTTACAGGAAAAAGAAAATAATTTTTGAAGACAACCCCCCTCTTCTCTTCGCCTGGCATGGAGGTCGCTTCAGGTCGCGTTGTAATGCCCAAAGTAGCTTTCAAATCGCCTAGCAAAGTCGCCCCTGAAGTCGGATCGCCTAGGTGTGAACCGAGCCTAAGTCTGGCCCTACATTAAGGCCTCATACACACGGACGTTTTTTGAGGCTGGCGTTTTTTGCAGCTCTCCATCTTAGTCAATGGCCCCATAAAAACGCCGACGTTTTTGAGCTGTAGATGGCGTCGGCGTTAGTGAGCTGAAACTAGAACCCACGGCCAGTGCGTTCTGAGGCTGTAACGTTTTGGCATTTTTTGACGCCGACGCCACAATATGCCAACAAACGCCACTTAATATTATACCAGCGTTTTCCGGCGTTTTTTGAAGCCGACGTTTTTAGGTTGAAAAATAGCAGAGGGATGATTTTTAAAAAAAAAACGCCTATTGACGCCAACGCTCACTAACGCTCACTGACGCCGATGTAGAACGCCGAAAAACGCTGACTTTTTTTCCTTGACGTCGGGCCTGACGGTTTGTTTATTTTTTTAGAAACGTCCGTGTGTATGAGTAGGAAAAAAAGAAAATCTGATACCCCCATCCATAGACTTGAGGCGGATGGAGAAATCGCTCTTGCCTGTCTATTATGTCTGATGGCAGGCAGTGTTCGTTCAGGAAAAACCCAGGTTTCAATCCATGTATGGCCACTTTAAGGCCGCTTCCACACTCGAGGCGCTTTATGGGTGTTTTTTTTTTTTTTTAGCTAAAAACAGCGCCTCTAAATTAGTTCCTAATGCACCCCAGTGTGAGAGCCTGAGTGCTTTCACACTGGGGCGGTGCGCTTGCAGGACGGTAAAAAATCTCTTGCAAGCCGCATCTTTGGGGGGGTGTGGGAGCGCTGTATACACCGCTCCTCCACCGCCCCTGCCCATTGAAATGAATCGACAGCACTTCCAAAGCGGCGGCACTTTTAACTCCTTATTAACTGTGGGGGTGGGGTTTAAAGCCCCCCCCCCCCGCTGCCTCCCAAATAGCGGCGCCAAAGCGACGCAAATTAGCGGTGTTTTACCGCTAACGCTCGGACAGCCCTGGTGTGAAATTACCCCAAGTTCCCCTTTTCAGAACATGCTACACCCAATCACACTTCACGATGGGCAGAATCACGGCGATTCCATATCTCGTGGCGATCCCTTAATGGCACCACAAATGCAATGCGATCTGCCGCCAGTGTTAATTTCGTCGACTAAAACCGACTAGAGATGACTAAACTACGACTCAAACTAAAGTGCCATTTTAGTCAAAAGTCTAAGACTAAAACTAAATCGAAACTTGCTTCCAAAATGAACATTGTCTGCCGCGTAACGATCATGGCAAACCGTGCTTTTCGTGCTCCATTAACACTTTGCGAATTGGAA
Organism: Glandirana rugosa; assembly: GCA_018402905.1. Taxonomy (NCBI): domain Eukaryota; kingdom Metazoa; phylum Chordata; class Amphibia; order Anura; family Ranidae; genus Glandirana; species Glandirana rugosa. Next base: position 57,024 of record BLSH010160273.1, on the reverse strand, counting down.
ACGCGGGCAGAAGCGATACAAGTCAAGGGGCCATCGCTGCAGAACGCACGTCTGAGTGCCATTATCCCTTAATGGTGCCCCAAACGAGATGCAGTTCTGCAGGGACGTCATCCCAGAACTGGAAGCCAGAGGCTTGGGTGGAAGGGGAGAGGGTCAGGGGGGCCCTTAATGATTTCTTGCACAAGGACTCAAAGGTTTTAGTTACTCCTCTGTCTCAGAAGAATTTATCACTCCCAGACCAGCCGGGCATTCAGGACCTTGTAGTTCTCCTTGACTGAAGGCCACAGCTTGAAAATCCTGATCATAATACAGATCAATCTTCTCCGTATCCATTCAGATTCATTCTTGCACATAATCCCCCCCCCCCCCCCCCATCTCTATCTCCCTTCCTGGCTGGTTGGCCCCCGTGGCAGAGCAGAAGAATTTGGCCGTCTTGTCTCCAGCTCACAGTGGGAATGACTAAACCTCGGCCTTTGTGTTGTACAAGGTCATTCCTATTGTGTGGGGCAGACACAAAGACCAGCTAATGCCTTTGGCATGCTTGAATACCTGAAGAGAAGAGTCCTCCAGCAGAGCTGAAACCCAATCTTTCAAACCATCCAGGATGTTGGAGCAGCTCAGCCATAGCCTCAGGCCTACCAACTACCAGTTTGTTCAAATTTCCTCCGTAGGTTTGTGGAATCTGCAAATATTCGGCTTGCCAAAAGTGAGTTCCTGCTACTGGCACTGAAAAAAAAATGGTGATATTGCTTTTAGCAACAGAAAAGGTCATTGGTTCCAGAGGATTTGGGCAGGTGGACAGGAAAAGGGTGGACAATGGCCACAGAATTGTAGCAGAAAGTTGGGGTCCAGAATTTTTTTTTTTTGTTTTGGATAGAATAGGAAAAGTTAGATCAGGGTTTCTCAACCAGGGTTCCTCTAGATCAGGGATATGCAATTAGCGGACCTCCAGATGTTGCAGAACTACAAATCCCATGAGGCATAGCAAGATTGACAGCCACAAGCAATACACCCAGAGGCAGAGGCATGATGGGACTTGTAGTTTTGCAACAGCTGGAGGTCTGCTAATTGCGTATCCCTGCCCTAGAGCAGCGTTTCTCAACCTTTTCAACACCAATGAACCCTTGAAATAATTCTCCAGTCTCGGGGAACCCCTAATAAAAATTAAAAATCTAAAACGCATGATACATTAGTGTGATGGTCAATGGGAAGAATGCTCCTTACACTTGTGGTCATTGGGAAGAATTCCCCTCTTACAGATAGCTAAAAAGATCAATGGTGTCAGTGGGAATTTATCTGAGAGGTGGAAATTGACCATTGCTCAAGGAACCCCTAGCAACCTCTGGAGGAACCCTAAGGTTCCACGGAACCTTGGTTGAGAAACCCTGGTCTAGAGGTTGCTAAGGGTTCCTTGAGCAATGAGCAATTTCTGCATCTCATATAAGTTCCCACTGACATCATTGATCTTTTTAGATATCTGTAAGGGGGACGTTTTTCCCAATGACCACAAGTGTTAGGAGCATAATTCCCACTGACCACACTAATGTATCATGAGTTGCAGATATAGTAAATTTTGGTAGGGGTTCCCTGAGACCAGAAAGTCATTTCAGGGGTTCCTCTGTGTTGGGGTTGAGAAACCCTGCGTTAGGTCCTCTATTTGGCGAGTGGGTAGGTGCAGCGTGGTGCGGCAGCTGAAAACACTCCGAGTCCAGATGCAGAAAACAGATCCATATTGAAATTGAAGTTCAGCAATACTCCACCAGGCCGGTGGGAAGACAACCCAACCAGGGGCACACACAGGATGTAACGGGGATGAGCAATAGCAGATGATTGAAGGGGTGCTGACAGCGTCTGTCTCAAAGGGCGGAATGTGGCCTGGCCGGTCCGTACCTACATGGGGAGGCTTTCAGGCATTTCCCTACTCCCCTGGAACCTTTCCCTGACACTAAGCACTGCCCCTGGCAGATGGGTAACCTGTTCCTACACTACCCACACGCGAAATGCTCGCCAATCACAGAAACCAGGGCCTTAAATAGACTCTGTCTGACCCAAGATGGACGCTAAAGTCACATGGGATGCCAACATTCAATCAGATGCTGCCTCTCTGTGACCGAGGAGACCTTAGAGCAGTGGTTCTCAACTCCTGTCCTCGGAACCCACTAACAGGCCAGGTTTGCAGGATAACTGAAATACATCACAGGTGATATCATTTGTTGCTCAGTGATTACAGTATTCTAGTCTGCATCTCCCCAAGGTAATCCTTAAAATCTGGCCTGTTGGTGGGTCCTGAGGACAGGAGTTGAGAACCACTGCCATAGAGGGAACTAGGTTCCTCTCGACTTCCCCCTCCAGCTGCATTGCTCCTGTGGATCAGCAGCACCTGCAGTGGAGAAAATAGACTGCACCCGCCTACAGGCGTCTTTCTACTTTTTCTAGCTTGAGGCTGTTTTCACACAGGAAAGGGCAGCTGGTGGAGCGCTTTACCTGCCCGGCAGCTGTCTGTTCCTGGCTGCGCTAGGGGGCAGTGTGGTGCGCGAGAGCACATCGCATGGCTTTGTTTTGTTTTGAACAAACTTTATTTGAAGTGTATACATCATTCATCGCAATGAACGGCAGCGATGTACATGAGAGAGCATCACATGGCTTTTTTTGCTTGTTGCTGGAGCACTTTACCTGTCCGGCAGCTGTCTGTTCCCAGCTGCGCTAGTGAGCAGCGTGGTGTGTGACAGCGCATCGCATGGCTTTTTTTTGTTTTGTTTTGAAAAAAACTTTATTTGAAGTATACACTTCATTCATGGCAATGTACCGCAGCAGGATGCACTGTGATGCGGTACAGTGCCATGCGATTCTGTGCGATAAAATGCAGCACGTCTGCTTTTTGAATGAATGTTAAAACAAACGTTTTTGAACAAAATTCTACTAGTGTATGGCAAGCCTAATTCTGAAACTTGTGTGTTGTGTAATTTTTATTTTTTTTCTCTTCTGCTTAATGGACCGTTATAAATCCAAAGGAAATGAAAGAGGAACTGCAGTCTGCTGACATTTGTAATAAAAACATCTTTGCCATTCTGAAGCTTCCCTCCAACCACTTTGCATATTGTTTTATATATACTGCGATTCTCTACTTGCCAAATATGCCGCAGAAATCTCCCTCCACTGAGTCTGGCTGCAGCCATTTTAACTGTGGGCAGCTGAAGCTGCTGCCTGTTCACTTATTGGATTTACACAGAGGCGCACCTCCAGCTCTGCAGTTCTCATTGGCTCTCTCATGACTCAGCCCCCCCTCCCTTCCTGGCAAACTCTCACAAGATAGAGAGAGCTGAGCATGATATAAGCCTAGGCTTTTTTTTCCAGAAGAGAAACAGGAAGTGGGTTGTGTAAGGTATTCACCGGCAAAAAAAAAATGTTTTACGATCCAAAGTTAAAACCTCAAGGGCAGAAGATTTAATAGACGGAAAGATGAAAAAATGACTGAAGTTTTACTTTAAAAAGATACAACACACCCTGCACGCACGGACACCCTGCACGCACGGACACCCTGCACGCAGACTAAAGCCGGGTACACACTATCAGATTATCGGACGAATTTTCATCCGTTTTTTTGCTGCATGCTAGTCTCATATCAAAAGTGAAGAGGTTACTCGCCATAGGAAAATTCTCACAGGACAGGATTCAACGTCAGAAGTGATGTAATGTGTTGAATTGCTTTGTATGTGTTCTTTTGCTTCTGAGCATGCGTAGTCTTGCTCTAGCTTTTTTTTTTTCCATACAAAATTTGTACTTCTCTGAATGAAAATCTGGCGCTGTGTTCACAAACCACAAACATTTTATAGCCTGCACATCCCAGCTTTTGTCGTGCGAAAATTCGTAATCGGTTGTTGAAAGCACCATACTAACGATCCAGAAAATTGGCAGATCCTTCGTCGGACAAAATTTTACTCCCGATTTTCCGATCGCGTGCACGGTGCTTTTAATTAGTAAAGCAAGGCAAGGAGAAAAGCACAGAGAGTGTTGCTATCGGTGACTGCACCTTGAATTTCTTTCTCTCCTATTATAATATCAGGGTTTGGTAATTGCAGCGTTGCTTTCCGGCCACAGAAACCTTCCACACCGACTTCCTAAATTCCGGCATTTAGAATTCCAAAACGGTCCCCGCCTTCTTTTGTCACTGCAGGTTCCATCATGTTTTCTTTTTTTCCTTATAACGTGATTGAGGCCACTATGCAGCAGGATTGCCTTTGTACTGCCACTAGAATATGTAATCATGCATCCTATTACTTTGAAGTCATCTGATTTTATTATTTTTTTTTTTTTATACTAGAGCGAGAGATGAGCTGGGATTTCCTAGGCTTGTTGATCTCTGGGCAAGTTTAAACTTGTGCACTTTTATGTAGCAGCCCAGCAGCCCAACCCTCCTGTGTCTGAATGCATTGCTAATACCAAACCGCAGGAGAGGACGGAGCATGGGTGGCTTCCTGACTGCTCAACAGATCATTGGCATTTTATGTTTAGATTTGTTAAAGGGAAAGGATTCGAGTTTTCACTGAGCATTTTTTATTTATTTTATGTTTTAGGGCTCTTTCCCATTTCAAGATGTGCACTGTGTTCTATTATTATTACCTCCGCAATATCTCCTAAATACGCCCCTTTCTAACCAATGACCCAACAAAGCTCCCTGGTCATCTCCCGTCTCGACTATTGCAACTCCCTTCTCATTGGCTTCCCTCTACACAGGCTATCCCCCCTTCAGTCCATCATGAATGCCGCTGCCAGACTCATCCACCTTACCAGTCGCTCTGTGTCTGCTACTCCTCTCTGCCAATCCCTCCATTGGCTTCCACTCACCCAACAAATTAAATGCTAACAACTACTTACAAAGCCACCCACAACTCTGCCCCCAGCTACATCACCAGCCTGGTCTCAAAATACCAACCTAATCGTTCTCTTCGTTCTTCTCAAGACCTCCTGCTCTCCAGCTTCCTCATCGCCGCCAGGACTTTTCCAGAGCTTCTCCAATCCTATGGAACTCCTTACCCCAACTTGTCTGCTTATCTCCTACTCTATTAGCTTTTAGACAATCCCTGAAAACCATTCTCTTCAGAGAAGCCTATCCTGCCCACACCCAGGGCCATCTTAATGCATGGGTACCACTGGGCACTGCCCGGGGGCCCCAAGTGTATGGGGGCCCCATGATAAAAATTACAGTTTTATATCTTTATGTTTGAAGCCTGAAATGTGGCAAAAGGTCGCAAAAGTTCAAGGGGGCCGAATACTTTCGCAAGGCACTGTGTGTGTGTGTGTATATATATATATATATATATATATATATATATATAGATACATATATATATATAGATACATATGATATAAAAAGTCTACACGCCCCTGTTGAAAATGTCAAGACTGTGAGGGCATCTCCTGTGCACAGCTCTCTTCAGATCACCCCACAGATTTTCAATGGGATTCAGGTCTGGGCTCTGGCTCTTCTGGTGATCTTGGATGTATGCTTTTTATGTTGCTGTCCGTGATGTAAAAAAAAAAAAAAAAAAAGAGACAAGGATAAAGAATATCAGAACTTTTTCCACCTTTAATGTGACCTATAAACTGCCCAACTCTATTTAAAAAAAAAAAAAAACTGAAATCTTTTAGAGGGGAAGAAGTAAAACTAAAATAATGTGGTTGCATAAGTGCGCACACCCTCTTATAACTGGGAATGTAGCGGTGTTCAGAATTTAGCAATCGCATTCAAACTTCGTGCACACGGGACGCTTTTTCAACCTCCCCTGAACGTGTTTTTTTTTTTTTGACGGCTAGAAGCCGGCCTCTAAAACGCCCGCTTTGCCGCGTTTTGCATTCCGCGTTTAGCGGCGTTTGCCACGTTCGTGTCTAGGAGTGTTTTTGAAAAAAAAAAAATTTTTACATTTTAATGGAAACGCCTGTAAACAAAACGCTCCTAGATCCGAGTTGCTGCGTTTAGGTGCGTTTAGCGGCATTTACAAACTGTTTGGCATTTCGATCTGGCGTCTGAGCCCATTTTTTTGCGTTCCAAAGAGAGCCTCTAAACTCAACTGCCTGGAAACGACCTTAAACGACCCTGTGTACATGGACTGATAAGATAACATAGAGGAGAGTTCAGGGGCAGCTGGAAAAAACGCCCGGATGCCCCTGAAAGTCCGTTTATCAGCCTCAGTGTGCATGAGGCCTAAGAGTCGGTACATAAAATTAGTAAAAGTTACCGCGCTTCCCCGGTGTTATCATTGATACGCTGCCAACACGGAAAGATCGACATCTGATCATATAAGTACCAAAATTTGCAAAAGACGTCCTATATATAGGAGTGTTATATATGTCTCTCTTACTATCCACCTATGATTGAATATAAAATGCTATTAAACACAGAGATAAACAGAAATAAGTAGGTTCTAATCTCTGTGCGCCAAAATGTTAAAGTGACATATGCTAGTTATACTCCTCAATCAGGAAAAAAGATCATTATTGTGCATCAAAAATAGATAGGTGATAAGTTGGTTAACCATATACAGATAACTATTATATGTATTCCTATGGTATGTTGGAATATGGCATCTGACCATGCATCAGGGCCACATAATATCACTCATATCACATATTCTAATCCAATATAAAGTGCTCGGTGTACAAAAAGTCCAAAACAGTGTAACTATATCTGTGTGGAGTCGTGATGATCACTTCAAATGATCAGTGCTGCTCCTATTGCTTGTGGCAGTAGTCCCACCACCACTGGTATCTTTTGTGCTTACCACAATGCTGAATATAAAAGGCTCATAGATCACACTGGTCTCACTGTATATGCAGGGTGTCCTCAATGAATGGGTCTGTGGGGGCCCACCCAGGGCTGTCTTAATGCATGAGCACCCCTGGGCATTGCCCAGGGGCCCTAGGTGCATGGGGGGCCCCATGATAATCTTGCATTACTTCATACTTGCCAACTGTCCTGTATTTGCTGGGACAGTCACACTTTTTACTAAGCTGTCCCGGGATGGCTGGATTCTATTTAAAGTACTAATAAATTTAGAATTAATTCTATCTACTATTTATTCTTTAATTCTTGAGAGTAGGTGCGTAAATTGGGGCAGGGTAGTAGGGGCCCCAGTGCAATACTTTGCCCAGGGGCCCATGATGCTGTTAAGGGTCCACCGTCTCCTTATGAGATTATAATGACTAGTATATCACATTATCCCCTTCACTTGTATCCTTAAAATGCTCCCAAGGTACATGTGGGTATAAAAGAGCTCCACATAGTGTGAAATCTTTTAAGAATTTATTAAAAATAAAGTAGAGAACTTGCATCAAATAAAATCAACATGTGCCCATCAAGTCACCCAAGGTTCAGTACGCAATGGCCAGGGTATGGCGTAGAATCAATTCCCCCTTGGGTCTCCCCATTCTGAGTGTCCTCCACCATCCCTGACACTCTGGGTTCACTCATATTGCAAGGTTCCATTGACAATCACTCTGTTTCAGTAATGGAGACCACAACACAGAGTTAGAATTGTTTACTTAACGCTTACTTCTGCAAGAAATAACAACCTTGAAGCAACAGAAATATCACAATAATTCACATCAACAGGTTAATCTTCTAGTTCTGATGAACAAAGGGAGTAGATAATTTAACTTCCACCACGTCCTGTATTCTCCAACAACAGTTGACAAGAATACAATTACTCCAACTGAGTTTAAACCATACCCAAGGGTTCTCCAGGAAAAGAGGGGATTTGGTAATATCTATTGAATCTGAAAAGGGAAATAATACAGTAATACCCTATACCAAATAGATGACCCAAAGGGTAAATTGGTACCACTCAATGGATTATAATAAAGATAACAATGTTCTATTATTTTTATTTATTTCAGGTACTCGTATAGTGCTGTCAATTTACGCAGCGCTTTACATATATATTGTACATTCACATCAGTAACTACCCTCAATGAGCTTACTATCTAAGGTCCCTAACTCACATTCATACATATACTAGAGCCAATTTAGACAGGATCTAATTTACCTAGCAGCATGTCTTTGGAGTGTGGGAGGAAACCGGAGTACCTGGAGGAAACCCACGCAGGCACAGGGAGAACATGCAAACTCCAGACAGGTAGTGTCGTGGCTGCGATTCGAACCAGCGACCCTTTTGCTGCCAGGCGAAAGTGCTATTCACTACACCACTGTATATCTTCACTTAGCAGTTAAAATAGTGTTGTATGAATACACCAGATAACTATGAATTTCTATTTCAATTCTTATGTTCTAAATTAGAGAGTTCTTAGGAGATAAATTAGTACCAAGTAAATAGCCCTGAGTATATGACTGGGGGGAGGATGAGTAGATGTGGTTGTAGTCCAAGCAATCTTCTGCCGGCTATTAGAGTTAGGTACCTAAGAACACTGTGTCCTAATCACTGAGATGAGGCACAAAAAGGGTTCAATTCCACAGCACTAAATAGCCTTTCAGTGATCGCTGACTTTTTGAATAAATTGGTCGCAAACGGCAATTCACTGTATATAACTGTAATCCAAGAAGTAACCAGGATGCTGAATGCACAGTATAAGTACTCTTCTAGGTGGGCACCAAATCCAAAGGACTGTATGTAGACAAACGATCCGGCACTCAAATGAGGATGATGGTAATGCTGGGACCGTTCTCCTGGATCGATGGGTGCGGCTGCTGCAGTGACGGCTGTGGCTTCAATCCAGACTTAGATGAAGATCGGAAGACTCCGCTGGTCTCTCACTGTGTTGCTGGAGAGCAACGGCTGGCTGGGTCACTAGCGGAGAATTCAGTCGGCTGGAACGCTTAAGTAGGCCGCGGGTCAATCATGCCGTCCCAGAGAGGCTGCTCTCAGCTCCTCCCACTTAAATAAGTTTCTCCCACAATGCTTTGCACCTCCCAGAAGTCTCCAGTGCAGCACAGCCCAATGGGAAATGGAGTCCTTCATACCCGAGTCTGCTGACGGTTTCTTCTTTCCACACTACAATTCCCACAATGCTTCATCCTCATTGCAATTAGTCTTATTCCACAAACGAACACTAGAGGGAGTTCCCCATGTTGAGCAATGAACACAATTGTATGCCAGGTGAATATTTCTGAACTCATGGCTGCACATATTTAAGGCCTACTCTGTGGGGTGACTGTTTGTGATTGCTTTGACCTAGGGTTGCCACCTGTCCAGGATTCACATGGACAGTCCGGGTTTTGAACTATGTGTCCGGGTTTCAGTCCACCTGAAACCCGGACAAATTATTCAGACTGGGCTGTGGCTCCCCAAGTAACTCGGCCACACATAAATCTGTTGCCATCTGGAAGCTGTAGGCGGCTGTTGGGTTACAGGTTCGGCATCACCGGGAGGCCGGGCATTGATGCCAGCAAGAGCATTCACCGTTTGCCACTGCACGCTGCATTACTACTTTCCTTGGGGCACCCAAAGGTATCCCAGATCCTTTATAATTAGTGTATACTACAAAAAAGAATTGCCCTGTGCTGCTTTTGGGGTTCGGGTTTGGCTTGAAGAAAAGTTGGCAACCCTACTTTCTTTGTGTGCTCCCTGATTTTCACATGTTGAGCACCCATTTGGTTGCATATCTTGCTCTGAACCATGCTCAGTGCTTATAAGCCAGGTCTAACTACATACCGAGCGGAAAAATTTAAGCGGTGTTAAACCCAAAACCAAAAATGTGTTATATTGCAACTTACCAATCCTTAGATGTGGTGGCTGCATTTGTTTTCTCTTTTGGGGCTTCTTTCCATCTTTTTTCACCTGGTGATCTGGCTGGTAATACACCACCTGCATTAGGATGACGGAGCACAGTGGGCACCTTTAGACAGCAGCATTGTCAGTCTTGGGGGAGGGGAGTGTTGGATGTACTAGCAGATTTAGATACACTAATAAATTGAAGCCAAACTCCAGAACGCAGAATGTTCTTCAGAATGCACATGGTATTCTATGCTGTGCAAAAGAACGACCACAAGCTTGCTCTTACATACAGTTGTGCTCATAAGTTTACATACCCTGGCAGAATTTATGATTTTTTTGGCCATTTTTCAGAGAATATAAATGAGAACACAAAAACTTTTCTTATCACTCATGGTTGGTGTTTGGCTGAAGCCATTTATTATCAAGCAACTGTGTTTACTCTTTTTAACCACTTGCTGACCGCCCGCTGTTGTGCGACGGCAGCAAAGTGGTTTGATATCGCAAACCGCTGCCACCTGACGGCGGCTGCGAGATCGCGGATCGTGAGCCACCGGGGGCATGCTCATTGTGTTCCGGGGGATCCAGGGAGTGGGTAGGGTGGACTCTATCTCTGCCGGCTACCTGCGATCGCTCCCCCGCAGTGACAGAACAGAGGTCCGTATATGTAGACACACAGATCTCCATTCTGACAGAGGGGGAAGGGATGTGATCACAGGCTCCCTGTATATGGTCAATATATGCTGATTTCGATTTTTTTTATTTTTTTTTTTTTTTTAACCAAAAATATGAGGATGAATATAAATCGGCCAAAACCGATGAAAAAATAGTTTTATATATATATATATATAATTTTTTTTTTTTTTTGGATTTGTATTATAGCAAAATGTAAGAAATATTGTTTTGTTTGCAAAATTGTCACTTTTTTTTGTTAATAGTGGTGATCAGAAATGCAAAGGTGACCAAATACCACCAAAAAGGACACAAATTTCATTTTAGGTACAACATTGCACGACTGCGCAATTGTCAGTTAAAGCGACGCAGTGCCGAATCACAAAAAGTGCTCTGCTCCTAAAGGGGCTAATCCTTCCGGGGCTGAAGTGGTTTAAATCATAATGACAACAGAAACTACCCAAATGACCCTGATCAAAAGTTTACATACCCTGGTGATTTTGGCCTGATGACATGCACACAAGTTGACACAAAGCGGTTTGAATGGCTATTAAAGGTAACCATCCTCACCTGTGATCTGTTTGCTTTTAATTAGTGTGGGTGTATAAAAGGTCATTGAGGACTCTGGACTATCCTGCTTACAATACACCAAACAGCACAGAGACAAGCCTCAAACCTTCTGGCACAAAGTCATTTGGAGTGATGAGACCAAAATTGAGCATTTTGGCCACAACCATAAACCCTACATTCAGAGAGGAGTCAACAAGGCCTATGATGAAAGGGACACCATTCCTACTGTGAAACACGGAGGTGGATTGCTGATGTTTTGGGGATGTGTGAGCTACAAAGTTACAGGAAATTTGGTCAAAATTGATGGCAAGATGAATGCAGTATTTTATAAAAATACTGGAGGAACATTTGCATTCATCAGCCAGGAAGCTGCGCATGGGACGTACTTGGACATTCCAACATGACAATGATCCAAAACACAAGGCCAAGCCGACCTGTCATTGGCTACAGCAGAATAATGTGAAGGTTCTGGAGTGGCCATCTCAGTCTCCTGACCTCAATATCATTGAGCCACCCTGGGGAGATCTCAAATGTGCAGTTCATGCAAGACAGCCCAAGAATTTCCAGGAACTGAAGACTCTTTGCCAAGAGGAATGGGCAGCTTTACCATCTGAGAAGATAAAGAGCCTCATCCACAAACACCACAAAAGACTTCAAGCTGTCATTGATGTTAAAGGGGGCAATACACGGTATTAAGAACTGGGGTATGTAAACTTTTGATCAGGGTAATTTGGGTAGTTTCTGTTTCATTAGGATTTAAAAAGAGTAAACACAGTTGATTGATAATAAATGGCTTCAGCCAAACACTAACCATGAGTGAAAGAAATGTTTTTGTGTTCTCATTCATATTCTCTGAAAATGGCCAAGAAATCATAAATTCTGCCAGGGTATGTAAACTTATGAGCACAAGTGTACCCTGTTTTTTTTTCTGTATCAAATATATAGATTATTTTTCTGTATCAGACATTCTTTGGAGATGTTTAGATTAACCACTTTCCTACTGGGCACTTTACCCCCTCCCTGCCCAGGCCAGTTTTCAGCTTTCTGTCACATTTTGAATGACAATTGCGCGGTCATGCTACACTGTACCTATATGACATTTTTATCATTTTTTTTAAACACAAATCTTTCTTTTGGTGGTATTTTGTCACCACTGGGTTTTATATTGTTTGCTAAACAAACGAAAAAGGACAGAAAATTTTGAAAAAAAAACAAACATTTTTCATTAGTTTGTTATAAAATTTTGCAAACCGGTAATTTTTCTCCTTCACTGATTGGCACTGATCATTAAATGTTATTTGTCCCATGGGGAACAGAAGGCATTAATAAAAATTTTAGAAAGACTACTTTAATAGTTTGAGGTTCACCCCTTTTTGTCATTCTTCTTGTGCATGTGAGTGTGTTTTTAAAAAGGGATTTATCACATTCTACTGAGCTTTGAATAATAGTTGAGTTTCCTGCAGTTGGATTGGAATACATTTTATCCCTGCCAGGCTGCTGCTCGGAGTAATGAGGCTGCCTTCTATTATACTGTTTGTGCTGTGCAGAGCGGTTTACCCACACCAGGGGGTAATTGACCGTAAAGGCAGATCGCACTCATTGGATGAGAGGCGCTGACACCACATCTGTGCTCCGTTGTACAGGATTTAATCAGCCCGGACACCCAGCGTCGGAGGGTTTGAAAAGGCTTGTTGTTGGTGCCGTCCCAGGGGTCAGGTGCCAATTAAATGCTTCCTTGCTGTATTGTGAGCTAAACTTGCCTCCAATGCAGTGTCCATGCACAGCATTACTAGGAAAGCCAAGATTTTTACCTTCTCAACTGAGTGCATTTACAGCGTATCTAATCCTAAGAACATAAATGGAATATATTGCAGCTTGCCAAACTTTAGATGTAGCAGTTGCCTTAGTTTTATTTTTTTTTTTTTTTTCAAACTTAGCATCCCTATGTTATCAGCTGGTGATCCTGCCATTAACCCACATCCTCCTGTCCTCCTGCCATTAACCCATCTCCTGTCCTCTTGCCATTAACTCACCTCCTGTCCTCCCGCCACTAACCTGCCTCCTGTCCTCCCGCCACTAACCTGCCTCCTGTCCTCCCGCCACTAACCTGCCTCCTGTCCTCCCGCCACTAACCTGCCTCCTGTCCTCCCACCACTAACCTGCCTCCTGTCCTCCTGCCATTAAACCACCACCTGTCCTGCCATTAACCCACCTCCTGTCCTCCTGCCATTAACTCACCTCCTGTCCTCCCGCCACTAACCTGCTCCTCCGTCCAATCACCGCCCTCCTGTCCTCCACTCAATTACCG
>BLSH010160273.1:20755-40205 GCA_018402905.1 Glandirana rugosa | reverse complement strand
ATCACTCTTCTCCCCCAGAAAGCCCAGCCCCCATACAGTTAGTAACACACACAGGGTACACAGTTAACCCTTAGAGCGCCCCCTGCAGGTTAACCCCTTCCCTGCCTGTGACATTTACACAGTAATCAGTGCATTTTCATAGCACTGATCGCTGTGTAAATGTCATTGGTCCCAAAAAAGTGTCAGAAGTGTCCGACATGTCTGCCGCAATGTCACAGTCCCGCTAAAAATTACAGATCGCCGGCATTACTTGTAAGGCCTCATACACACGGGCGTATATAAAATAATAAATAAAACGTCGGGCCCGACGTCAAGGAAAAAAAGTCGACGTTTTTCGGCGTTATGCATTGGCGTTTTTGAGCGCTAGTGAGCGTCGGCGTCAATAGACGTTTTTTAAAAAAAAATCATTCCTCTATTTTTCAACCTAAAAACGTCGGCGTCAAAAAACGCCGGAAAACGCTGGTACAATATTAGGTGGCGTTTGTTGGCGTCTCGTGGCGTTCTGCGGCGCTTTTTGACGTCGATGCAGCCAAGGAACGCGCTGGTCGTGGGTTCTCTGATACGCCGACGCCATCTACAGCTCAAAAACGCCGACGTTTTTTATGTGGCCATTGACTAACATGGGGAGCAGAAAAAAACGTCAGTAGACGCCGGCGTCAAAAAAAGCCCGTGTGTATGAGGCCTAAAATATAAAAAAAAACACCCAGAAATGAATTATCATTCGTAAACGCAGCAACTTTTGGGAAAACCAGTCAATATATGCTGATTTCCATTTTTTTTTTTTTTTTTTAACCAAAAATATGAGGAAGAATATAAATCGTCCAAAACCGATGAAAAAATAGTTTTTTTATATATATATATACCATGGAGGAACAATGGCATTTGGGACTAGATTTCCTGTCTGATTGGTCAGCTGGTAGTCAACAGCATTTGTGGGCATGTTTGTACTTGGGATCAACATCGGGTCTGAACAGTTGCACCTGGTGAATCGTATCTAACATCTGTGGGTACCTTTTTTAAAGCAAACTTGTCGCAACAAACGTTTATCCCAAACCTGGCAGAGTTGTTCTAATAATGTTTATTCTGTTTTTTTTTTTTGTTTTTTTTTATTGTAATATACTTTTTTTTTTCCTCTCTCATTCAGCACCAAAGCCAACAACATCACTGAGCATCTTGGCAGCTAAATGTGTAGACGTCCGAAGGCCTCATCACGCTTCCAAGTGGTTGCTTCCATGGGGGAACGATCGCTGCAAAAGCATCCGGACCTTTGATGATGCAGCAAATCGTCACATTGAAGCCAATGACATCGTATTTTCTGTCCATATTCCTTTCCAAGGCCAAGAGATGAGCCCCTGGTTCCAGTTTATGCTGATCATCTTACAGCTGGAAATTGCCTTCAAGCTCAACAATTATATTGGTATGAACCTTTTAAATCTACTTGATCTGTTAAAGTGTATGGCTGGCCAAAATAGCCAAAAACATTTTTTTTTTCTTCTCCTGTCTGGGTCCCATTGGGAAGCGAAAAATTTTGCCAAAGTGAGAAGAACTTACTTTGAACATTGAACAGGTGTCACCCCATTGAAAGATTTCTTCTTCCCTCCTGTTTTGGCAATGGCCACCATGGCAAGAGGGTGAATCTCCCTGATGGGGCTATTGAGGCCTCACAAGGCTTCTTATTAAATGAAAAAGAAGCAAACCATTGATACTTTAAAATAGGCGTTTCAGTTCTCTTTTTTATTAGCTTATTAGGACAACAGTCATTAGCACAAGGCCTTAGGGGGTGGCTTGGCATTTTGGCCTCGGTTGCTCATTAGAACTTGGACTGGTTATCAAGGATAAGACTTCCATGACAACCACACAGGATGCCCTCTCTTTGTGACCAGCAATGTTGGTTGGTTGGTTGTTGTATCAGATGCATAGCTCACCTGTGAGGTCATTATAGGGGTTGGCTGAATTCTCTGTCTCAGTCTTTCTCAACCTTTTGAACACAGAGGAACTCTTGAAATTACTTTCTGATCTCAGGGAACTCCTGCTAAAAATTAGTTTATCTACGTCTTACAATACATTTGTGTGATGGTCAGTGGGAAGAATGCTCCTTACACTTATGGTCATTGGGAAGAATCGCCCCATTACAGGTAGCTAAAAAGATCAGTGGTGTCAGTGGGAACTTACTGAGAGGTGGAAATTGCTCATTGCTCAGGGAACCCCTAGCAACCTCTGGAGGCACCATGGTCTAGCAGTATGATCCTTGAAGACCATATGCAAGATTTATAGATATCCATTTGTGAAGTGACTCTCCTCACTCCCCTATCCCTCATAAAGTAAGGGGAATTTATTACTTGCATACTGAAGCTCACCTCTACCTGTTCTGCTGTTAAGGCCTCCTTGTTGGTCCTTCGTGTGCTGGATGGACCAATAGGGATGCTTGGAAAGTAGTAGGGGCAGTTCCAAGTTTTAATCAGTTGTCTAGAACAGAGGTCTCCATATTTTCTAAACAAAGAGCCAGTTTACTGTCCTTCAGACTTTAGGAGGAACAGACTGTGGCTGGTGGGAATAGATAATGCCCTGCCATCAATGAGTAAGCATTACCCCATCATTGGTTTTAATGGGAGGAATAGTGTCCCAATGTTTGTATCCATTGGAGGAATATCTCCCCATCGCTGGTGTCATTGGGAGGAATAGTGCCCCATCACTGGTGTCAAGGGCGAGGAATAGCACCCCATTGTTATCAGTGGCAGGAATGGTGGCAATGATTTTTTGGTTTTGGGTTATTGCAATGAGCCCTGAGGAGAAAATGCCATCTTGTCCATTAAATGCAAAGTGAGAGTGCCCTTGTAAAGGGTCCCCATGACCACTAATATTCATTTTGCCAGCACGCCCCTGTCACTACTGCATCCCAGCTCGTGGCAGAACCTGGTGCTTCCAAGTATGAGGGAGCCCCAGTGTAGCAGTGATCGGGGCTAGCAGCCAAATGCCTAAAGGCTAGCAGCCACTTTGATTAAAGAGGAGCTTCTCAAAATAGACATCTTGTCTCACATATGAAAGCTTTGTGTATAGAGTGGGCCCCATCTATTGGGGCTGGAAAGGCTCCAAAAAAAACACAGCTGCTCTGAACAGGAATGTTTTGAAGTTCAACCTGACAGGCTGTCTGCAAGATGACAACAAGCTTTAAATTTTGCAGGGGAAGTCCATGTGCCCTAATAAACTTTGATATCTCCTCTGCCTGTACTGCAGCTGTAACCCTTTGCAGGTGGTGGGAGCCAGCCCATTAAAGGTTCTTAATGCTGGTTGGGTTACATGGGCTTCCCGGTCATGTTTGACTTAGTGATTGTGATCCGGAGCCCGTCCCACAGGCTGCCGATTATAAACAGTGACTGTGTGGTCCCTATACAGGTGAAAGCGGTCACTATTTTTCCACTCCCTGTAATAGGGTGACAACGCTGTTCATTCTGCAGTCAAATTGCACAGCTGTGTTTTCCCCTGTGATCTAAATGGACTTTTAAGTAACTGCAAACCATGACCTGTTGTGCTAACAGCTACTAAGTGACTCAAGCTGACAATCCTAATCTCCCGCATCCCCCTTTGGAGGCCTCTCTTTGGCAGTTGGTGGTCCTAGATAATGCAGAGAGCAGTCCTGATGGCATGATTAAAAACAGGCTGCCTGTAATGCCCTGTACTCTGGAATTGTATTGACTAGATATCATCCAACCCAGATACAGACCAGTTGGTGAATCCTCAGGGGCACAGTGCTAGAAAGGAGGGGGAGTATTAAAGCCAGAATTTTTTATTTTCTCTTTAGAATTTTATAAGACCTATATCCTTGTTCCCATTCACCTCCTAAAATTTTACAACTCTTAATCCTGGTACAAACAGGCCAAATATCTCTCAGTATTAGCTGGTTCAACAGAAACCGGCGGACATCCGGCCCCTGTGTATGATAGCATTTTTAAAACGGGCAAGCTAGAAAAACATCTGCCGATCAGAGCTTGTAGACTGTGGCGGAGAGTAATGACCGGTGTGTTCTGGTGGAGAGGCAGTTCCCCTCTCAGAACTCAATAGCTCAGCGGGGAGATTGGTGTACTAACAGTGCATAGTTAGTACAGAGACCTCCCAATCATAGTGCATGTAGCGTCCTCTACGGTAGGTAGGTGTTAGAGTGAGATTTGCTAGGTAAATTTAGTCAGGCCTGACTTAGTGCAGGCCTGATCGTTTTGATTCTGGGCTGGGAGTGGCTCAGGGTAGGGCTGGGTGATTCACAGGTGGTGTCATCAGGACCTCCCACTTCTTTCCAGAAGCTTCTGGTGTTTTCTGGGAGGAGAGGTGGGAGGGGAGTTGTAGCCATCTGGGGTGTTCTAAGGAGCCCTGACCAATCTCCAAACTGGATTGGCAGGGGGCAGGCCTTTTTAAATACCCAGGGTCAGCCCAGTCTGGAAGGAGAGTTTGGGTGGAAGTCTAAGGATGTGATAGTGTGGAGGCTGTTGCGGCCTAGGGGGAGCACCCAGTCTGGGAGGGGGTGACCCTGGGCCTGGAGTGCTCGGGTGCGCCTGGGAGGAGTGAGATCCTGGTGGGAAGTACAAGGCAGAGCGTAAAGGACAGTGGGAGAGAGCACTATTGGAGAGAGATATTTAGTGAGGAACTACAAGTATCAGGAGTCAGTGAGCAACACACCTTGGGATACTGGAGGCAGCTGGAAGAGCTGGCAGGGCCTGGAAGAGGATGGGTTGGGAGTTGTAGTCCATCAAGCTAGCTAGCACATTGTACTATGCTATGCTTTTGGGGCCAGCGGTCCCTGCCTGTAACGGGTGGGTCTGGAGGTCCTGCTTCAACTACAGCAGGCCTCGCCATGTGCTAGCTAGGATGGAACTAAGTGACTGTGCAGGAGCGAGGAACAAGGAGTGGAATGTGCAGCAAGGGTAGTGCTGGAGTGAAGAAGTGGTGTATATACAGAGTTGTATATAGTGGTCCCTGTGTAAAGAACTGTTGATCCTTGGGCATCCCATAATCATCCCTACCCCATCCATGTTCAAATCACCTAATAAAAAAACACAACAAAGTACCAGCCTGTTCTGTGACTCCGGATGTGAGGAAAAAGTGTGATTGAGGGCAGTGTGATCAGGTGACCCACAACTTTCAGCAACCCCCAAGGGGGCATGGGCTACATGTGTACAGGGCATTAGTCTACAACTGTCTGAGCTACTGCTTTACTAAAAACAATCTTCTTGACCCCTTACAGTCTGGCTTTTGCTCCCGCCACTTCACAGTGCTAATACTAATGGCCACTACTCCATACTCCTTCTACTATACTTGTGGCCTTTGATACTGTTGACCACCCACTCCTTCTCAAAAAACTCCTGTCACAATCGTAGGGTCAGGCTCGAAGACCAGTTGCTATAGCAGTGGCAGCTCACACAAGAACCAGCAGGATAGGAACACAGGCAGGTCACCCTGGCAGATGTCACAGGCTCACTTGAGGTGCGGAATCTAAGTACTAAACGGTGTTCAAAAGAACCCCTGATGGTGGAGATGGATTTTTCTGCGTGTTAGCACCAGGTTGCAGTCCTCAGGATCACCCCAGAAGGAGGTGAGCAAGCTGGGGTCCAGTAGCAGATAGGGATCAAGCAGAAGCGTAGGCGAGGAACAAGCCAGAGGTTGGTAATGAATAGTTGCAGGTAGGGTTTAAGGAGAAGCGTAGAAGAGGAGCAAGTCAAATGTTGGAAACTAATAGCAGCGAAGATATGGACAGCAGCAGGAGAGACAAAAGCGAGATATTGGCTGGAGAAGGCACAATATTCTGGCAACCAGGAAGAGCAAAGACATGGCTTAAATCAGGAAGCTCATGGGAGGAGCAAAGAGTTCAAGGTTCAAGGCAAATAAAATTCACGGCAGGATCATTCAGGGAACTGTCCAGCCTTCAGGGTGGCTCTGCAAACAGAGTCACTGCCAGACACAGATGAGGTCCCAGGTTCAAGTCCAGGTCCTGACAGCTCCCCTCCCTTGGCCATCAAGATTCTGCTCTTTCCTGGTTCTGCTATGTATCACAGCGCTCCTTCAGTGTTGGCTACAACTCTGTCTCCTTCTCTCCACTTCCTCTTTCTGTAGAGGTCCCCCAAGGCTCTGTTCTTGGACCCCTTCTATTCTCTATCTACACCCCCTTCGTTGGTTACTTGATAATCTCCAATGGCTTCCAATACCATTTCCTCAACTAATTCAGCCTCCTCTCATATTACTTACTGACATATCATCATGGATGTTGCACCACTTCCTCTAAAACCTCTAAAATCGAGCTGCTAATATTTCCCCCCCGCCTGTGCCTCCCTGACATAAAGATTAATAATACAACTGTCAATCCCTCCCCTCATGCCAGGGTACTAGGTGTAATCCTAGACTCTGACCTGTCCTTTCAGCCCCAAATTCAGTAACTGTCAAAAGCTTGTAGACTTCACCTCCGTAACATCTCTAAAATTTGCCCCTTTTGGGCTAATGAGACCACCAAGCTACTCATTACCTCCCTTGTTATCTCTCGCCCTGACTATTGCAACTCCCTTCTCATAGGCCTACAACTCCATAGATCTCTCCATCTCCTCTTCAGTCTCTCATAAATGCTGCTGCCAGACTCCTATCTTACCAACTGCTCAGTGTCCGCCACCCTTCTCTGCCAATCCCTACACTGGCTCCCGATCACCCAGAAAATTCTATTTAAAATACTAACAACCTACAAAGCCATTTGCAACTCTGCCCTGAGCCACATCACTAATCCTGTTTCCAAATATCACCTTGTCTTCTCCTCCCATGCTAGCGTCCAGGACTTCTGAGCCTCTCCCAACCTCTGGAACTCTCTACCTCAATCTGTCCAGCTATCTCCTACTCTGGCCACCTTTAGGCAATCCCTGAATACTCATCTCTTCAGGGAAGCTTATCCCACCTCCACCTAACAACTGAAGTTTTAACTCTTCCATCAGCTAATCCCCCACAGTTTTTGCCTTGTTGTACCACTTTCCCTCCCTATTAGATTGTAAGCTCTTATAAGCAGGGTCCTCTTAACCCTCTTGTATTTTATATGAATATTTATATTAGTATACATTTTTCAAACGGTACAGTGTCAAAAGAATGTTAATTTAAAACTTTATTACAGTCTAACATTTAACCATTGTTTTAAAAGAAATGAGAAAAATATATACAGTTCCGACAAAATATATGCCTATATATACATTTTGCATTTGGGCCAAAAAGTTCAATTTTGCTCTCATCTGAACAGAGCACCTTCTTCCACGTGTTTGCTGTGTCCCCCACATGGCTTCTCGCAAACTGCAAACAGGGCTTATGGCTTTCTTCTTGCCACTCTTCCATAAAGGGCAGATTTGTGGAGGGCACGACTAATAGTTGTCCTGTGGACAGATTCTCCCACCTGAGCTGTGGATCTCTGCAGCTCCTCCAGGGTTACCATGGACCTCTTGGCTGCTTCTCTGATGAATGTTCTCCTTGCCTGGCCGTTCAGTTTAGGTGGACGGCCAAGTCTTGGTAAGTTTGCAGTTGTGCCATACTCTTTCCATTTTCGGATGATGGAATGAACAGAGCTCCGTGAGATGTTCAAAGCTTGGGATATTTTTTTATAACCTAACCCTGCTTTAAACTTCTCCACAACTTTATCCCTGACCTGTCTGGTGTGTTCCTTGGCCTTCATGATGCTGTTTGTTCACTAAGGTTCTCTAACAAACCTCTGCGGGCTTCACAGAGCAGCTATATTTATACTGAGATTAAATTACACACTGGTGAACTCTATTTACTAATCAGGTGACTTCTGAAGGCAATTGGTTCCACTGCATTTTATTTAGGGGTATCAGAGTAAAGGGGGCTGAATACAAATGCACGCCACACTTTTCACAGATTTATTTATTCCGCTTCACAATTATGTGCCACTTTGTGTTGGTCTATCACAAAATACATTTACGTTTATGGTTGTAACATGAAAAAATGTGGAAAATTTCAAGGGGTACAAATACTTTTTTAAGGCACGGTGTATATGTACAGTATCTCACAAAAGTGAGTACACCCCTCATATTTTTGTAAATATTTTATTCTATATTTTCATGTGACAACACTGAAGAAATGGCACTTTGCTACAATGTAAAGTAGTGATTGTACAGCTTGTATAACAGTGTAATGTATGTCTAAACTGCTGGCAACAAACGTGAGTACCATTATTTTCCAGCACTGCATTAACCCTCTTTGGCATGCAGTTCACCAGAGCTTCACAGGTTGCCACTGGAGTCCTCTTCCTCTCCTCCATGATGACATCACAGAGCTGGTGGATGTTAGAGACCTTGCTCTCCTCCACCTTCTGTTTGAGCATACCCCACAGATGCTCAATAGGGTTTAGGTCTGGAGATGCTTGGCCAGTCCATCGCCTTTACCCTCAGCTACTTTAGCAAGGCAGTGGTCGTCTTGGAGGTGTGTTTGGGGTCGTTATCATGTTGGAATACTGCCCTGCAGCCCAGTCTCTGAAGGGAGGGGATCATGCTCTGCTTCAGTATGTCCTAGCACACGTTGGCATTCATGGTTCCCTCAATGAACTGTAGCTCCCCAGTGCCGGCAGCACTCATGCAGCCCCAGACCATGACACTCCCACCACCATGCTTGACTGTAGGCAAGACACACTTGTCTTTGTACTCCTCACCTGGTTGCTGCCATACACGCTTGACACCATCTGAACCAAATAAGTTTATCTTGGTCTAATCAGACCACAGGCCATGGTTCCAGTAATCCATGTCCTTAGTCTGCTTGTCTTTAGCAAACTGTTTGCAGGCTTTCTTTTGCATCATCTTTAGAAGATGCTTCCTTCTGGGGCGACAGCCATGCAGACCAATTTGATGCAGTGTGCAGCGTATGGTCTGAGCACTGACAGGCTGACCCCCCACCCCTTCAACCTCTGCAGCAATGGTGGCAGCACTCATACGTCTATTTCCCAAAGACAACCTCTGGATGTGGCGCTGAGCATGTGCACTCAGCTTCTTTGGTCGGCCATGGGGAGGCCTGTTCTGAGTGGAACCTGTCCTGTTAAACCGCTGTATGGTCTTGGCCACCGTGCTGCAGCTCAGCAGACTCTTTCAGGGTCTTGGCAATCTTCTTATAGCCTAGGCCGTCTTTATGTAGAGCAACAGTTCTTATTTTCAGATCCTCAGAGAGTTCTTTGCCATGAGGTGCCATGTTGAACTTCCAGTGCCCAGTATGAGAGAGTGAGAGCGATGACACCACATTTAACACACCTGCTGCCCATTCACACCTGAGACCTTGTAACACTAATGAATCACATGACACCGGGGAAGGAAAATGGCTAATTGGGCCCAATTTGGACATTTTCACTTAGGGGTGTACTCACTTATGTTGCCAGCAGTTTAGACATTAATGGCTGTGTGTTGAGTTATTTTGAGGGGACAGCAAATTTACACTGTTATACAAGCTGTACACTCACTACTTTACATTGTAGCAAAGTGTCATTTCTTCAGTGTTGTCACATGAAAAGATAGAATAAAATATTTACAGAAATGTGAGGGGTGTACTCACGTTTGAGAGATACTGTATGTATGTGTGTGTGTGTGTATGTATATATATATATATATTATGAAAAAGACAATAGTTTGGCTTTTTTAATAGCAAAATATTAAGTGGTTCTCTAGTGAATATCAGAATATTTGTTTCATATATTTTGGTGATTCTGAATACATTTTTTCCTGTATTATAGAAGAGGGTGCAATGGTGACTCTGGATGTGGCCATGGCATACCGGGATGAGCTGACTGACCCGTGGACTGAAATGGCTCGTTCTGTGCAGCAGAGAAAACTTCTGTGTACTTTTCCAGCTCCAAAGGTTCGTTCACCAAATACTTACTAGTCCACGGAGCCCAGTGTTTTCTTGCTTTTAATGAAAGTTCTCCCTACACTGCTCCTCTGTGACATCACCATCTTGAATTCACCCCACAGGGATCATTGCCAGGTCTATGGAACCCAGCAGATGCCCGTGGTGTGTCTGTGTATGTGAGGATATGCTGTGGACCCCTGCCAGTTAACTGCCAGACATCTGCCCATTCCTGCACACATGTGCGAGATCCTGCCATCTACCTCTTGGGATAAGTGACATAGAAATCCTACTAGGCAGTTTGCAGGATTGCATCCTTGCACAGAAACGCCAGAGTGACCCGCAGCGATCCTGCGCAACTTTAGGAAAGAACAATATTTACTATTATGTTGCTCTCCCCTGACTTCTTCCACCTCCCTGTAACAGAAGTGCACAAATAAAAATGTTTTTCCCTCTAAAGTTCAGGTGCATAATTTCTGCCTAGGCATGCACATGCACAGGAACACTGCAGGTCACCCTGTGATTCATTGCGGCGTTTCTACATGTGCGCACGATCCTGCAAGCTGCCTCCTGGAATTGCTATGTGACCCATCCTAGGAGATAGTTGGCTTTTGTGCATGGGCAGCAATGGCGCAGATGTCTGGCAGTTTACTGGTTGGGGGGACGCAGTGTGTGTCTGCATATGTGCAAGCGGTCTGTCGCATGCACAGACAAAGTGCCATAGACCTGGCGAAGATCCTTGCGGCGTGTTTGCGAATGCACTGGAAATCAATTCAAGATGGTGGTGCTGGAAAGGATCTGTGTAGGGAAAACCTTCCCTACAAACAAGGCAACGCTGGACTCCATGGGCTAGTAATAATAATTTTATTTTTTTAAATATTAGGGACAATTTTTAATAATAAGTATGGAGTTTCTCTTTAATTTGTGTTTATCTTATGCACTGGAGGGCACCAGTTGACCCCCCTAAGGTATAAGTCCTGCTTGTTGGAGGTTGGGCATTAACCGCATGCCGACTGTATATCGTGCATACAGCCGGTAAAATAAGTATTGAACACAACACCATTTTTCTAGGTAAATATATTTCTAGGTGCTATTGAAATGAAATTCTCACCACATGTCCGTAACAACCCATGCAATCCATACATACAAAGACACCAAAACAAATATGTTCAGAAATTAAGTTATGTGTAATAAAATGGAATCACACAGGGAAAAAGTATTGAACACATGAAGAAATAGAGGTGCAAAAAGGCATGAAAAGCCACGACACCAGCTGAAATCTATCATCCTGCCTTTTGTCAGTGCAAATTAATATCAGCTGGTTCAGTCTCAAATGATGGCCTATAAAATGGTGTCTCATTACCAAGGTGTCACACAAACATCTCATGATGGGTAAAAGCAAAGAGCTCTCTCAAGACCTTTGCAACCTTATTGTTGCAAAACATACTGATGGCATTGGTTACAGAAGGATTTCTAAACTTTTGAATGTTCCAGTGAGCACTGTTGGGGCCATAATCCGGAAGTGGAAAGAACATAATTTCACCATGAACCGGCCATGACCAGGTGCTGCTCGTAAGATTTCTGACAGAGGAGTGAAAAGAATTATCAGAAGAGTTGTCCAAGAGCCAATGACCACTTGTGGAGAGCTGCAGAAAGACCTGGAATTAGCAGGTACAATTGTTTCAAAGAAAACAATAAGTAATGCACTCAGCCGCCATGGCCGTTTGCATGCTCACCACGCAAGGCTCCATTGCTGAAGAAAAAGCATGTTGAAGCTCGTTTAAAGTTTGCTGCACAAAATTTAGATAAGCCTGTGAAATACCGGGAGAATATAGTCTGGTCAGACGAAACCAAAAGTGAACTCTTTGGATGTCATAATACACACCATGTTTTGGAGGTCAAATGGCACTGCACATCACTCCAAAAACGCCCCCCATACCAACAGTGAGGTTTGGAGGTGGGCACATCATGGTGTGGGGCTGTTTTTCAGCATACGGTACTGGCAAACTTCATGTCATTGAAAGAAGGATGAATGGAAAAATGGACCAAGACATTCTTGATAAAAATCTGCTGCCATGAAGATGAAACGAGGGTGGACATTTCAGCAAGACAATGATCCCAAACACAAAGCCAAGGAAACTCTCATTTGTTTTCAAAGAGCGAAAATAAATTTGCTAGAATGGCCCAGCCAATCACCTGACTTGAATCCAATAGAAAATCTATGGAAAGAAAAAGATCAGAGTTCATAGAAGAGGCCCATGGAACGTTCAAGATTTGAAGACTGTGTGGAAGAATGGGCCGAAATCACACCTGAGCAAGGCATGCGACTCGTTTCTCCATACAGGAGGCTGCATCTTGAAGCCGTCATTACCAACAAAGGATTTTGTACCAAGTATTAAATACTTTTCCGTTAGCATGTTCAATACTTTTTCCCTGTATCATTCCATTTTATTACACAGAACTTAATTTCTGAACGCATTTGTTTTGGTGTCTTTGTATGCATGGGTTGTTACCGACTTGTGGTGAAAATTTCATGTCAATAGCACCTTTAGAAATATATTTACCTAGAATTTTGCCCATTGTATATGGAGGTAAAGTGGCTCTCACGCGCCACATCACATACTATGCTGTGATTGTACACAGCAGATGCCGATCAGCGACGCTGTACTCAAACAAAATTCTTCATCAGTTTAGGCCTATATGTATTCTACTATTGATTGGTTTGTGCAAAAGTTATAGCGTCTACAAATAGGGGATAGATTTATGGCATTTTTACTTATTTATTTTTTTCACTAGTAATGGCCGTGATCTGCGATTTTTAGCGGGACTGCGGCAGGCAGATCAAACACTTTTGATGCCAGTGACATTATTACATTGATCAGTGCTATAAAAATGCACTGATTTACTGTATAAATGACACTGGCAGGGAAGGGGTTAACACTAGCGGTGAACAAAGGGTTAAATGTGTTCCCTGGGAGGTGTTTTCTAACTGTGGGAGGAGTGGACTGACTGGAGGAGGAGAGAGATCGCTGTGCCCGATCACTGGGAACAGACGATCTCTCTCTACTTCTCTGACAGAAAGGGGATCTGTTTGTTTACATCGACAGATCCCCATTCTGGCTCTCTGAGGAGCGATCGCGGGTGGCGGGCGGACATTGCGGCCGCCAGGCACGCGCATTGGCGCCGCACCACAGGTGCGCACCCCCTAGATCTCTTAAATCTCCATACTGGTACGGTGATTTGCGGGATGGTGCCAACCTGCCACCATATATCGGTTAAAAAAAAATAAAATAAACATTTATACTCGCCTAGGTGGATGCTGCATCTGTCCTCTGCTGGCTCTACACTGAGCAATCAAAGACAACTGATCTCTCTGTTCTCTGGTCCGTGAGAACTGGCTAGCTCAGGCTTTCCTAGGCGGGCTGAGAGGCTGGGCCAGCTGGTGGTCAGGCATCTTGGCGGATCCCGACATTGTCAGGATCCCCACAGAGCCTGGAATGGCTCTGTGCTGACAGTGGGCTTTAGCAAGCAACAGCAGCTGGCCAGATCTTGAAAATTAAGCCAGCCACCACCTAAAACCAAAATCTACATTTTGGGTGGAACTGACCTTTTAAGCAAAAAAAAAATGAAATGTGTCCTTGAATGTTTTCTTTATGTGCACTTCTTTTAATTATTCTTACAGACCGAAGAGAACGAAGGACGCTATTATGAGTGCGACGTCCTTCCACTCATAGAGCTGGGCAGCGTTACTCATAAATATTACTTACTCAACATCAGGCTTCCCGTCAATGAGCTCAAGAAAATAAATGTGGGCATTGGAGAGATAAACAACCTGCACCTTGTGGTGAGACATCGTAAAATATTCCAACTCCAGACGTTAATTCTTAGATGAGACTTTCACAGGCTCGTTACTCTGATAAACGACCTGAAATAGAGGAAATGTTGTTGTGCCTTCCTGCTTGTTGATTAGCAGTGCTCGGCAGGATACACAATTTAGAACTTTAGAGTTGAACTGTAAAACTACCGCTGAATGGTGGTATGATACCAGGAAGCAGACTTTTTCTAATCATTGCTAGCTTTCATATACTTATATCGGTTAAAGACCTTGGACATACATGGTATGCCCAAAAGAACCTTCCTATTACCCTGGCTGTACCTTGTATGTCCAGGTCTTCCTACTCTGTGATGCCCACTCTACCTATTTAAATTGTGACAGCTGTGTCATGCTCTGTCGCTTAACTATTTTATCTTTCCTCCCTCCCAGCTCCCAATCATTACACTGAGACCAGAAGTTATTGATGATAGCTTTGTGTCTGTGCTGGGGGCCCATAATTGAGTGTGCTCCCGGCTCAAGCAAAGGTACGCATATACCGTGCATCCAGAAAGAATTCACATCTCTTCACTTTTTACACATTTAGCTATGTTACAGCCTTATTCCAAAATGGATTAAATTCATTATTTTCCTAAAAATTCTACAAACAATACCCCCCCCCCCCAAATTTATTAAACCTAAAAAACAAAAAAAACATGTACAGAAGTATTCACAGCCTTTGCCATGACACTCCATATTGAGCTCAGGTGCATCGTGTTTCCACTGATCATCCTTGAGATGTTTCTACAACTTGATTGGAGTCCACCTGTGCTAAATTCAGTTGATTGGACATGATTTGGAAAGGCACACACCTGTCTACAGTTAACAGTGCATGTCAGAGCACAAACCAAGCCATGAAGTCCAAGGAATTGTCTGTAGACCTCCGAGACAGGATTGTATGGAGGCACAGATCTGGGGAAGGGTACAGAACAAATTCTGCAGCATTGAAGGTCCCAATGAGCACAGTGGCCTCCATAATCTGTAAATGGAAGAAGTTTGCAACCGCCAGGTCTCTTCCTAGAGCAGGCCATTCGGCCAAGCTGAGTGATTGGGGGAGAAGAGCCTTAGGGAGGTGACCAAGAACCCGATTGTCACTCTGACAGAGCTCCAGCAATTCTCTGTCAAGAGGACCTTCCAGAACAAGCATCTTTGCAGCACTCCACCAATCAGGCCTGTATGGGTAGAGTGGCCAGATGGAAGACACTCCTCAGTACATGGCACATGACAGCCCACCTGGAGCCACCTGAAGGAGACTCGGACCATGAGAAACAGAATTCTCTGGTCTGATGAAACAAAGATTGAATGGCAAGCATCATGTCTGGAGGAAACTGGGCACCGCACATCAGGGGAGAGCTGGCAGCCTTAGGCCTGGGGGGCAAGTCCAGTAAAGTGGCCCATTGAACCACCGAATCAGCTCACCATCCATGCCCACCTGGTTTTATAATTGATATTGATGTTATAAAGAAAACAAATATGATACAATGTGGTAACATAATTTAATGATAATAGCAACAAAGGAGGTGCAGCCTCACCAGTACCCATCAATGCAGCCTCACCAGTGCCCATCAATGCAGCCTCACCAGTGCAGAAAGAGGAGAGCCGCCGGATTACAAAGAACGGGGATCTCCTGCTTACCTGGCGCAAATGCTGTCATATGGAGTCCCACCTCCTGGACCGGATCCTATAATAAACATCATCCATGGTAGGGCCGGCCCTGGGCGACCCCCTCTGCTTGCAGTTAGTTGGCGGCCGTGCCCCTGACCCCTACTGCCTCCACAAAAAGAAAATATTGTCAGCGGACAACAGCCGCCAGCCATTTTGAATGTAAGTTAGGGAGGCCTGGGGGGCAATTGCCACCCTGCCCCCTGGCCCAGCCCTCCCCTGCCGCTCATCACCTGGCCAATACCATCCCTACAGTGAAGCATGGTGGTGGCAGCATCATGGTGTGGGGATGTTTTTCAGCGGCAGGAACTGGGAGACTAGTCAGGATCGAGGGAAAGATGAATGCAGCAATGTACAGAGACATCCTTGATGAAAACCTGCTCTAGAGAGCCCTGGACCTCAGACTGAGGCGAAGGTTCATGTTTCAACAGGACAACGACCCTAAGCACACAGACAAGATAACAAAGCAGTGGCTGAAGGACAACTCTGTGAATGTCCTTGAGTGAGCCCAGTCTTGAACCCGATTGAACATCTCTGGAGTGATCTGAAAATGGCTGAGCACTGACGCTCCCCATCCAACCTGATGGAGCTTGAGAGGTCCTGCAAAGAAGAATGTGAGAAATTGCCCAAAAATAGGTGTGCCGAGCTCGTAGCATCATAACTCAAAAAGACTTGAGGCTGTAATTGGTGCCAAAGGTGCTTCAACAAAATATTGAGCAAAGGCTGTGAATACTTCTGTACATGGGTTTTTTTTTCTTCGTTTTTTCATTTTTAATAACTCTGCAAAGATTTCAAACAAACTTCTTTCACATTGTCATTATGGGGTATTGTTTGTAGAATCTTGAGGAAAATAATCAATGTAATCCATTTTGGAATAAGGTTATAACAACATGATAAAATGTGGAAAAAGTGAAGCGCTGTGAATACTTTCCGGATGCACTGTATACAAAACACAACATTTTTCTTCCTGCTGATGTGGAGGATATCACATACTGTATGTGAGCATTATGTTATTAACCATAACATTTCTTTCTGGTTTGAAACATGTTGAATATGTTTTGCTGTTTTTTCTATTTATATGCCACACTACATAAACTAGCAAAAAAAAAAAGTGAACAAAGGGGTTAATTGGTGCTAA
Source organism: Glandirana rugosa (assembly GCA_018402905.1). Lineage (NCBI taxonomy): Eukaryota > Metazoa > Chordata > Amphibia > Anura > Ranidae > Glandirana > Glandirana rugosa. The sequence continues at coordinate 23,682 of BLSH010160273.1, read as the reverse complement.
TTATGGTTTACAAAGGACTAATGGGAGATTAAATTGGAACAAATACAGCTTTTTTTCGTTGACTTGTAAGTTTGCTCTAACTGACCTTATGTACAGATCAAACGGCGATCACACAAAAGAGCCGTAACATATTGTTGTTACAGCCATTTATCAATGATGCCAGGCATTATTTACCCAAGAGCGCATGCAATGGCTCATGAGATTGTGAGACACTAGAACAGGTCCTAGATCAGTGGTTCTCAACTCCGGTCCTCGGACCCCCTAACAGGCCAGGTTTGCAGGATAACTGAAATACATCACAGGTGATATCATTTGCTGCTCAGTGATTGCAGTGTTCTAGTCTGCATCTCCCCAAGGTAATACTTAAAATCTGGCCTGTTGGTGGGTCCCGAGGACCGGAGTTGAGAACCACTGTCCTAGATGGACAGCCAGATCCCTCAGATTACACTGCCCCAATGGCCATAGTAGAGGACCGGGTCATACAAGGTACGTCTTTGGAACTAATATAAGGTTTTTAAGACTTACCTTGTACGCCCATGTTCTATTTTTACGTGCTTGCTACAGCATTAAAATTGGGTAAGAAAACCTGTACTGCGTTTACTGTCTGCGGAGGGAGAGGGAGCGAAGGAAGATACCTCACCGTGCCACCTTATCCAGTCTTTCTCCCTGAGGGGTGGACATGCCCGATGCCACTATAGACTTGAGAATTACTGTAGATCTAGCTGACCTCAAGGAAGCAGCCAACTTTATACATCATTTTCTCCCTGAGATGGTAGATACTATTTTGCGCTCGAGCAGTCACAAGGGGCCCCGGTTTCAGACCTCCACTTCATTGACTTGAATTTACATTTTCTTTGAGCCTGTAATCTTCTACAAGTGGTCTGACTCATCATTTCTGATGCCGCCAGCCCAGCAAAGCCTATTCATTTCAGAGGCTCAGGCCTGACTTGCTGATGACCTTTGCTGCGCCGGAGAATGTTTGTCTAGAGCTGTTGACTTTAATGCTGAATGAATTCAATTCTTTCTTATGCCATTTACTTCAGGACAAACGCATTATCGCAAGTGAAAGGGGAGACCAAATTGGTTTGTAATATGTAATCCATTGTACGATGATCTTGAAGTGTACCCGTTGCCCAAGTAGACCTTTTGCAGGTTAAATATTTTTCCTGCTTGTTCAAAGGGAGACTTTGACATAACTACTAATGCAGCAATGTTACTGGGTCATGGCAAACTGATAGATGGGTGATCCAAAATATTGGCAGTGACTGCCTCCACTCTACATGGATGATGAGTACGCCTTAAAGAGAACCAGTCACAGCTAATTTGTAAGACTTTGAATATTCTGTTGTAAATGTACAGACCTACTTATGATTTTTATTTTGCCCCCGTAGTAAGCATTTTTTATCCATGATAGGATTTGGGCACCATAGCAAGTAAAATGGATGGCCATCTTGCAGGGTCAGTCAAAGCCTTGCAACCTATACTTTAGGAACTTGTGAATTCATCTTCGGAGATCACATGATGGCTGTCCATTGACCATTTTCTCAAAAATACAGCCAACCTACAAAAATGAGAACCTTTTGAGATTAGTAGGGATTTTGCTTTTCCTAAACCGTTAACGCAACATTTTTCTTTGCACAAGATACAGAAAACCGGTTGGTTTGTTGAACAGATCCCGGACGAGTCCCCAATTGTTTTTGCTTGTATTTCTTGGGTTACTTTGTGGTAAAGCAAGGAGGCAGAACTCTGTAGTATAATATTGTGCTTTTTACATACAAACTGCTTACAATTGTAGGAAAACAATACAAGACATACAGAGTACAGGCGGTCCCCTAGTTACAAACATCTGACTTACAAAGGACTCCTACATACAAACGGAGATAGACAACAGGAAGTGAGAGGAAATCTACCGCTAGCAAGGGAAATTCACTCCTGTAAGAGTTATTATGGGAAAAAGGAGTCTTCACTGATGCTTTATTACCAATCCTTGTTTCCACAACAACCCAAAATTTTCAAAATCCAATTATCATTGGGACAGGAAGTGAGGTGAAATCTTCTGCACAGAAGCACAGACAGCAAAACAACCATTACAGCAAGCCTCGACAAACCCCAGGCGCCAGGTCGCCATGGCGACCAGAAATCGCGTCCTGGCGAGTGACTGCCGTTCCTTCTCTCCCCGTGTTAAAACAGCGTGTCAGATTCAGCGAGAGCCGAGAGCCATTCTCTGCTTCATCTAACAGCTGTTAAACTTGGCTGTGTGCCCGGATATTTGTTGAGAGTCAGGAGGAATAAACACAACAATGTATCTTCTTCTTTCAAAGCAATAATCTCCAGGGCTGTTATCAGGAAAGTTTAACCATTTAAAGACTAAACCCTCTCTCACAGTCGTGGCTTAAAATTAAATATCCGGTGTTTTCTGCTAGAAAATGACTTGGAACGCCCAAACATTATATATTATTTTTTAGCAGAGACCATAGAGAATAAAATGGCTGTTGCTGCAATATTTTATGTCACATGGTATTTGCGCAGCGGTCTTTCAAGAGCAATTTTTTGGAAAGAATACACTTTAATGAATATAAAAAAAAAAAAACTAAACAGTAAAGTTAGCCCATTATTTTTTTGTATAATATGAAAGACGATGTTACACCGCGAGAAACGTGACCTTTATTCTAAGCAACAAATTTGTAAAAGATCGTCTTTTGTGGCCTATAAATTAAAATTCGGTGCTGACACTCTCTCCCAAATCAGAAATTTACCAATTTGAAAGGACTATTGTCGGGACCTCTAATAACGAAACTTTCTTCTTCTATGTAACAACACAAATAAGGAGGACTGAGAGTTGTTTATAGGCCCGTGTGTCGGTTCAAATTGTCGACAATCTACTTCGTCTCTTACCGAGAGCCGAGAGCGACTTAGACTGTGCGACA
>BLSH010160267.1:48098-67371 GCA_018402905.1 Glandirana rugosa | reverse complement strand
AGAGTGATGAGAGATGGCTGAGGGCTGACAGACTGACACACTGCTATAGAAGGAGGATAATACTCCTCCCACACTGTGTACATTATGATGAGCACAGCACACATTTATGGCTCTGCCTCACATGGCTGCTGGCTGCTGACTTTGTTACCTTATGGCTGTATTGTGTATTACAGACGGTACACAATCTGATATAAGGGGGCTGTGGTGTGGTGGGCACATCTGATATAAGGGGGCTGTGGTGTGGTGGGCACATCTGATATAAAGGGGCTGTGGTGTGGTGGGCACATCTGATATAAGGGGGCTGTGGTGTGGTGGGCTCATCTGATATAAGGGGGCTGTGGTGTGGTGGGCACATCTGATATAAGGGGGCTGTGGTGTGGTGGGCACATCTGATATAAGGGGGCTGTGGTGTGGTGGGCACATCTGATATAAAGGGGCTGTGGTGTGGTGGGCACATCTGATATGCCGCACATGGCTGCTGGCTGCTGACTTTGTTACCGCTGGTTCAAATCCCAATCACGACACTACCTGCCTGGAGTTTGCATGTTTTCCCTGTGCCTGCGTGGGTTTCCTCCGGGTACTCCGGTTTCCTCCCACACTCCAAAGACATGCTGGTAGGATAATTGGCTCCTGTCTAAATTGGCCCTAGTATATGTATGAAGGTGAGTTAGGGACCTTAGATTGTAAGCTCCTTGGGGGAAGGTGAATGTACAATGTATATGTAAAGCGCTGCATAAATTGACAGCGCTATAGAAGTACCTGAAATAAAAAAATAATGAATGGACCACAATCTCTGAGGAACATTTCCAACACTTTGATGAATCTATGCCTTGAGGAATTAAGGCTGCTGTAAAGGCAAAAGGGGGTCCAACCCGGCACTAGCAAGGCGTAATAAGTGGCCGGTGAGCGTAGATAACATTTGGTTCCCATAAGAAAGATAAGAATGCACTTAAATGTTTTACATATGCAACTATTAATTAACAGAATACCCGGTGATCCTGCCATGTAAGTGCTTCCTGTCCTGTATTGCCACCCTCATGCACCCCCTGGTGGAGACTACAAGTGGCTGTGTTGGCACAGACTGCACAAGCATGGACACCGTTGTCACCATCAGGAAGCCAGTCTGGGGACATAATTTGGAGTGTGTGCAGGTAGGCAGGAAAGGGCTGAAAACCTGTAAGTGGGGTGCAGAGTGGTGCAGCGGCAATAATTCACACAGTCAGGTGCAATGGAAAACTTGTACTGCAGTAATGGAGCAACAGTTCACAATAGACCCGGTGGGACAGCCACCCAGCCGGGCACAGTTTCCAATAACGTGAAGAAGCGGGTACCAGCTGAACTGACCACATCTGTTTGAAGGGGACAGAATGTGGCCTCGTGCCCAATCAGGAAGGAATCCAGAGAGATGCAACCCTATGCTTTCCCTCCTCATCAGAAAACTTTCCCTATCACTTAAATTTCCCCTAACAGATGGGGTACCTTTCTTTACACTACCCACGTGCATAAAGCGCACCAAACCAGGGGCCAGGGTCTTAAACAGACTCTGCCACAGCAAAGATGGCCACCAGAGTCACATCACTGCCCCATTGACTCAGGAAACCATAGAGGAACCCTGTTCCTGATGACTTCCTGTCCCTCTGCATTGCCACTGTGGTTGAGCACCACCTGCAGTGGAGACAGCACACTGCACCTGCCTACAACCTGGCAGCACTCATATGAGCCATGCTACATATTAATTAAATATATGATAAGCAGACTAACACCGGCCATACATGATACTTTTTTGTTGGAACCAGCAGGTTGAACAAGAAAAAAAAATGGCTGACTCCCTCCCTCTGAGCTATTGTGACAGTGGGGAGACCTCTGCCATCAGAATATAATGATCAGTGTTGCTGGCTGTAGCCGGAAGCACTGATCATTCAGCAAAAAGCTAACAGGTTGGTTGTACACAGATCGATCGATAAATTCACAACCAGCCTGCCCATACATGGATCCAGCAGGGGCCAGACAAATTTCAATCCATGTATGGCTGGCTTACATTTCATCTGGTTAGGTGTAGATTTAAATTAAAGTGATACTAAACAATATTCTTATTCTCCATAACTACTTAATGGCCCTGAAATCATTTCTTACTGTGCTTTCTCTGCCTCCTTGTAACGTCCTCTGTCCACTCCTGAACCTTTTCTGTTCCTCCTTACTTACATTTATTTGGAAAGAGCAGCGTGCGTTGTGGCCATGTATACTACAAATCCCATAGTCCCTAGGCCACCTCGGCAGTGAACAAGAGAGGGTGGCTACATTCCTACATACAGTGGGACCATGGAGAATGAACGTAGCCACCCTCTTACAGCAAGTCAGATCACAGCAAAAAAGGAATTGGAGATTTGGAGGAGGTTGAGAGCAATAAAAGGGACTTTTATGAGTTAAGAATACATACTGGAATATATTTTTTATGTTATATATTTTTTTCAGTGTCACTTTAAAATGGTATTAAACCCAAAACCAATAATGTAATATATTGCAGCTTACCAATCATTAAATGTGGTGGTCGCATTCATTTTTTTTTTTAGACTGTTTTCACCTGGTAATCTAGCTAGCAAGACACCTCCTGTATTAGAGTGCCCCCCACTCTGGACGAATGAGCACAGGAAGCATATAGCAGCATTGTCAGTCAAGGGGGGAGGGGAGTGTTTAAAGTAGTAGCATATTTAACCGCTTGCCGACCAGCTGCCAACATTATACTGCGGCAGGTTGGTTTAATCCCGGAAATTGCATAGGTGTGCATCAGCTAGGGAACTCGCTTTTGTGGGCATGCGTGCCATTGCCCAGTGCGGGAGCCAATTAGCGGGTCCGGCGGACTCTATGTCCTCCAGCCACCCACGAACGTTCCCCGCAGTGACAGAACAGGGATCTGCCTGTGTAAACAATGCAGGTCTCTCTTCTGTCAGAGGAGATCACACAGACCCTTTTTTTCTGCTATGCAGGAAGATAGATCTGTATGTTTCCCCAGGCAGCCCATCCCCCAAACAGTTAGAAACGCCTCCCAGGGAACACATTTAACCCCTTGATCACCCCTGGTGTTAACCCCTTCCTTGCCAGTGTCATTAGTACAATAACAGTGCATATTTTTAGCACTGATCACTGTAATAATGTCACTGGTTCCCAAAAAAGTGTCAAAAATGTCAGTTAGGTATGCGATCTGTCCGCCGTAATGTTGCAGTCCCGCTAAAAATCACTGATTGCCGCCATTACTAGTAAAAAAATAATGTGTGTGTGTATATATATATATATATATATATATATATAATAAAAATGGCATAAATCTATTCCCATAGTTTGTAGACGCGATAACTTTTGCGCAAACCAATCAATCTACGCTTATTGGGATTTTTTTTTGGACCAAAAATATGCAGCAGAATATATATTGCCCTAAACTGAGGAATAAATTATTTTTTTTACATTTTTTTTTGGAAATGTTTTATAGCAGAAAGTAAAAATATTTTTATTTTTTTTTCAAAATTGTTGCTCTTTTGTTTATAGCGCAAAAAATAAAAACCGATCAAATACCACCAAAAGAAAACTCTATTTGTGGGGGGAAAAAGGACATAAATTTTGTTTGGGTACAACGCTGCACGACCACGCAGTTGTCAGCTATAGCGACGCAGTGCCAAATCGCAAAAAAGGGTCTGGTCATTAAGGGGGCAAATCCTTCTGGTCCCTAAATGGTTAAATATACTAACCGATTGAAGCCAAACTCCAGCTGACACTTTATAATCAGTTACATCAAACAGTTTTTTTCCTTTCAGCATAAAGGTTTTACATAAATAAATAAACACTGATCATTCTAAGCACCCCTGCCAGTTTTAAGTGGTTCGCCTTATCCCTGTAAACGGATACATTCTGCTGAAGAGCTTGAGCTTTTCATAAACAACAGACTTGCTGGCTGGATCACCAGGTGAAAATACAAGAAAGAAATCCTAAAAAAAAAAAACGAATGCCACCATCACATCTAAGACTAGGTAAGCTGCAATATAATAAATGTTTGCTTGTGGGTTTAATACCGCTTTAAGTGATATGTGAATCTGAGAGCTCTGATAACAAACGACTAGCGTCAAGCAAAACGTTGGAAATGTTCATAAATGGGTTGAATGAAAGGTTTAGCAGATGGAAGGTGTGTGCTCACCCCCGCTGTAGACGGCCTGGTCTCGCTCATAGGAGTTTGAACTTGGTAGCTGTCCATGGTGAAGGAAATACTGGCGCGTCTCTTGGCATCCCGATAGAAAATCGATCAACGAATGGATGGATAATTTTTACTCCGGGGTGTGAGGGTAGCTGGTTCCATGCAGTACTGAGCACTTTCACCATTCGGTGTATGTTCCATTCAGCTGACACACCCTAAATACACACATTGTCAGCAATGGGACTCTACATTGCATCACATCCAGATAAGCTTTGTTTTGTTGTGTGTGCTACAATTAGCAGGGCTGGCTCCGTAGTCAAGACACGGCTTTGTCCGGTTACTGGGAAGCTGCAATGTCCTAATCAGGGATTTGGCAATAGGAGGTTTCTTTCATTTACGGAACATTCCTACAGAAAGTATCTTGGAGATCCCCATTCACACCTGTGTGGCACATCGCTTTTTTTGCATTTTTGTCTTGCAACAGCATAGGGCAGCCCATCCACTTCTCCCACCAAATTCTGGGATGACAGCCATGCAGACCAATTTGATGCAGTGTGTGGCGTATGGTCTGAGCACTGACAGGCTGACCACCTACCCCTTCAACCTCTGCCCCCCACCCCTTCAACCTCTGCCCTGTTGCCTCGCCACTAGTTGCCCCACCCAACCCTTACCCTGCCCCTCCCCTAATTCTGCCCCTCAACACGTCCTCATAAATTATCTCATGAAATTACATTATTAAATGTTTTATGCAGAATTAAGTTACAAAAATAAATATTAACAACAACTTTATGAACATAAAGCATATTTCATTGATCTGACTGGGATAAATAAAATAAGTATAAAATATGATTGGCTACTATAGGCAGTGTACACATCATTATTGCCTTGTTCAGTAAATATTGTAATGCTATATTAACCGCTTGCCGACCGGGCCATAGCCGAAAAAAACAGCTGCAGCGTGGTTGGATAATTCTGGGAGGGCGTACTAGAACGTCCTCCCAGAATCAAGCTCCCGTGCTCCCCGGGAATATCCTTGACCACTGGGTCTGGGGGACCCGGCACATCACGGATCACAGTAAAGGGCCGATGACAGCGGCCCTTTACCACATCAGTTGATCAGTTGTAAACAAGCCGGCACAAGCCCGGCTTAGCTCTTCCCCTCTCCGTACTGATCGGTACAGTGTAAGAGGAGAGGGGAGAGATCGGGTGCAGCAGCGCTGTGGGCACTACAGATCCAGCCCACAATGCTGATATATGTCCATTCCTGCACTCATCCCCGTCCACTCAGCCATCCCATCCATACTCAGCCACCCCATCCATGCTCAGCCACCCCATCCATGCTCAGCCATCCCATCCATGCTCAGCCATCCCATCCATACTTAGCCATCTCCATCCATACTCAGCCATCCCATTCATACTCAGTCATCCCATCCATGCTCAGCCATCCCCATCCATGCTCAGCCACCCCATCCATGCTCAGCTATCACATCCATACTCGGCCATCCCATCCATACGCCGCCATCCCATCCATACGCCGCCATCCCCATCCATACGCCGCCATCCCCATCCATACTCAGCCATCCCCATCCATACTCAGCCATCCCCATCCATACTCAGCCATCCCCATCCATGCTCAGCCTTCCCATCCGTACTCAGCTATCCCCATCCATGCTCAGCTATCGCATCCATGCTCAGCCATCCCATCCATGCTCAGCCATCCCATCCATACTCAGCTATCCCCATCCATACTCAGCCATTGCATCCATACTCAACCATTGCATCCATGCTCAGCCATCCCATCCATACTCAGCCATCCCATCCATGCGCAGCCATCCCATCCATGCGCAGCCATCCTGTCTATGACTCATCCATCCCCATCCACAGCTCATCCATCCACATTCATGGCTCAGCCATCCCCATCCATGCTCAGCCATCCCCATCCACGGCTCATCCATTCCCATCCACGGCTCATCCATCCACATCCATGGCTCATTATGCCTCATTCATGCTCATCCATGACACATCAGTTCTCATCCAAGCCACATCCATGCCACTGGAGTGTCCATCAGTGCCACTACAGTGCCTTACAAAAGTGTAATAGGTAGTCAAATTAGATTTTAAATGTATGCCCCTAGAACACTTGATGGTGCTCCCTGCATGTTGGGCCTCTGTATGTGGCCAGACTGTGGAAAAGTCTCACACATGGGGTATCGCCATAGTCAGGAGGAGTAGCAGAATATATTTTGGGGTGTAATTTTTGCTATGTACATGATGTGTTAAAAATATTGAATAAATGCACAACTTGGGTAAAAAATAAACGTGTTTTCATTTTCTTTGCAAATATTCCAAAAACTTGTGGAAAAAAATTACATGTTCAAAAGACTCAATATGCCTCCTAAAATATATGGTGGGGTGTTTACTTTCCAAAATGGGGTCATTTTTTTGGATGTTTCTATTGTCCTGGTGCTCCAGGGCTTTCAAAAGTGCAAGAGGTGAGTCAAGAAATGATATATGTAATTTATGTCCCTAGAACGCCTGATGGTGCTCCCTGCATGTTGGGCCTCTGTATGTGGCCAGGCTGTGTAAAAGTCTCACACATGTGGTATCGCCATACTCGGAAGGAGTAGTAGAATGTGTTTTGGGGTGTAATTTGTGGTATGCTTATGCTGTGTGTGAGAAATAACCTGTTAATGTGACAATTTTGTAAAAAAAAAAAAATTGAATTTTGCAAAGAATTGTGAAATGAAAAAACTTTAAAAAACTCACCATGCCTCTTACTAAATACTTTGGAATGCTCTTTCTGGTCCTGAAGACCTAAGTGGGTTACAGCCTCAAATTTTTGGTCTTTTTCTTTATTGTTCTCTAGATATTATTTGATGAAACCGGCTACATTTCGCACAGTATATATGTATATACAAATTTGAAATTTATGTATACAAATGCAGACTGTTAATAGACAGGGATGTATAATATGAGAAAATATGTTAGTAATGTCTTGACTGTTCATGCTTGAACTTCTCTGTTAACAATTCTATATGTTGCACATTGCTCTGTATTTTGTTATATGGCAGACAAAAATAAATATTATTTCATTTAAAAAAAAATACTTTGGAATGTCTACTTTACAAAAAGAGGTAATTTGGGGGATATTTGTACTCTCCTGGCTTGTTGGCCTGCGTTCACCCTGCTGCGGGAATGAAATTGTGCGGGTTCAGCTGAACTCGCACAATTTCATTCCCACATGTCAGTCCGACGATTTCAGGGATTCCTGTACAGATGTCTATGGAAATCGCACCTGAAATCGCCAAAAGTAGTGCAGAAACTACTTTTGGGAATCGGTGCGGCACCGCAAAGTCGGCCTCGCACCGATTCGGACGGTGCCATTGCAGGCAATAACCGCCGATTTGGCATGTGATTTGACATCCCGATGCAGCTCCCCACTCGCCCTCAGCTTTTCTCCACTTGCCTACCGCGGCATTTTGAGGGCTGCCATAGTACACAGAGAGCGTATCTCCAATGTATACACATGACTTTGTTGTTTACAATCACATTTCAATGTCTTCTAGCAGAGTTCTATATTTTGGGGAAAATGGCTTTTCTATGATTACAGACAGAAGCTCGGCCTTTGTTCCAGGAGCAGAAGACATCTACAATTAAAAAGACAATTATCCGCTCATTATACTGAAAAATTAATGGACAGCAGAGGGAATTTGATACCATATCCTATTCAGACGCTCCTGACAGGTGTGTAACCCCATCCCGCGCCTGTCAGCTCAGTGTGCGCCATTTCATAGTTTCAAATAAACACTAGAGAGGTATTGGATTAAAAAAAGAAAGAAACAAAGTTATTTGCAGCATATCACATTCATTATCACTAAACTCTGGTTAAAAAAATCGATTCACAATTGTGTAGTCTCTTCTATTGCTCTAGGCCTCCTCCAAAATGTTCTTTCTGCTGCTGAGATCTGCCTTCCTGCTAGGCCCCCTTCACATTTATTTGGGATCAATGTGATTTCACTCACAATCCCAATTTGCATGGCAATCGCTGCACAACGTGCATTTATTATTATCCCTTAAAGGCACCCAGTAGTGGCTGGTGCTCAATATTTTCGAGGGGGAGAGGCAAACAAACCTGCCCCCCTCACTCGCACAAACACTGCCCCCCCCCCCACGCGAGGGATGGATGGGAAGGCGGCGATATCAGACAGTGGGCTGTGGTCGGAGGTGGTGCGGGCTCCTGGAAGCTGCCCCTGGCCCCCTCACTCACACTAGCACCCCCCTCCCACCCAGACGGGAAGGTGGCCATCCATGTCCTTACTTTAGGAGGTGGTGCTGGCTCCTGAAAGCTACGCCTCCGACCTTCCACCTGCAGCTTGCAAAGGGAAGATCCGGGCCCTTTTTTCTCCTCCCTGCCTAATAGGAAGTGGGTCTTGAAACCCGATTGGGCAGGAGTCATAAGACTCCCTGGCCAATCGGGTCTCAGGACCCACTTCTTGATTGGCAGGGAGGAGAAGCAGGAAGACATTAGCAAATATTAATTTGTTAATGTCACACAACTGGGTGGGTTTAGGGCAAAGTGTTCTATGCTCCATGCCCACCCTTTTTTTTAAGCCAATTAAAGCCTCGGGCTCTAATCATGTGCTTCAAAAAAGATAAAAAACCCATTGAAATCCATCCGCCTGGCCCCCCACATGTGCATTAGGGGCCAGGTACATGGATTAGGCGGGCGGCACCCCTGAGTTCTTCTTTACATCAGAGTGCATAGTGTTCCCTTTTATATCAGAGTCCTCACAGTTTCCCTTTACACCAGAGTATGCAGCATTCCCCCTACATCAGAGTTTTCCTTTACACCAGACTCCACAGCATTCCCCTTTTACATCAGAGTCCTCAGAGTTTCCCTTTATACCAGAGTTTGCAGTATTCCCCCTACATCAGAGTCCTCAGAGTTCTCCTTTACACCAGACTCCACAGCATTCCCCTTACACCAGAGTCCTCAAAGTTTCCCTTTACACCAGAGTCTGCAGCATCCCCCCTTACATCAGAGTCCTCAGAGTTTCCCTTTACACCAGAGCTTTGCTATAAAGTAAAGTAGTGAGTGTACAGCTTGTATAACGGAGTAAATTTGCTGTTCCCTCAAAATAACTCAACACACAGCCATTATTGTCTAAACCGCTGGCAACAAAAGTGAGTACACCCCTAAGTGAAAATGTCCAAATTGGGTCCAATTAGCCATTTTCCCTCCCTGGTGTCATGTGACTTGTTAGTGTTACAAGGTCTCAGATATGAATGGGGAGCAGGTGTGTTAAATTTGCTGTTATCGCTCTCACTCTCTCATACTGGTCACTGGAAGTTCAACATGGCACCTCATGGCAAAGAACTCTCTGAGGATCTGAAAAAAAAGAATTGTTCCTCTACATAAAGATGACCTAGGCTATAAGAAGATTTCCAAGACCCTGAAACTGAGCTGCAGCACGGTGGCCAAGACCATACAGGAGTTTAATAGGACAGGTTCCACTCAGAACAGCGCCTCGCCATGGTCGACCAAAGAAGTTGAATGCACGTGCTCAGCGTCATATCCAGAGGTTGTCTTTGGGAAATAGACGTATGAGTGCTGTCAGCATTGCTGCAGAGGTTGAAGGGGTGGGGGGGTCAGCCTGTCATTGCTCAGACCATACGCAGCACACTGCATCAAATTGGTCTGCATGGCTGTCATCCCAGAAGGAAGCTTCTTCTAAAGATGATGCACATTTTGCTGAAGACAATCAGACTAAGGACATGGATTACTGGAACCATGTCCTGTGGTCTGATGAGACCAAGATAACCTTATTTGGTTCAGATGGTTTCAAGCGTGTGTGGTGGCAACCAGGTGAGGAGTACAAAGACAAGTGGGTCTTGCCTACAGTCAAGCATGGTGGTGGGAGTGTCATGGTCTGGGGCTGCATGAGTGCTGCCGGCACTGGGGAGCTACAGTTCATTGAGGGAACCATAAATGCCAACATGTACTGTGACATACTGAAGTAAAGTATGATCCCCTCCCTTCGGAGACTGGGCCGCAGGGCAGTATTCCAACATAACGACCCAAAACACACCTCCAAGACAACCACTGCCTTGCTAGAGAAGCTGAGGGTAAAGGTGATGGACTGGTCAAGCATGTCTCCAGACCTAAACCCTATTCAGCATCTGTGTGGCATCCTCAAATGGAACGTGGAGGAGCGCAAGGTCTCTAACATCCACCAGCTCCATGATGTCGTCATGGAGGAGAGGAAGAGGACTTCAGTGGCAACCTGTGAAGCTCTGGTGAGCTCCATGCCAAAGAGGGTTAAGGCAGTGCTGGAAAATAATGGTGGCCACACAAAATATTGACACTTTGGGCCCAATTTGGACATTTTCACTTAGGGGTGTACTCCCTTTTGTTGCCAGCGGTTTAGACATTGATGGCTGTGTGTTGAGTTATTTTGAAGGGACAGCAAATTTACACTGTTATACAAGCTGTACACTCACTACTTTACATTGTAGCAAAGTGTCATTTCTTCAGTGTTGTCACATGAAAAGATAGAATAAAGGGTCAGTTCACACAACTTGCAGTCCAGTGCGTTTTTTCTGCATGGAAAACGCATGGAAAGTAGGTTACATGGCTTTCAATGGCTTAGTTCACAGCAGTGCGGTCAGTTCCAATGCCTTCCATCTCCAGAAAAAAAAAGTAAAACATGCTGCATTTTTTATGCACTGAACTGTACTGGAACGCGGTAAAACGCATAAAAAATGCACCGGAACTCACATGTCCTAAGAAAAAAAGGGGGGGGGGGGACTGCATTGGACGGCATCAAAAACGCACCGGAAACGCATCAAAAACACGCATGCTGAAAATCATCCGGATGGCGTTTCTATGGTGTGGACTGGCCCAAAATAGTTACAGAAATGTGAGGGGTGTACTGACTTTTGTGAGATACTTTATATTTGTAATTTTCTAGCAAAAATACTGTATTTTACTTGGAAACAAAGGGTGTCAGTGAAGGCCCGGGCAGCAAGAGGTTCTCTGAGACCTTCAAGGGTTCCTCCATTGTGGAAGGCTGAGGGAGACAGGTTCTCTTTTATGACATCAGGAATGTAGGGAAAGCATTGAATTATATTTGTATGGAGGATGAGGAAGGGAGGGGAGGGTCAGCTTTGCTGCACTTTAGCCCTCCTCTTCTGTTACTCAGGATACCTAAAAGAAAAGTCTCTCAGGAAAAGGAGACACAACAACAACCCCGCCCTTCCTGCCGCGCGCGCCCCCGCCGCCCAGCGCCTGCTACCTCCTGTGCGCGCCCCCCGCCGTCTCCGGCCGGCCGCGCGCACCCCCCTCCGCCCTCATAAAGCGCATGCGCAGTGACCGTCTCCGGAGAAGTCGGCGGAAAAGTTAGCTGGAGGAGAGAAAAAGTTTTGTGAGGCAGCATGTCGGGAACCGCGAACGTGTCGGCCATGAGGAAGATGGTGCAGCAGCTGCGGCTGGAGGCCAGCATCAACAGGGTGAAGGTGAGGAGGGCGAGCCTGGGCCCGGGGACGCGCCTTAGTACCGGGACCCCCCCCCAACTTCCCTGTCCGGGGTGGGGTGAGGACATGGGGGATGGGGTGAATACACGGACAGTGGGCGCCCCCATGGGGCACTGATACTTGTGGGTGACCGGCCCTTCCCACTGACAGTTCAATTAATGGTGGGCTGAGCTCCATTCACATTTTTCTAAAGTGGCCCTGCCAGGCCCTGAGCCGCCATCTTTCCTCCCCCTCACCCCACTGGGGGGGCATCAGGAAGAGGCAACTGCCCCCCATGGTGCAATACCATGCCCGGCCACTGTGTGCCCTCCTGTGTCAGGGGTCCCCCAGGCCATCCTCACCATGGCAACAGTGGGGGTGGGGACAGAGGTGACAATTAAAAATAAATACTTTTATTTTATTTCTGGAGATTTGAATTGAAACCTCCTTAATTTTGGCTTCACCTCTGCACTGCTCGGCCATCACATTACCACCGCACCCCTCCTCCTATTCACTACCTCCCCTTTTGCTACCAAAGCAGCCCCGACCCGTCATGGCATGGACCCCACTGAGGGTAAGCTGGGCAGTCTGGCACCAAGCCGTCACTAGCAGATCCCATAAGTCCTGTAAGTTGCAAGGATCGCAGCAATGAGTTTGAGGTGTTGACTTGGCCTCCAGATCTTAAAGAGGGGTTGTAACCCCTCAAGGTTTTTCACCTTAAAGTGCAACTTCCGCTCGTGGGTTCCCCCTCCCTCAGGTGTCCTCCCCACATCCGGGACCGTGGCTCCCTCCATCCGAAGATCAGCGGCGGTGCCGACATCGCTGGACTCCAGGACAGGTAAGTGTCCTAATGTTAAAAATCAGCAGCTACTGTATGTGTAGCTGACGACTTTTAATTTTTAAAGTGGCAGACCTCCTCCGCTTTAATACATTCTATGCATGAAGGTGAAAAGCCTTCTGTGCTGCAGCTGCCCCTCCTTTTTCTTGAACCCGTTGAAAATGAGCCCAGCAGCTCCGACTGATATCGCGGGTCCTCATTGGATAGATTGATAGCGCTGCTGTCAATCAGATCCAGTGCCCTGGGGGGCAGGGCCGAGACCTCCTGTCTGGCAATGGATGCAGCAGTGGGACTCGAGAGGGTGCCCCCATGGAAAGCGGCTCTCTGTGGGGGCACTTAAGAGGAGGAGCCAGGAGCACCGCTGGGGGACCCCAGAAGAGGATTGGGGCCACTGTGCAAAACCCTTGCACAGGGGAGGCAAGTATATGTTTGTTATGTCAGATCCATGGAGGGCTGCCCCCCCCCCCCCCATGGATCACTTGTTTTTCAAACACATCCCACAGTTTCTCAACTGGATCAAGATCTGGAGGCCAAGTCAACACCTCAAACTCGTTGCGTTCCTCAAACCAGTCTTGAACCATGTTTGCACTGAGGCAGGGTGCATTATTTTGCACAGAGGCCATAATCGGGGAATATTGTTTCTATGAAGGGGTGTACTTGGTCACCAACAATGTTTTTAAGTAGGTGGTACATGTTAAAGTAACGTCCATATGAAGGGCAGGAGCCAAGGCTTCCCAGCAGGACATTGCCCAAATCATCACATTGCCTCTCCATTCCTTCTTCCCATACTGCCCCCTGGTGACACCTCAGTGTGCGGTGAAGTCAGAGTAAGGCTGTGTTCACATTTGCTGCAGGTCACTGATTTAGGTGTGAATCGGGTCCAAATTTTTACCTGAATTTGCACCTGAATCGGAACCAAATAAACACAAGACCATTTTTAAGTGCGGACCATGGCTGTCCCTTAGCTCTGTGAACCGGCTCCATTGAGAGCCGGTCACTCTCCTGTCATGTGAATTGGATGTGGAGAAATCCTCATCTAATTTTGCATCTATTTGAACCCGGCCTTAGTGGTTTGAATCAAGAAGATTCCTTCATGGGCAGCTGCCAGTCTAGAGAAGTGGGTGATGTAGTCGGGCTGTATTTGCATGCAGACTGCCTCCTAAGTAACATCTAAATATGGTACTGACCTCCCGCCTAGGTTCACTTTGGAGCGACTTGTCAAATCAAATGCTAAATCGATGGCAATTGCCGGCAATGGCACTGTAGGAATCGGTGCGATGCTGACATTGCAGCGCCGCACCGATTCCCAGAGGTAGTTTCTGTACTACTTTTAGTGACTTTGGGGTGCGATTTTACATAGACATCTGTGCAGCAACCCACACAGATGTCTCTGAAATCACCCCCGAAGTGCGACTGACATGCGGGAATTAAATGGTGCGAGTTCAGCTGAATTCACAATTTCATTCCCGCTGTCAGTGTGAACCTGGGCTTCATGCTTGAAAGATCTGAAATCCAATGAGAGAGGTCCAGGGACAGTTGGACTGGCAAGGAAAGAGCTAGATGATGCTGGACATCCTTTAGCCAGGAAATGAGGCAGAGGCTATATCTGACCTACAGTGAAGCACACTGCGAGGAGCCCAGTGGGCCTTCAGTACAGGAGATGATCCTGTGTAACTGCAATACTGAAGCTTAGAGCTTGGCTTTGAAAGTAAAGAAGTCAGCCAAAAACATTTTTCTCTTAGAATAGAGCGGGGAAAGCTAAGAGGATAGAACCCCTGGCAGGTTTGTGCTGCTATCCAGCTCTCCATTGAGAGATTTCCCTTCACTTCCTGCCCAACTGACACTGTTTTTTACCAGACAGGAAGTGAGTGGAACTCCCCAGCAGTAACAGAAATCAAATGTTTTCCTTTAGGTGCTTTAGTCCTTTAGGCTCCAGCAGGCTGGTGATGGGTTTTGCACTGACCTGATCTAAAATATATAATTCTCATATTTTATGCTTTCATCCACCTTGCACTGATTGAAGGGTGCTTTCTGGCACCGAAGATGTGTTTTGTGGCTGTCTTTGTATCTTAATATTGTAAGTAAATGTGCCCTGGACAAGTAACTCTCCCTTCAAGCTAAAAAAAAAAAAAAAAATAAAAAATAAAAATCCCAGCAAAAGGATTGATCACCAGCATAATCTACCTGTCTGTATGTCTGCCTTTTTTTAATGGCATATGATACTTGTGTAGAGATGACATGTATACAGCGTTTATAATGCTGTTGCTTGATTGGAATTTTTTCAGGGTGGATTTAAAGCGGAGTTCCACCCAAAAGTGGAACTTCCACTGGTTGGATTCCCCCCCCAGGTGTCACATTTGGCACCTTTTGGGGGGGAGGGGGAAGAGGACACCTGTCTTTAGACAGGTGTCCTTTTCCACACATCTGGGAGCCGCGGCCGCTGACGTCAGCAGCCCGACTCCCTCCTCTCTGCTAATGGCCGCCTGGCCAATAGCAGAGCGTGGCGGAGCCTCGCGCATGCGCAGTGAGGTGCCCGGTGTGAAGCTGTAATGCTACACGTCCGGGTTCCCTTACCCACAATGGAGGTGGCTGCACCCGATCCGAAGATCGGCGGCGGGTGCAGACATCGCTGGACTCCAGGACAGGTAAGTGTTCTATTAAAAGTCAGCAGCTACTGTATGTGTAGCTGCTGACTTTTTTTTTTCATTTTTCCCCTGGCGGACCTCCGCTTTAATTTAAATCAAGACTCTATTTTAAATCACAATTTTTAAAGGGCAACTGTCATCTCTGCTCCGCATCGGCTCCTCTGCTGACCCGCTGTTGACTCACTGACAGTCCCATTCACTTTAATGGGATGGCTGTTAATGGGCAGTGACACAACAAGGTGAGGGACATGGAGGCGGCAGCAGGTGAGTGGATGCCCGCTAACAGGCGCTGCCATGATGGATCTGAAATGACAGGTGCTCTTAAAATGTAAGGACTTATTTTTGCTGGTAGTTAGAATCTTTAAGATTTGCAAACAAAATGAAGGTTTCCGCTTTAGAATAATAAGCTGTCGGGTTAGTGAAACAGCGATATCGTCAATCACACATAGTTGAACTACTCCAATTCTTTTATTTAAAGAGGAACTGCAGTCTGCTCACATAATTTTGTGATAACGTCTTTGCCATTCTGAAGCTTCTGCCTGTTCACTTCCTGGATTTACACAGTCATGCCTCTGGCTCTGCAGCTCTCATTGGCCTTCTTGACTCATCCTCTCTCTCCCTGGCAAACTGAGTGAGGGAGAGCTGTGCATGATGTCATATGCCAAAGCTTTTTACCAGACCAGAAACGGGAAGTGGGCTGTATAAGGCATTTACTGGCAGAAAAAATGTTTTACTATCCAAAGTTAAAACAAGGGCAGAGGATTTAAAGTGGAGTTCCAACCACAAAATAGACTTTATATCTTTAACCACTTCAATACCAGGCACTTGTACACCTTCCCACCCAGACCAATTTTCATCTTTCAGCGCTGTCACATTTTGAATGACAATTGCGCAGTCATGCGACTCTGTACCCAAACCATATTTGTATTGTTTTTTTTCCCATAAATGGCTTTCTTTTGGTGGTATTTGATCACCTCTGGTGTGGTGTGTTTGGTTTTTTTTTGGTTTTTTTTTCCTCCCTTTTCTGTCAGAAAACTTTGTAAGTAAATCCATTTTCTCTTTCACGAACGGCACTGATAGGTGGCACTTCATTTGTGGTCCTTCCCTTCATTCCCTGGTGATCCTGGGTGGCATCCAAGATGGCACTGAGTGCCATCCCTGTTGGGCATTGTGCCCCTTACATGGTGGTCCCTGGGTGGGCTTCCCTTGTTGTTTCCCTGGTGGTCCTCGGTGGCTATCCTAGGGGGGCTGCGCTGATAAACTGTCAGTGCAGACCCCTCTGTCGGGAGCCGCCGATCGGTTCTCATCTAGTGGCGTCTGCAGACGCGAGTAGAGGGAAAGCCGATATGCGATTTTCCTGTTTACACTGTGATTAACCGTGATTAACCGTGATTCGTCACAGCTGATCGATCGTGGTAAAGGGCTTCTGACAGAAGCTCTTTACCGTGATCGGAGTTGCAGTGTGTCAGACTGACACACCACACCACCGATCGCCACACACGCCGGCTTGTTATCCTGCTGGAAGTCATGACACCCAGTCAGGATAACTGAACCACTTCCCGGCCGTCATTCTGCATACGGCGGTAGAGAAGTGATTGAAATCCTGAAATCATTAGCAAAACTTTTTTTTTTTTTTTCTTAGTGCCTTGTTATGGGGTCCCATCTATTCTGTCACTTCCAAGTCAGCGGTGCTCTGCAGGCGGCACTGAGTTATGTGACGGCACTGACAATGTGACGGCAACGAGATCCACGATCAGTGTTACGCCGGGCGATGCAATGCGCACGCATGAGATCGGAGGGTGCATGCTGGGTAATCGGCATGCACCTCCTCCAGGAAGAGGGACTGAGTGGGCTTCACATGCCCACAATCAACATGGGTGCGCTGTGCAACCAGGAACGAAGGCAAAAATAAGCATGGGAACAGGATGGCAATATATAAACGCATTTGCTTATATTGTATAGAAGGAGCCGAGGGGATGCCGGGGGGGGGGGGGGGATTGTGGGGGGGAATTCTGCTTTAATTGGTGGGAAGTTGAAAAAAAAATGGAACCACATGAGTTTTAAAATATTACCTATCCACTCAGGATGTAGTACCTGGGGCTCTATGGCAAAACAAGTCATACAAAAACAGAAGTCAACTGCAGAAGTAGTAATGAGCCACCGAGACATGGTCATAACATAGGAGAATCAAAAAATGTCTAAAGTATAAAAAAATATATAATTTTATTCATGAAATTGTCAAAGAATCAGACAATGGGGTAATGCAAAATCCCTCCACCATATACAAACTGACAATGTTGTCAAATCTCCAATTAAAAGAATTGTCCGCATGCCATCTGCCCTTTCATGCACCCACACCATAGAATTCATGATGGGACCATTGATTGGGAAATTAACTTGGGTGTAGGTAGTCTGGCTGAATGGATACAGCAAAAAATGAATGCGTTGATCAATTAGAAACGTGAGACAGCCCACATGTGGAATACAGTCTGATCAAGTAGCTGGGTAAGTCAATGTTCACTCAGAGTTGACAGACTGTGCATTGGCTGTATAAATGTGGCAGGATCAAAATTGTGGGTTGCAGCACCAGAGATGTCCTGCTGTGGCATGCAATAGGATGGGGCACACCAATTATAGACTCAGCCGGCTAACCCGCCAATAGTGAGGTCCCTGACAGAAGTCCAGGCATCTGCAGGATTAGGCTACACACTTGTGGCTCCCTGCACAGGGATGGATGACACAACTGGGAGTTTAAATGAGAATCTCGGTTCAGGAGTCACAGGGTGAAAATATGGGCAATAGAAACCAGAGTGCTCTCACCCAGTGTGGTAAAGTCTTGGCCTTCCCTCAGTGTGTGTGCTCAGATGGATTCAGGCATCAAATATATGCAGTACTCCAGGGTCACCACCGCTTCCCACATCCAATGCGCAGCTGCATATGGAACGCCAGTGTGGATGATCCGGGCATCCGGTCTGGGAACAGCCAGCCACACACCTCCTGGGAGCTCAGAGGAACAGGAGGGGCTTCAGGACATACATGGACATGACCAATGCGTTTCGCTGGACAATCCTACTTCAGGACTAGCGCCCTCTGCTGGTTATGTGCTTAAATGCACCCGAATGCCCAGCCCATTCTATATAGGGATAGGTGCGCCATTCATGCTATGCACAGCCATACTTGTGTTTCTACAGGGTGGGTATCAATTACCAGTATTGCGGCTAATCGGACGAGCAGAGGGTCTAGTTTGAAGCACATGACAAACCAAAAAGGGGAATTTTAAAAAAATACTAATAGGAATATGCAGACTAAGTACTGGCAAGGATCCTATAGATAAGATGCACTGAGAGAACAGGCAAAGTACAAACAGGGGAAGGCTCAAGTGTCGTGACTAAACGGGGACAGGAACAGAAAGATGGTGAGAAATGAAAATAGGGCTTACTAATTGCGCAAATGGCTAAACTAATGAAACTTGAAGAAAATGGGGATCAAAAGGTTCATGCACCCTCCAAAAACACCTGCAAATTCAGTTCTTCAGGCCCTTAGGCATAAGGGAATTTCATTTATGTAGGGCTGCAACTAACGATTATTTTCATAATCAATTATCAATGGTCGATTGTTTTGATTAATCGGATAATAACCTTACAAAAAAAAATGTGGTGTATAATTTACTGAATATTTAAAGTTTAAAAGGAAAAAAGTGCAATTTATTCCTCAATATCTCTATGCAGTAGTATATATAAATAACCAACTATATGGTTAGGGAGCAAAATATGAAGGGTGGAAGGGAGATAGAAGTCTTTTATATTAAAGTAGTGCTAAAAGCTGTGTCCGCCCCCCCCCCCCCATGGATATGATCATTTTAGATATAAATGCACAATACTGGTAAACTTTAAATTTAAATGTAATGCCGTCTATCAGCCTCCACCTTCTCTGGGTTCAGATGCTGATCTTCCGCCATTTGATTGGTTTGCACAAAAGTTGCTGCGTTTACTATGTATTTTTTTTTATTTATTTTTTTTCTTTATCTGAATTGCAGTGGACATTTTTGAGTTTTTTTTTTTTTTTTTTTTGGGACCATTGACCTTTTATTAGCAATCA
>BLSH010160267.1:28904-48088 GCA_018402905.1 Glandirana rugosa | reverse complement strand
CGGGGGGGGGGGGGGGGGAACACTGATTACTGTGTAAATGTCACTGGCAGGGAAGGGGTTAACTGTTCCCTAGGCGTGTTCTAACTGTGTGGGGGCTGGCAGAGGCATGACAGATCTAACTGATCCCGATGACTGACAGGGATCAGTAGATCTGACATATCGGTGAACCGCCATGTTTACATCAGTGGTTCCCCACTTTTCTGCTGTAGCAGGCAATCGCGGGTCGCTAGCGGACCTAGAGTCCACCCGACCCGTGGCCCCACTTGGAGCATGTGGTGGGCACGAGAGTGTGCAGCCGGCGCCCCCTAGCTGTGTGTGCGTAAATTGTAGTTTATAAAATTGTAGTATATTAGTTTATTAAATTGATCTGTGCTATGCTGCCAACTTGCAGCAGTAAATGTACGAGAGCCGGTTAGGAATCGGTTAAATCTCCTTTTGATTGCTCTGCTCATCCTTGTACTGAGAGATAACAAACTAACGACAACTTTTTTTTTTTTTTTTTTTTCTACTTTCAGTACAAACTGAACTCGGGAAGCTGTTCCGTAAGGCTGCATTGGCACATGATTGCAGGTGGAATTTCCCCCCGATTCTGCCTTGTGTTTGCGATGCCATTACCCCAATCGCGCTGCAATAACAATGCTTGTCACTCAAAATGAGCTTCTTTTCGGCGACAGCCTTTCTATTGCAGCACGATTTGCTGAATGAAAACTGTGGCACGATTGGTGTGCCATTAGAAGTAATGACCTCGCACACACGTTCTGCATTTTGCAGGCCATTTGGAATTGCGGCGATTCCGCGCACGATCATGTGTGAATGCAGCCTAAAAGGCAAAAATCCCCAGAAGTTGTCTGGTGTTGCTGGGTAGGGAGGAGGGAGATCAGGGAATGTCTGTTTGCTCATTTCACCTAGCTAGAGAACACAGAAGCACTATGCATTACAACGCTTCCTGGGTTCACCTGTCACTTGTAGTTGCTGTGGCCAGGGAGGACTATAATAAAGTGCAGTCTGCGCTCTGTTATCTTTAGTGGAGTGCAAGGAGACATCAGGGATCTAATGGGACCCTCTGTCTCATTATGGTTGGGTTCACACTGCAGACTGATGCGGCTGACAGCAGGGGTCCGGTGTGTCTTCTCCGTTTCAGGGATGAATCTGGCCCAAACTTTTGCCTAAATTTGGACCTTTACGGAACCAAAGAAGCACAGGACCCTTGTGCAATTAGCTCTGGCGTTTTTAGAGCCGGGCATCAAATTCTCACAAGTATGAACCCATATTTGCATTAGTGTGAATCCTGTATTGGCACAACAGTTTATCAAGCTCACATTTTCAGTACAAAATACACTACCATTAATTTTAGGGCATACAAATGCAATTGCCCCATTTTTGTGTGACCTCTGAAAAATGATTGCACTGAGTAAAAACATGTCAGATCTTTAAAATTGTGTGTGCCTGTGAAACAATGACTAATTTCAGTACCCATAATTTTTCCTTAGGGCGAGTGGTTGTCAACTCTTGACAACTACTTTAAACTACAGGTAAGGCTTACCCGTAGGTTCCCTGTATATCTCCTAAACCTATATGGTTTAGGAGATATACGCTATACTGGCATGTGCCAACGTCTTTCGGCACATGCGCAGTGAAGAAACGGCCTCTGTGCCGTTTCTTCACTGGCAGCGTGCCGCGACGTCGCGCGACACCGGACAGTCACAGCACCGTTGTTTGTGGCCCTGGAAGGAAGAGGGGCGAAGATGGACACTTCCTACTGTGGGGACAGCCCGGGCGTCGATGGCAGGTAAGTGGCACATAATAGGCTAGTATACGATGCATACTAGCCTATTATGCTTCTACAGTGCAGGTGAATAAGAGGAAGTAAACCCATCAGGGTTTACAGCAGGGTTTACTTCCTCTTTAAAAGCCCTTACAGATCATCTATTTTAGAGTTAACTGAATGGGCCTAGAATTGTCCCTCTGGCATGTGTGGCGATATGTATAGCGCAATCAATATTTTTGTACATTGGCATCCCCAACATGCGCATGTGGGCAAGGCGGGCTCAAAGTGTGTTTAAAAAAAAAAACAAAAACAGCCATGATGCTGCTGATGCATGACATTGGTGACAGTAAAAGTTATAGGATAAGTGCAGTTCTTTATGCCTCTTTAACCTAACCCACTTTCCACAGATGTATCTGTCTCTTTCCAGCAGTTGCTGCCTCCAATGATTGTTTCTATCCTGGCTGTGCCTTCACCTTACAGGCCTGTAGATGTCTTCTATAGGGTTTTATTCTGAGGCCAGGGAAGCAGAAGTCTATGGGGCTGTAACACATGTGGGCAGAATGTATACTGTCACTGGAGGCCATCAGATGGAGGTAAATCTGTGGGGGTAGGTTAGTTGGAGTCGGGATAAAGGGGCAAAAGTCATTTATTCTGTAAATGTTAAACTGAGCGGTCTCTTTAGGGACACAGCAGTTCATTGTTCCACACACTCTTTAAATGCTCACCTGTTGGATGGTCCTGTAGGGCAGCTTTTTTCAGCCAGGGTGCCTTCACGTTTTTTTTCAGGGGTGCCTTGGCAAAATGCCTAAATTGTATACAAGCCAGCAGCTGGATAAAGCTGCCTTTTTAGTTACACATATTGACAGGTTTTCATTTTGCATCATTGCAACCTTCTAGCTGCTGGTATCCTGACAACCAATCACATCAATTGATGAGGATGTTGGGCACCTGCAGAGCACCCTTGTTTATCCCTTCCACCTGCTCCTTTAGTCAGCACTGGGTGGGGTCACATTAGCTGAGTGAGGAAGAAAACGAACAGAGAAGAGAAATCTAGGAATACTAGTCAGTAGCAGTATGCAATGGTGTATTTGCTTTGGAAGAATTAATCACTTCTACTGTTGGGTTTCCTATGTGTGGATGTTGCTGCATTATGAAAAACTGTTTAGTTTTGTATACTTTAGAATTGGGTGCCTTGAGAAATGTGCATACGTTTTTAAAGGGTAACTTGACTGAAAAAAAAGGTTGCGAAACACTGCTCTTGGGTGTATCAGTGTGTTGTGGATGTTTCTGTTTGATGCTGAAAATAAGCAAAGTATGCAATTCCATGGACCGATAAAACAGAAGACCACAATTCAGTTCTGTCTAGTGATCTGTTCTGGATTGTTTATTACATTATATTTTATAGAGGAAAAGGGGGTGGTATGAGATGTGATATAGAATTGTCACATTTCATAAAGCTGCATGTATCTAAAGTTGCAAAACTAAACCTTGGGGAAGTCAATCTAAAGAATGGATGCTCTTGTCCCTAATGCAGTGAATTTCTTTGTCATTGGAGACACCCAGTAGAAAGGCACAGTCCAAACGCTGTATATATTTGGGTTGGCATGACACAAGCACACACTATGTAAATGCAGCATGTGAACTAAACGGTTTCCCAAGGCCTGGCATTGTTGAGGTGCTTATGGCAGCCATAACTGGGTACTGAATACCTCCTTTCAAAGGGACCTTGTCACCATATTCTTAGCTGCATTTAAAGCCAGTGCTTGCTTGCCACTCCAGCCTCTGGCACAACCAGAGAAGATACCCGATTTGTTCTGGGCATGTGTCCTCTGTG
The DNA here is from genome assembly GCA_018402905.1 of Glandirana rugosa. Lineage (NCBI taxonomy): Eukaryota > Metazoa > Chordata > Amphibia > Anura > Ranidae > Glandirana > Glandirana rugosa. Next base: position 44,486 of record BLSH010160267.1, on the reverse strand, counting down.
GGACACTGCTTGGGTGTAGCACCTCCTGATACAGGCAATGCCTCTGATGTTGGTTCCAGCTGAGGCAGAGTATCACTGGTGGGTTGAGGCTAATGGAGTCTCTAAAAGCACAGTCCCTTTCTTCTACATGGGCAAGGTGACCGCATCTCTTTTTCATTGCCAGAGTGGTTTTTGCACACGTTTAAAAATTCATTTTGGACCTCCAGGATGATGTAAAACCCCCAAACATTATATATTTTCTGAAAGCAGACGCCCTTGAGAATAAAATGGTGGTGGGTACAATTTTTATGCCGCATATTACTGCAAAGTTTCAGTATAAAACACACTAGGGCAAACAAAGGCAATAAATTACCCCTTTTTTTTATTTTTAATTTTTTTTTTTTTAATGAAATGTACAAAGGATGAGGTTGTGTCAAGTAAATGCCCAACTTGCCAAACCTTAAATTTGTGTGCGCCCATGAACTTCAGTACCCTATATTTTCTATAGGCAACGCTTCCAAGGCCCCTATAGGTCATCAGTTTAGTGTTACAGAGGAGGTCTTGTGTTAGAATTATTGCCCTCACTGCGGCATGCACAGGGATATCTAATGGTTATCGCAATCAACGGTTTTCAAGTGTAGGTGCCCCAATGCATGATGCGTCAGTATATGTGGAGGTGGGGCCTACTACTTTTTTTATTTTTTTTAAAAATTTTTTTAGCAGGACTGTGACAAACATTGCGGCACACATGTTGGCCATTGACCTTTTTATACAGCAATCAGTGCTATGAAAAATGCACGGATTACTGTATAAATGTCACTGTCAGGGAAGGGGTTAACACTAGCGGGCGATCAAAGGGTTAACTGTGTACCCTGGTATGTCAATGTGTGGGGGAGGAGAGTGATCATGGCTCCCATACACAGGGAGCATGCGATTGCTCTCCTTCTACCCGATCAGAACGGAGAGCCATTGACAGTCCGCCCTACCCACTCCCTGGCTCCCCCGTAACCGTGAGCACGCCTCCGACACGCTCACATTCCACAATCTTGCAGCCGCCGTCAGGTGACGTTGGTTTGCGATATCGAGCCAGGTTGCTGCCGTCAATCCGCAGCGGGTGGTCGGCAACTGGTTAAAGGATGAGTTCAGCCTCAGTAATATGTTGCATGTTTCACCTGTTAGAGTGTAACATGCTCCTGAAGCATCTCAGCGATCTGAGCCCTCTGACAGCAGTAAGGGGAGAAGTTCCCTGTAACAGATGTCACTTTTTGAAGAGAGTGGCCATGTGGGACTACTTTGAATGAATCAACTAAAAGTATTGACTTTCTTTGCTGCTGTCTGCTTGTAGTTCTCAATGAATTACCATGGTAGTTCACTTATTCTTCCCATTAGTGTGACCCTTCCTGATCATAGGATGTGCAGACAGATTACACTGACAGTCTGCAGGAGACCTGCATGGCATCAGTGATCTGCTGACCACTAGTGCAATGCTTTCCAAGCTCAAAAAAAGTAAATGATTTTTTGTCAAAGTAATTTTTAATCTCTTAAATTTAATTCCTCCAAAATTACTTTACCCAAAACAGTAATTCAAATGTCTGACTACAGAGTGTACATTAGATTGTAAGCTTTAGGTGATTAATGATTCTATTGGTTTGGGGGATCTCTGGTTTCCCTGTAGTGTTTTTTTTCTTTTATGTTTTATAACAAAAAGTAAAAGCGTGCATCTTGTTTCCTTTTTGCAGGTGTCTCAGGCAGCCGCTGACCTGAAGCAGTTCTGTATGCAAAATGCACAACACGATCCCTTACTAACTGGAATTTCCTCAAGCACAAATCCTTTCCGACCCCCGAAAGTTTGCTCTTTCCTGTAAATTGTATTTTTCGCTCTATGGTGAGTGTATAGTTTTTTCTAACGTGTATTAGCTGCACCATTATGTAGCGTGTAATAAGTTTGGCATGCTAAGAATAATTAACACATGTATTCAGTACAGAAACCATTTTGGGTTGATTTTATTAAAGGTAAATAGACTGCACTTTGTGTAGTTGCGCTCAGTTTTTCCCAGAGCTAAGTGAATGTGGTAATGCTCTGCTGGTTTCCTTTATCTGATCATGTGCAAGGATTTTAGATTTTTGCTTGCACCTGATTGGGGTATTCTTTGCAAAGATAAGCATCACCACACTTACACTTGCTAAGAAAATGAGAGCAACTGCACTTGGCCCAGACATACACTGTTTGAATCTGAACCAGCCGAGATTCAAACTATTAATGGGCAGGCTGAATGTACCAAGTTGATCTCTCAACTTTGGTATAGCCAGCATGCTGGTTTCTCAGTGTATGGCCAGCCTTAGTCTTTGTCTTTAGTAAATCAACCTCATTGTCTACCTAGGTGGTGCTTTTCCTAATATTGGTTTAGCAAGAGAATTGTCTGAAGTGCATGGTACCCAGAATTCATCTTTCACTGATTTGATGCCAATTAACTGCTTTAGTAAATCTGTTCTTTAACCACTTCAATACAGGACGTTTATACCCCCTTCCTTACCAGACCAATTTTCAGCTTTCAGCGCTCTCACTTTGAATGACAATTACTCTCTCATGCTACACTGCACCCAAACAAAATTTTTATCATTTTTTCACACAAATAGAGCTTTCTTTTGGTGGTATTTAAGAACCTCTGGGTTTTTTATTTTTTGCGACATAATTGAAAAAAGTGTGAAAATAGTTTAAAAAAAAAAAGTAGTTTTTTTTTTTCGTTTCTGTGATACAATTTTGCAAATAAGTTATTTTTGTCCATAAATTTGGGCCAAAACCTATACTGCTACCTATCTTTGGTAAAAATAACCCAAATAAGTGTATATTTGGTCTGTGTGAAAGTTGGAGTCTACAAACTATGGTGCAAATCATTGAAAATTGATCACACCTGATGGCCTATCAATTCTTGAGGCCCTGAAATGTCGGGAAAGTACAAATACCCCCCCCAAATGACCCCATTTTGAAAAATAGACATTCCAAGGTATTTAGCAAGAGGCATAGCGAGTTTTTTGAAGTTGTACTTGTTTCCCACAATTCTTGGGAAAATTAAGAAATTATTTTTTTTGCACAAAATTGTCAAATTATTTCTCACACACAGCATATGCATACTTACAATTACACCCCAAAATACATTCTGCTACTGTCCCTGAGTATGGCGATGCCACATGTGAGACTTTTTCACAGCCTGGCCACATAGAGAGGTCCAACATGCAGGGAGCACCGTCAGGCATTCTAGGAGCAGAAATTTCACATCTAATTTCCTAAAGAGCCATTAAACTTTTGAAGGCCCTGGAGCACCAGGACAATGGAATTGCCCACAAAATGACCCCATTTTGGAAAGCAAACACCCCAACGTATATTCTGAGGCATTATGAGTCTTTTGAATGGTTCATTTTTTTTTCACAAGTCTTTGAAAAACGTGGCAAGAAAATGAAAACGCTTTTATTTTTACACAAAGTGGTCAATTTATAAGATATTTCTAACACATAGCAAAAATTACCCCCAAAATATATTCTGCTACTCGTCCCGAGTATGGCGATACCACATGTGTGAGACTTTCACACCCTGGCCACATACAGAGGCCGAACATGCAGGGAGCACCGTCAGGCGTTCTAGGAGCATAAATTACTGCAGATAGGTACTTGGCTACTTTGATGGGCTTGAGACAGGTACTAGGGTAATCTGATAGATTGGAAAAGGTACTTGGGTACTCTGATGGGCTGCTGATAGGTACTTGGTTACTCAGATGGGTTGGTGACAGGTACTCGGGTACTTTGATGGGGTGGTGACAGGTACTCTTTATTTTGGGGGGGGGGGGGGGAGAGATCAGTGTGCTTGGTGTACACAGTAGGCGGTAACTAGCTGTTACCGCAATCTCCCTGTCACACACGATTGGTGTGTGTGACAGGGAGAACCGCGGTAACGGCTCGTTACCGCGGTTTGTTTACATCACATGACCGGCTGTGATTGACACAGCCGGTCACGTGGTAAAGAGCCAAATCTATTGGCCCTTTACGCGGATCGGAGCTGGGCTTTGTCCAAGGGACAAGCCTCAGCTCTGATCGCCACGCTGCGCGCCCCCAGGTGCGTGCACGAAAGGAGCGTTAGTGACCGGCTGTGATTGGACACAGCCGGTCACGTGGTAAAGAGCCAAAGAGACACAACCCCCCGGCAGACAAGCGATCCGTGATCGCTGCTCTGCGGGCCCGCAGTAGCGGCGAGAAGCGGCGGACGTCATATGATGTCCGCCCGGATCGAGGAGCAGTTCCTGCCGACGTCATTTTACAATGACTCGGTAGAGAACTGGTTAAAGTGGATGTAAACCCACCCCCCAAAAAAAAAATAGTTCCACCTTTTTTACAGTAGAAAATGTCATGTCGTCTGTGCCCAGCCTTGCCACGAAGAGTTAATCCAGCTCTGAGCAATCCTCTCCAGACAGAGAAATTACACTTTCTTCCCCCATGTTGTGACTGACAGCTCATTTCCTTATCTCATGCAGGAGCACACAGAGCTTCACCCCCCCCCCCCCCTTCCCGTACTCCCAGGGTTGGTTGCTGGGGGGGGGGGCAGGCTAATTGAGTCCAAGAACCCCATTAGGTGTTACTAAGCTGTTCAGCTTTTGTAAAGTGCTCAATTTTTATTGTCATACCTGTAGGCCATTTGGGTCCACATGGAATCCTGGCCTCCCAGTTGGCAACCCCTGCACCATGCTTTATTTTTATTTTTTTTTCCCCTTTTCCTTGCTAGAATGTGAGTCATTGGTTTTTGGTCCTGTAATTCTGGGAGTGGGCATCAGTTTTTTTTGCATTCTAGCAATATGGCAGGATGTGGGATGGCCTAGTTTATTACTTACTGGAGCCCTTTGACTGCATAGGCAATTTTTTGGAAATGGGAAACTTGGCCTGTAATTCCTGTTTGAAGCTCCTATAGGCCTGATGATTGGTTGCTCAGGCCTGAGCACTGCATCCTGCAAGAAAGGTGAGGTCACATGCTCCCCCGTACTGAAAACTCTAAGTATATTGGGTTGTAATGTGTATCCTTGCTTCAGTATGTTCTTGACCTTGTACAGATATACAAATCAGTAGTACCTGATGCATATCCAGGGTCCGTGAAGTCGGATACAGCCAAAAGTATGTTGATGGTATATGCTAAATAGAAAGGTCTTGTCTTTTAAAAATATAACAAACGTTTTTTGTAGTTTTTATCAATGCAGACTAACTTTCTTTCCCTGCCCCTCTACAGATTAACTTTAGCTGGATCGCATTTTTGTCGGAAGGAGTGGCTTGGTTTGATCCTGTACAAGACTTCACCCCTGGGACGTGCCAAGTTCCCCCCCATGTACAATCTATTGTCAGACCTGTTTAACATCTACCTCTCCGCTTTGTGCTATTTGCCGTAATGTGCATTTCTTTTGTCTTTAAAAAGATATTGATTTTTATACACTGGTGACTAACCACAATAAATAAAGTTCATTTTAATACTGCTTGGTGTGGGTTTGTATGGTCATTTCATCTTTATGACAACTCGTGTCCTTATGTGTACAAAAAAATGCTTGTTAACCGTGCATTTTAGGTAAGTTACCGGTCTGTAGGATATGGGCACTAGTTCCTTGAATAAATTATGGCAATCTAACTTTGAGATCATACAAAGGTTGTACAAGATTTATGGAAACTAGTATGGTGAATGAACTAAATCGTTAGAATATGGTGTTTGGGTGCCTTTGTCATCCAAGATGGCCCGAATTCTCCTGCAAATTGACAAATAGAAGTCTTGGATGGCGGATAATGGGATATGATACCACTCTTCATGCAAAAACCTGGGACTTATCCTGTGCAATGTCCTTTCTACTTTGGTCAGGTGACCATGTCGACCACACTTGTGCTTGTCAGCTGACGTCCTGGAAACTGTATATGCCGTCATAGAGGCATTCGCTAAGCCGTCACCAACAATTTGCCCTCTTTGAAGCTCTGAAATGACTGTATTACTAGCAGTGAATCCCAAAAGGGAGGCTTCCTACCTGTTGGGTGTCTCATCACACAGTGTACACAAGTATGTTACATCACTCCCACTCTCAATTCAATACCGGTCCCCTTTTATACCTAGTATAAGTACTAGTCTCCGGTAGTGGGGGTTTTTGGGGCAGGTGGTGCGCTCGCCCCAGGTGCAACATTTAGAGGGGCGCAGAATTATTCCTGCACCGTCCCAAGAGTGCTGGGAGCCTCCCCTAGACCCAATGTTGCAGCTATCTGCAGGCATGTCTATGCTGCGGCCTATTGCTTTCCCCTACATCTCCAGGCTATGCCTCACTGAACATTCCTATGCAGCAGCCTATCTTTCGCCCCACGACCTCTCCAGTCTTGCTTATTTCGGTACTCCTCTGGTGAGAACTGTCTCTCCCACCGCGTGATCCGGCACAGCAGAGCCGCTTTACCACCATATATCCTCATGATGAGGTGCTCTTAAATTTTTTTTTTTTTTTTTTTTTTTTTTTTTTTTTTTTTTTTGGGCTTTTGCTGCCTGCCAAAACAACCCGAGAGGCATATAGATGGCTGTACCTGCTCTAGTAGGATCTTTGCTGTGCCCCCTGCTTGGTGCTGCATAGAACCTTCTTGAAAAGTGTTTGTCAAGGAAAATTGTTTTTTTTTTTCTATAGTCCCCTCTGCTATAGAACAGCAAGCTCTGCAGTGCATGTCATTTCTAAAAATAAGCTGTAGAATAGCTTATTTCAGAGCGCTGTTCAGCTCTCAGCTGAGATGTCTGCCTGTCTCCTCTCCTGATGTCTTAGCTGCAGGGGGAGCTGCTGGTAAACCCCCCGCTGACATCAGCAGAGGAGACCAGCGGGCCGTGACCTGAGAGACGAACGGCGCTCTGAAGTAAGTGATTATACAGCCTATATTTTTAATTGACATTCACTGCGGAGCTTACTGTTCTATAGCAGAGGGGACTATAGAAACAAAAGACAGTTTTTTTCGATCCGGAGCAGAGATCGGGAGCTGTCAGGCGGGGGGGGGGGGGGGAGATACAGAACATTGTTCAAATGACAGACACACACACTGACTTCGATGACAGCTTGGCAGCCATGTTTTTTTGGAGTCAGTGCAGAGAGGGGAGGGCAGAAGCTGGCAGGATCAGCCAGGTATTACAGGGGGCCAAATGTCACAACACAAGCACTGTGCTGTATAACATGCGTTAAGGGAACAGGGTTTCATTTATTTATTTTTTTTGCGTTAACAAACGCTTTAATGTCCTTCACAAAGGAAGAGCACTGCAGATTTTTTTTTTACTGGAAGAAATGGAGATCCTATGCATTTTGCAGGAAGAACCAGTACATTCTGCAATTAAAAATTCCATATGCTAAAAGCATGTTGAGAGTTGTGTACAAAACCATCATACAATAACCATAATTACACATAAATGACGGTGAGTTGAAAGTGTGGAAATAATGATCTACGTTTCGCAAAAATATTGCTTCTTCAGGATCATTCCACTTCTTTAGATTCTCTACTGATCAAAAAAATATATCAGCCAATATAACAATTTCATTATTGAAACAAGCACACAGCTCTATTCATTGTAATCAATTACATTGTGCTCACCCTTTTTCCACCGTTTCACCTAGAGCAGGGATATGCAATTAGCGGACCTCCAGCTGTTGCAAAACTACAAGTCCCATCATGCCTCTGGGTGTCATGCTTGTGGCTGTCAGTCTTGCTATGCCTCATGGGACTTGTAGTTCTGCAACAGCTGGAGGTCCGCTAATTGCATATCCCTGCCCTAGAGTATAGCGCTACGCAGTTGGATCATGTAGGCGACCCCCATCCCCCACCTTAAGGCAGGTGGTGCCAGATCCACCTGCCCCGTCTGGGGAGTGTTGGACTAACCCCCCTAGTGGTAACGTCCCGTTTCCTACTAGAAGTCTGCAAAAATCTTAAAAAACAAAAAATCGTATACTGGAGGGACAGTAAACACAATTATGTCAGTGCTTAAGGGATGCGTTAATGTATTTCCTGGATGATATATTTACTAAGGCTAAGAGAAAGGTGCATTCAAGTAACTTCATCAAGGCACAGGAAGAGAAAAACTCCTCTCCCATCCACGGACACCCACCCTGCACAAGAGAGTTCCATATAAGTGCTCACTAAGTGCCGGTCTGATGGTTGCACTACACCGCCCCCCCCCCCCCATATGCCCATCAATCCATCAGCCCATAATGTTCACTCATCGGAGCCCACAGGACATGGCGCAGTACGGAGGCCTGTAGGCTCCACTGCCGTGATTCTCCGGTCCATCTACACGAGGTGAGTGAACATTATGGACCCTGGGCTGATGGATTGATGGGCATGGGTGCTGGTGTAGTGCAACCATCAGGCCGGGACTTAGTTAGAGCTTATATGGAACTCTCTTGTGCAGGATGGGGGTGGGTGTTCGTGGATGGGAGAGGAGTTTTTCTCTTCCTGTGCCTTGATGAAGTTGCTTGAATGCACCTTTCTCTTAGCCTTAGTAAATATATTACTAAGGTGGAAGAGTATTGTGCTAAGATAAAAAAAATATATAATAGCAGCAACAACTAGTGCGATAATGTCACCATCAAAGATAAATAATAAAACAGTTGCGCTCATATACAGTGGAATAGAAACATATGTGAATATAACACAAATCAATAAAAAAGTCCCAGTGAGTAATCTACTAAAGATGGTGAAACGATGGTCCAATAAAGGATTGGGTGTTCAACCATAAAGTCCTATACATGCCGTGGTCCAGAGAAATGGAAAGGTAGAATAGAAAGCAGATCCTTCTTAACCAAAGTAAAATCAATCCACAAAATGTTCATCGATTAGGTTTCACCCAGAAAAGTGTAGAATCCCAGCACCGATGATAGGCACACTAATGTGATCACACAGAGGTACCCTTACCAGAGCGAGGGGATCCGTTATCGCTAACAGATCAATCGCGTGAGCAGAAATAACCCTCTGCGGGGTATGAATCTGATGGCGTTTCACTCCCTCCTGCAGTTAGCACTCCTCCGCAGTGTCAGATATTAATCATGGTCCTGTTGTCACCATCTCCCCGGCCTTGTGTATATCTACACCTTACACACCGGTGTGTATATTCCACTGTATATGAGCGCAACTGTTTTATTATTTAGTAAATATATTATCCAGGAAATACATTAACCCATCCCTTAAGCACTGACATAATTGTGTTCACTGTCCCTCCAGTATACGATTTTTAGTTTTTTAAGATTTTTGCAGACTTCTAGTGGGAAACAGGACGTTACCACTAGGGGGTTAGTCCAACACTCCCCAGGCGGGGTACGTGGATCTGGTACCACCTGCCTTAAGGTGGGGGATGGGGATCGCCTACATGATCCAACTGCGCAGCGCCATACTCTCGGTGAAACGGTGGAAAAAGGGTGAGCACAATGTAATTGATTACAATGAATAGAGCTGTGTGCTTGTTTCAATAATGAAATTGTTATATTGGCTGATATATTATTTTTTTAATCAGTAGAGAATCTAAAGAAGTGGAATGATCCTGAAGAAGCAATATTTCTGCGAAACATCGATCATTATTTCCACGCTTTCAACTTGACAACTCACCGTCATTTATGTGCAATTATGGTTATTGTATGATGGTTTTGTACACAACTCTCAACATGCTTTTAGCTTATGGATTTTCAATAAATGCTTTTTTTTAATATAAGCAGTGGTATCGTGTTCACTTGAGACGGCAACCAAGTCCTGACTGGTATGTTTTTGATGGGACTTGGGTCCCATCCAGAATATTTTTTGTTTTTGTTTATCTACAACCTATCCGGGGTCGGCCAGCTTGCCTAGGTAATCTGTTATGCCTGTAAATGACTATTGGAATGCAGTACATGCATTAAGAAGTGAAAAAAGGTATGGCTTCACTTGTACATTTTTGCTTTTACATACATGCTCTGGTCCCATTGTGTACTTAAAAGTGGGGAATGCCTGTATATGACTTTCTAGGCCTGTTGAAGACCGACATGAGAGCCCAGCAAGCAGAAGGGTGCATGCACACAGCCAATTAGGGCCTTACACCGCCAGCATCAGTCTATTGTTGTGGTGGGCACAATGAGATGTTTCCAATCAGCTGTGCCTCTATAAATCAATGACAGGCTGACACCATCCATATATTGCATATGGAGTAATTACCTGCTGTTAGAGATGAATGTGTGTCCCTGGACAGACAGTGTGGGGGAGAGTTACTAAAATTGGGGCACTCAGAATCTGGTGCGGCTGTACATGATAGCCAATCAGCTTCTATTTTCAGCTTGTTAAATTAAGCTTTGGCAATAAAACCTGGTAGCTGATTGGTTTCTATGAAGAGCTTCACCAGATTTTGCGCTTTCCAGTTTTAGTAAATAACCCCCTTTGTGCTCAGGGGTGCACATCTGTCCCTAACCACAGGTAATCACTCCATGTACGCTTAGTGCCCATTCCCACAGGGGCGACTTGCGCTCTGACTTGAGTCGTCTCAAGTCGCTTGACATTTGAAATCCCATTGAAATGAATGGGAGCCGTCTTAATGTCGGAGCAACTTCAGAAGAGGTTCCTGCACTACTTCTATCTGACTTGTGCCCACAGAATTGAATAGAAGTCACCTCCAAGTCAGATACCCATCTAAACGGAAGCAACTTTACAGTGAAAAGAATAGAATTTATCTAGCGCTACCCCTTCCCATCTCTGATTGGCCACAGGCAAAATCGCCTGGCATGAAGTCACGTCATAAGTCACCTGAAGTCACGCTGAAGTTGAGTCGCCCCTGTGTGAATGCAGCCTTAGAGCCCGTTCCGACTTGAGTCGGCTTGACATCTAAAATCCAACTGAAGTGAATGAGAGCCATCTCGATCTACGCTACTGAAGTCGCTCCAACTTCAGAAAAGATTTCTGTACTACTTCAAGGCGACTTGTGCCCATAGAATTCAATAGAAGCCGCCTCCAAATCTACATGGAAGCAACTTTACAGTGAAAAGAATAGAATTTATCTAGGGCAGCCTTTCTCAATCTTTTCAACATGGCGGAACCCTTAAAAAAAAAACCTTTCTGGTCTCGGGGAACCCTTGCTAAAACGTAGTATATCTACAACTCATGATACATTAGTGGGATGGTCAGTGGGAAGAATGCTTCTTACATTTGTGATTATTGTGAAGAATTGCCCCCTTGCAGAGAGCTAAAAAGACCAATGGTGTCAGTGGGAACTTATCAGAGAAGCAGAAATTGCTTACTGCTCAAGGGACCCCTAGCAACCTCAGGAGGAACCCTGGTTGAGAAACCCTGATCTAGGGCGACCCCCTCCCTCCCTTCTCTGATTGGCCACAGGCAAAGTCACCTAGCAAAGTCCTCCTATGTCGGATTGCCCCTGTGTGAATGGGCTCTTATATGTGAACAGCTACTACAGTGTCAGCCTGTCATTGATTTGGTGTCCGCGGCTGATTGGAAACACCTGGTTGTACCCGCTGCAGGAATATGCTCATCTGAGTAGTGTCCGGCCCTAATCAATCGTGCATGAACCCTATGTGAGCACAAACAAGAATGGCTGCTTCATGAACACACAACTGATCACAGGCTACCATTGCTGACCTCCATCTGAAACTGTTAAGTACCTGGCTGTCACTAGCATCAATAGTTTTAGAACACAAGCTAACAAGAATACAAATCAAGCATAGTGCTACAGGTCACTGACACACTCGTTAAGCCAGAGACAGACAGGAAGCATGCATTTGCAGAAGGTGGTCAGCCATGGAAGTGTACAGTTTTTTAAAAATTATTTTAACCACTGTAATACTGGACACTATTACCGTCTTCCTTCCAAGGCCAATTTTCAACTGTCATGCAACACTGTACCCATATGTTATTTTTATTGTTCATAAAAAAAACACTGGGGTTTTATTTTTTTTTTTTTTTCTTTCAGTTATAAAATTTTGCTAATAATCTTTCTTCATAAATTTAGGCTAAACTGCATTCTGCTACATTTCTTTGGAGAAAATAACCCAAATCAGTGTATATTATTTAGTCTGTAGGAGAATTATAATCCACAAACTATGGTATATATCTTAAATTTGATCAATCCTGATGTACTGATGGCCTATCTCATTTCTTGATGCCCGAAAAATGCCAGGACAGTACAAATATTCCCCAAATAACCCCCCTTTTTTTGGAAAGAAGACAAAGGTTTTTATTAACCACTTCAATACCGGGCACCTCCACCCTACCCCCCTTCCTGCCCAGACCAGCTTTTATCGCTATCGCATTTTGAATGACAATTGCGTGGTCATGCTACACTGTACCTAAACAAAATTGTTATAATTTTTTTCCCTACAAATAAAGCTATCTTTTGGTGGTATTTGATCACCTCTGGGGTTTTTATTTTTTGCGCTACAAATAAAAAAAAAAAAAAAAAAAGACAGAAATTTTTTTTAAAAAAAGTTTTTCTTTGTTTCTGTTACAAAAATTTGTAAATAAGTACGTTTTCTTCTTCACTGATGAGGCAACACTGGCAAGGATCACTGATGGGCACAGAGTGCCATCCCTAGTGGGCTTACCTGGTGGTCTCCACAGGGGGGGCTGCACTGATAATCAGTACAGACTCCCCCTGCCAGGAGAGCAGCCGAGCAAGCTCTCCTCTACTAGCATCTGTCAGTGCGAGTGGAGGAAAAGCCAATATACGGCTTTTCCTATTTACACCGTGATCAGCTGTGATTGGACACAGCTGATCACATGGTAAAGAACCTCCGTCATAGGCTCTTTACCAAGATCGGAGATGCGGTGTTTCAAGACACACAGCACTGCGCACCGGCTTGTTATCCTGAATCATGTCATATACAGAGGCATTTCTTCAGAATAACAAATGACATGGGCAGTATAGCCCCCGATGAAGATTATGGATGAATTGAAATATACGGATAGGTTCATCTGGTACAGACTACCAAAGATGTGAAGTTTATTGACATGCCTGTAACAAGAGTTGTTTAGTGAGTACCATTTTATGGATAATGGGCATGGCAGATGCACCCTCTGTCTGTGTTTTTACTATAGTTACAGTAGAATCCAGCTGACTCTCAGCCCATGTGTATGGGTGCTTGCCCGACAGAAGCCAATCTCATGACCAGATTTTTTTTTCTGAGCATGTTGGAAAACCAGCACTTGCAGCTAATAACCGCGAGCACTGACCCCGGTGTGTTAGTACAGCGACCTTCTCAGTTTTTTTTTTTCAGTCCAGAGTTGAACAGAAATAAAAAAATCTTGCCATGTGTACCAGGCTTTAGACACAACCAGGAAAATAATGAGTTGGCCCCATTAGATTCTATTCTCTGGCAGGACCAATAGTTTCCTTTTTTTTTTTTTTTTTAATGATACTGGCAAATTACTGATCGAACCTTCCATTTGGAATGAACAGATTTCTAAAATACATATTTAATCAAAACGTATTATATTGTACACGTATGGCTGGCGTAAGTGGACAATTTAAAGGATTATCATTTTCCTGTAAGAAAACAGGAGGATTTCTTTTCATTCATCATCCAGACTAAAAAAAAAGGAGCAATAGCACCAATATTCCAGACCGCTCCCACGACAATTCACTTCTTACTTTTTTTTGGCAGTAATTTCTAAAATGGAACTTTGCAGATGGCACCATATTGGGAGAATACTTTGTACGGGCAACTCTGAAATAGCAGTAAATCCAGTTCAGGGACAGTTTAAAATTAATTACATGTGACTAAATTGTTCTTTTCTTTTATATCCACCAGAGGGAGCAGTTGCTGCATTTCTAGTCACAAAAGGTAGGCGATTGTCCAACAGCGATTATAGATGGAATTTTCTACGACTTGTGTCCATTTCATGTCGCTGTAAAGATAAACAAACAAAAAAAAAAAAATTAATGCCTTGCACAGAAGACAAAAAGGGTGTATTGAGGGTCTTTAAAATGAGGCTGTATTGAAGTGTTTCCCCAAAAATAAGACCGGGTCTTATATTAATTTTGGCAACAAAAGACACAGTAGGACTTCTTTTCAGGGGAGGTCTTATGTACAGGCGGTCCCTGGGTTACAAACAAGATAGGGTCTGTAGGTTTAGGTTGAATTTGCTTGAAGTGGGAACAGGTGCATTTAAGTGTAGCTTCAGCCAAAAAAAATATTTTTAAGCTTTTTGGATAGCATAGGGAAGGGGTAACATCACTGTAATGTTTGTTTTGCTGTCTATGTTTCTGTTCAGAAGATTTCACCTCACTTCCTTTCCCAATGATAATTGGATTTTGAAAATTTTGGGTTGTTGTGGATACAAACCTTGGTGATAAAGCCTCAGTGGTGACACCTTTTTCCCATAATAACTCTTATAGGAGTGAATTTCCCTTCCTAGGGGGAGATTTCCTCTCACTTCCTGTTCTCTCACTCCGTTTGTAAGTAGGAGTCGTTCATAAGTCAGATGTTTGTAACTAGGGGACCGTCTGTAATGTGTATTTGCCAGGTCCTGTGTCCCCGTCTTCTCTCCCCCTCGACTTGCCGTGTCTGTCTGCGGGGTCTGCTTTGCTGAGCGGGGATCAGCAGAGCCGGCGGATGACAGATCCGTCTCCGCTCACTGTGCAGAGATGGATCTGTCAGAGTCCCGCTCTCCTCTATGGGAAATCGGATGAAAACAGACAGTCTGTCCGTTTTAATCCGATCCAACCCCAAGATGAATGGAAAAATAGGGTTTCCATCCGCCAGGATTTACGGTACAGGATCGGAGAGCGGCAGGTGTCAGCGGACATGTCACCACTGACATCCGTCGCTCCATAGAGGAGAATGGAGCGTCCGTTCAGGTCCGCCTGAAAAATGGACAGGTGGATCTGAACGGAACAACCGTGTGAAAGGGGCCTAAAAAAGTGGTTGTAAACTCTTATAATCCACTCTATTACAGTATTATATAATGTACAATGTATGTTTCTGTAATATTATTGTGCCAAATACTATCGTTACAGCGCCGCTGGGCACTTGCGTGACCCGCCGTAGCTCTCTCCCCCGCTCCGAGCACTGCAGAGGGAGGGGCTGAGATTCCCCACTGACAGCCGGGAGAAGAGGAGGAGAGCAGCGGGAGGTCAGGTGAGTGCCAAGCAGCGCTGTAACAAAGGTATTTGGCACAATAACATTACAGAAACAGACACATTGTACATTATATAATAGTGTGGATTTTACAACTAGAGCTTATTGTCGGGTAGGGCTTATATTTCAGCCATCCTGGAAAATCACAGTAGGTCTTATTTTCAGGGAAACACAGTATATAATGTATTACTCCTGGTCACGAGTCTCTGCCTCTTAAAGCTAAAATTCCAGGCAAAATGGTTAAATATGCAGATGTAAATATATATATATATATATATATATATATACACATACACACACACACACACACACACATATATACATACATACATACACACATACATACATACATACATACATACACACATATATACACACACACACACACTCTATTTTAATAAGTATCTGCAGGTGCCCGACGTTGCACCCGTGATCCACTGATCACTTCACGGCAAATATGTGCATTTATTTAAGT
>BLSH010160257.1:350451-373320 GCA_018402905.1 Glandirana rugosa | reverse complement strand
ATTTATTTTCCCTATCCCCATTTTTTTGTAGGGCACTTGCCCTAGTTTGAAGATGATTTTAGAACAGTTATATGGCTTCTACCTTTAATTAATACTTTTCAGACACAGTTTGAAGATGATCCACATTCACCTCCATTTTTGCATTTTTTATGTTTTTATTTTTTAAAAAATATTTAAAGTTATTTCCCTGTCCCCATTTTTTTGTAGGGCACTTGCCCTACCCTTACCCCCAGTTTACTTCCTTTTGCAGCCCTCTAGGGCTTTCCAGGACTTTGTTACAGCCATTTTTGTGCCTAAAAGTTCGGGTCCCCATTGATTTCAATGGGGTTCGTTGTCCGTGCGATCGTTCGGGTTCCGTCCGGACCCGGACCCGGACTTTGTCCCGAAGTTCGGACGGACCAGCAGAACCCGAACTTCCAGAGGTTCGCTCAACTCTAATACTGGGTATTGAATCAGGTGAGAGATGAGTCTCTTGCAGACAGATTATACTGGCCCCTGATTGCTTTAGAGACCACAGTACCACCAGTACTTTTTACAGTGCTACCCAGTCCCTTTACATTCCAAGACACCATTTTCAGCCCAGAAGCCCTGTTTGAATGTGGGTATATACGTTTAACAGGTTCTGGTTGTATAACAACAGACTTAGGTTTGAAAGTAGGTTAGCATGAACAATTACACAGTACTGGACTCTCCAAGGTGGACTCAGATCAGGGCCACCCGCATCTGCTGGCACACTTTGCTGGTGGGCCAGAGTGAGTTAAGTCAAAGTGATACCAGGGTACAGCCTCTTTTAGAATAATAAAATCAGAAACAGAAAGAACATAAGAAGGTGAAGCCAACAGAGCTTCATTCCAGCAAACCTGGGAAAACAAACAGTTTCCATGAAGTTTCCATGAGGGGGCAGCAGAAGAAACTCCACTTGGTGGTATTTGGTTTCATTTCAGAAGAGTGGAATGTAGACACCACAATATAGAGAAGTTCCATTATCTGCTTTTCCCCTTCAGACATACATTCAGATCCTCTCAGCAGTCAGGCAGCCTCACGGATTGCTCTTTCCTCCCGGTCTAGCCATTGAGCAGCAGTGGATGGTCTATCAAAAAAGCGAACTTTCCCTAATGCAACCATAGCATATTTCAGGTTGAGACCCCGGAGTCTTTTCCTTACGTTCACAAATTTTGCACGCTGCTTTTGCAGCTCTGCGGAAAAGTCCAGGAACAGTGAGGTGGTTGTTATCAATCCTCATGTTATCTCCCATGTTTCTAGCCTTGGAGAGTATGACATCTCTGTCTTTATACAGTAGTTCAGCAATTTAAGTGGGAACAGTGTTGGATGATTGCCCAGTGGTATAGGGTGTTATGTGATTCTATGAGCCCTCTCAACTGCGAATACAGGCGAGAAGGCCTCTTTTCCAAAGGTAGTCATCAGCCACTGTTCTATGAATTCCACCGTGTTTTTACCCTCAGCACGTTCTGGGATGCCCAGGGCCCGCACATTATTGCGTTGCATTCTGTTTTCAAGTTCATCAATGCGTGCTGCATGCTGTGCAGTGAGATGGCAGTTATATTGCAGATCCCTTTGCATGGGTTCCATATCATTTTCTATAGTGCTTACTCGGCCCTCCAATGCAGAAGTGCGGTCTCCCAGGTTCAGCATGTCTTGCATTACAAATGAAATTTCGGCCTTAACCCCTTTAGCTCATCTGCAAGTGCAGAGATAGAAAGATTGCACGATGTGATCGCAGACTGAATATCTCTCAAGGTAGGCTCAGTCCCTTCTGCATCTGTTTTTGATGCAGGCAGCATGGCAAAAATGTCCCCAGGAGTACTCATTGTGTTCCACTCTGGGGGAGATCCAGCTCCATCCTCCAATGGAGCAGTGTCATCTGCTTCAGGAGGGGATTATATGTCATACTTGGAGGCAGTTGAGGAGGATTAGGGGTCTTTGGGTGCTGATCGGGCAAAGAGCCTTTGGGCAGCACTTCTAGCTGGATCTCTGTGCCCGAGCGCCATCTTGGTTGAGCTCCTCCATGAGGGCCCGGTTCTCCTTGGATCGTTTAGACATGCTGATCACAAGAATCGGGTATACGTGGTCTCAGCACCAAAAGCGGGTGTGTAGCGCTGGGTAGCTGGGATGAAAAGAAGTGGGATAACCTGATGGTTCAGGATGTTTGCACGGAGTCTCAGCGGCGCAAAGGACAGATGCGATCGGCTACATTCGCTGCTCAGCCACGCCTCAACAAATACATTCTTCATCACATCCTCATATACACCATCTGGTGGAAAGTAGCTCCCCTGTTTTTGTGTTTACCCCCCTTATCGTTAAATCTAGAATAGAAAATACACTGTTGGTAATTTCAGCTATATTTGCACTAATTATAACATGGATAAATATTGTAACACATGTTTCTATAATTGTTCTTCACATACCCTTTACCATTCTCTTTGTCAGTGGACAGGTACCTGTATATCCCACTTATACTGTACACTTTCCAAAGCTTGTTTTTTCTTTTTTTACAAACTTAGTGATATTTTCCATTACAAACTATTGGTCAAGAAATTACTAAACTATCAAAGAAAACAAAGAAAACTGGATGGAGGTATATTTAACTTTATTTAACTATATTCCAGGCAAAACCTACATATATTTTTTCTTTATTCATCAGAATCATTAAATACCTTACAACTTGCTTTTCCAAGGTTTAATTCGCTAAGGTGCATAATTTATTGTAACTGCCTCTATTGTTATATCTCATGGCAATTTTCTCATGAAAATGTTTAATTCACAAACATGAATATTGCTCATTTGTCAATTGCTTAGGTGCAGAATTGTTATTTGTTTGGCACAAAACAGCTGCCACATAATATATTTATTTATCATAAATTAGTATTTATTTCACAATGCATAACACAATAGCACTGTATGTTTAAAGCTGAACTGTAGGCAGATATAAAAGACAAAAATAAATGCAGTTCTGTATTCATCAATACATCATTTTTTTCCATTCAATCGGCAGAGGCGTTTCCCTGATAGTAAGACCTACCCTGAAAATAAGACCTAACCTGATTCTCCAGGAGGGCTGCAATAACCTGAAAATAGCCCTAGTTTAAAGTGGCTTTAAACTGCTAGAATCCTCTCTATTACAGTATTATATGTGGGAGGTGTGTGTTTCTGTAATGTAGTTGAGTAAAATACCTTCTTATAGCACCACTCGGTGCTCAGCTGATCCCCGCTGCTCTCCTCTTCTGCCAGCGGGGGATATCAGGCTCCCTCCCTCTGCAAGGCTCGGAGCAGGTAAGAGAGCTCCGGAGGGTGATGGAAGTGCCGAACCGCGCTCAGCTGATCCCTGCTGCTCTCCTCTTCTGCCTGCGGGGATCTCAGGCTCCCTTCCCTCTGCATGGGTGAGTAAGAGAGCTCTGGAGGGTCATGGAAGCGGCAAGCACTATGGGAAGGTATGTGCCACAGTTGGGTTACAGAAATGCATACCTTTTACATTATATTCTACTGTGGTGGCGAGGATTCTCGCAGTTTACAAGCACTGTTCACACTTGGGATTACATTTTTTTATTACCAAAATTAATATAAGACCCGGGCTTATTTTCGGTAAAACATGGTATCTGAATTTGACTTGCTATCAGCTTCATGCAGTCCCTGTATAACAGAGCTCACCATGGGAGTAAAGCCAGCCATACATGGATCGAACTTCGACTAGTTCAGCAGGGACCGGCCAGATATTTGATCCATTTAAGGACACAGGTCCACACCCTGGTTGTACAGAAGTCTATCACCAATCTACCCATCAAGTTGTTCCTGATCAATCAGTGCTACCAGCTATACCTGACAGCACTGATCATTGCATTCTGACAGCAGGGAAGGCTTGCCACCATCAGAATACAATAGAACAGCGAGAGGGGTTCCCCCATCTACCTCACGTGTGTGGGTGGAGGAATCAGTTATTCTTTTTTTTTTTTCCGTTTAGCCTCCCACTTGAACGAAAAAATATGATTAATGTATGGCTGCCTAAAAGAAATAGCACAAGTAGCATGCTGCTAGCAGAAGAAAGTGACAATAAGATGAGCTAATCACTATTCTGCTTCTTCTTCATTCTCTAGTCATAGGCTGGGGGAGGGTAAATGACAGCCTGATCTCAGAAGAAGTTGGTTAAATGATGCTGGCCAGCATCCAAACTGGAAGAATGAGGGCATCTAGTGGCAGAAATAAAAAAAAACAGAACACAGATCCTGATTAAAGGAAAGCATTTGAGCAAAAGCTACATGTTTATTTTATCTTTTATTGGGAAATCATTTTTCTTCTTATTTTTAATGGGAGTTCTGCTGTAAACATTGCTTTGTCTATGCAGGATGAAAAAACACATCCACTTAACTGCCACTCTCTCCAGCTTCACATACTTACCCTCCCATTAATACTCCATGCTGTGGAACTTCTAAATCCACACTTGGAGCTTACACGGAGCTTAATGCTCAATTCACACTCTAATGAAACAGCATTGAGTGCCTGAGTTGTCAATCAGCAAGCACTAGTGTGATCACATGGGAAGAAGGGGAGTGTATCATCATATGCTCCCCACAACCGGGTATTCTTCTTCAGCCCTATACATAATAAAGCAACAACAATAAATGTTTTACCATTTTCAGTTATTATTAGAAAGGGGGGAGTTTTGGGACTTTATATGAGGCACAAAGTATACACAACCAAATGCCTCCATCCCTGTTCAGATGAAAGTTAAAAAGGAGTTGGGACTTTGAATGAAGTGTGCAGTATCCAGTCAGTAATAAGTAAATACATAAGCATATCAGTAATACATATATAGACATGCTAGGGATTAAAACATGATGCAAAACAGTAGTGTTGAGAGCAGAATTTAATGTTCAAGAGCCTCATCAACAAAAGTGGTATAAAAACACTGTATTCTTAATTACATAAATTCATTAAATATTGGGAAAATATTCATCCTGATTGGGCTAGATGACAACACATTAAAATATTAACAATGATTTTAGAGCTAACTGTGTGGATAAATCTCAATAAACAGTTGTAGCATAAATTTCTACGTGGCAAAAAATCATGTATAAAGTCAAACGTAAAAAAGTATGATGTAATGAAGAGAATGCATCCATATGGCTTGACGCATTCCATGGAGAACACTCCACTTCCTCACTCCACTTCCTCAGGAGCAGATGCAAATTCTTTAAGTATATAAATAGTGAAAAAGGAAGGTTAGAACATATTGGCCCCATAAAGGATTATGAAGGGAATCTGGTTGCAAAATACGGAGAGATGGACAAGGTTTTAAATTCATTATTCTCCTCAGTCTTCACAAGGGAAACGGGTCAACTCAGTAACCAAAATTATAATGTTAATGTTACTCTTCATAACACGTCACAGGAAGCACGCGCATGGCTAACAGAGAACAGAATTAGGAATAAACTTGAAAGACTTAACATTAATAAGTCACCAGGACCAGATGGTTTGCACCCGAGGGTCCTTAACCACTTACAATACAGGGCACTTATACCCCTTTCCTGCCCAGAACAATTTTCAGCTTTCAGTGCTCTCACGCTTTGAATGCCAATTACTCAGTCATCCAACACTGTACCCAAACAACATTTTTATCATTTTTTCACACACATAGACCTTTCTTTTGGTGGTATTTAATCACCACTGAGTTTTTTTATTTTTTGCAACATAAGTGGAAAAAAGAGAGAAAATTTTGAAAAAAAACACTTTTTTTTAGTTTCTATGATAACATTTTGTAAATAAGTAATTTTTGTTCATAAATTTGGGCCAAAATGTATACTGCTACATATCTTTGGTAAAAAAATAACTAAAATAAATGTATATTTTCTGGTCTGTGTGAAAGTTATAGAGTCTACAAGCTATGGTGGCAATCATTGAAAATTGATCACACCTGATGCACTGACTCATTTTTTGAGGCCCTGAAATGTCAGAAAAGTACAAATACCCCCCCCCCCCCCAATGACCCCTTTTTGAAAAGTAGACAGTCCAAGGTATTTAGTAAGAAGCATGGCAAGTTTTTTGAAGTTGTCATGTTTTCCCACAATATTGTCATATTAACAAATAATTTCTCACACACAGCATATGCATACTTCCAATTACACCCCAAAATACATTCTGCTACTCCTCCCGATTATGGCAATACCGCATGTGTGTGACTTTTTCACAGCCTGTCCACATAAAGAGGTCCAACATGCAGGCAGCACTGTCAGGCATTCTTAGGAGCATAAATTACACATCTAATTTCCTAATGACCTATTACACTTTTGAGGCCTTGGAGCACCAGGCCAATGGAATTACCCACAAAATGACTCCATTTTGGAAAGCAAACACCCCAACATATATTCTATGAGGCATTATGAGTCTTTTGAATGATTCATTTTTTTCCACAAGTCTTCGAAAAACGTGGAAAGAAAATTAAAACTTGGTTGTTTTACACAAAGTGGTCAATTTATAAGATATTTCTAACACATAGCATGTACATAGCAAAAATTACACAACAAAATATATTCTGCTATTTGTCCTGAGTATAGTGATACCACATGTGTGAGACTTTTAGACAGCCTGGCCACAGAGAGGTCCAACATGCAAGGAGTACCATCAGGCGTTCTAGGAGCATAAATTACACATAAAATTTCCTAACAACCTATTACATTTTTGAAGGCACTGGAGCACCAGGACAATGGAATTACCCACAAAATGACCCAATTTTGGAAAGAAAACACCCCAACGTATATTCAATGAGGCATTATGAGTCTTTTGAATGGGTCATTTTTTTCCACAAGTCTTCGGAAAACGTGGAAAGAAAATGAAAATGTATTTTCTTTTACACAAAGTTGTCAATTTATATGATATTTCTTACACATAACATGTACATAGCTAAAATTACCCCCATAATACATTCTGCTATTCCTCCTGAGTATGGCAATACCACATGTGACCACATTTTGGAAAGCAAACACCCCAAGGTATATTCTATGAGGCATGGGCTGCAGATAGGTACTCGAGTACTCTGATGGGCTAGAGACAGGTACTCGGGTAATCTGATGGACTGCAGATAGGTACTTGGGTACTCTGATGGGCTGGAGACAGGTACTTAGTTACTCTGAGGGGTTGTGACAGACACTGAGTTACTCTGATGGGCTGGTGACAGATACTCTGATGGGTTGTGACAGGTACTTGGGTACTCTGATGGGCTGGAGACAGGTACTCGGTTACTCTGAGGGGTTGTGGCAGGTACTCGGTTACTCTGATGGGCTGGTGACAGGTATTCGGTTACTCTGATGGGCTGGTGACAGGTACTCGGTTACTCTGATGGGCTGGTGACAGGTACTTGGGTACTCTTATGGGCTGGTGACAAGTACTCGGGTACTCTGATGGTCTGGTGATGGGTACTTGGGTACTCTGATGGGGTGGTGACAGGTACTCGGGTTATCTGATGGGCTGGTGACAGGTACTCAGTTTCTCTGAGAGGTTTTGCAGGAACTCGGTTACTCTGATGGGCTGGCAACAGGTACTCTGATGGGCTGGTGACAGGTACTCGGGTACTCTGATGGGCTGGTTACAGGTACTCGGTTACTCTGATGGGCTGGTGACAGGTACTCAGGTACTCTAGTGGGCTGGTGACAGGTACTCATATACTCTGATGGGCTGGTGACAGGTACTTGGGTACTCTGATGGGCTGGTGATAGGTTCTCGGGTACTCTGATGGGCTGGTGACAGGTACACATGTACTCTGATGGGCTGGTCACAGGTACTCAGGTACTCTGATGTGCTGGTGACAGGTACTCGGGTACTCTGATGGGTTGGTGACAGGTACTTGGTTACTCTGATTGGCTGGTGACAAGTACTTAGGTACTCTGATGGGCTGGTGATAGGTTCCCAAGTACTCTGATGGGCTGATGACAGGTACTCAGGTACTCTGATGGGCTGGTCACGAGTACTCAGGTACTCTGATGTGCTGGTGACAGGTACTCGGGTACTCTGAAGGGCTGGTGACAGGTACTCTGATGTTACCGCAATTTCCTCCTCACACATGATCTGTCTGTGAGGAGGAGAACCCAGTAACAGCTCGTTACGGTAGCTTGTTTAATTTCTGTGACCTGCTGTGATTGGACACAGCCGGTCACGTGGTAAAGAGCCAATTTCATGTATGGTAGGAGAATCCCCCAATGAGGGTTTAATGGAGGAAATATATATTTGTAGCATTAGCAAATGGTAATAGAGTAAATATATAAGACTCAAATACTGATTCTAAGTTTCAAAATGTATTAGCATAGGCTATACAAATGTGCATGCTTAAAAACAGGAGCTCTGGTTATGCAGACATAGGACATGTGCACTGCATGAAAATTAATGCTGAAACAGAACATATAAAGTATACGATACAGCTAAGGCTGCATCTGACCCCCGGCACGTTTTGACCTTTAGTGTCCAGAAGTAGCAAAAAGAATGAAGTTTAACAATAGTATTCAATTTATGCAGTCATCATGTTTACACACATTACAAGACTTATATTTACCAGAGAGCATTAACTGCAAGGCACCAGTCCTAATCAACAAGAGTCAGGATAAAAACAACAGAACGGCAAACTTCATCCAGGGTTAGCCCATGCGGATATCTCACCTCAGACCAGGAGCTTACAAGGAACCATACTCAGTCCCTTCATGATGGAAGGGAGGTATGCTGTGTACTGCAAAATGAGTGTCTCCTAAAATATTAAATTAAATTGGTCAGATATCCTCATTGTTGAGTATTCTGATGTTTAGATAGACAGAGTGTATATGCCTCTAAACATAAGCATACACAACAATGAGGATATCTGACCAATTTAAAGTAAAGTAAAGTCTAGAAATGAATATTATATAAGTGACTGAGTATTAGTAATGCATCCCACATACCCTGAGGACCTGTAGTGATAGGAACCATGCACCAAGAAGAAAAGAAAGCAGACCAGGAGTGAAGGCAAAAGTGAGACTTCCATCCAGGATGTGGTGAGGACAAAGGTGGGGTGTAGAAAGGAATGGTGGAAGCATGGCTGTGCAATTAGCAGGGGGGAGAGAGAAAAACTCCAGATTCTTACTTGAGTGTTAGCGTGTGAAAGGCATGTGCCAACAGAGGTCCTTGGGTGTCCTCACCACATCCTGGATGGATGTCTCACTTTTGCCTTCACTCCTGGTCTGCTTTCTTTTCTTCTTGGTGCATGGTTCCTTATCACTACAGGTCCTCAGGGTATGTGGGATGCATTACTAATACTCAGTCACTTATATAATATTAATTTCTAGACTTTACTTTACACACCCACCACACCTTGGATGGGCATGGGATGACTGGCTGGTTCCATGTTTGGGGCGTCCTCCCGAGTGGGGGTGGCTTTTTCAGACTCAATGCCAGGTCAGACACACGGTTGTCCGCTTTCCCCACCTTTGGCATGGAGTTTGACCCATCTGAGCTGATGGGTAAGTATGGGGACCAAATGTGTTCAATAGTTATTTTTCCCGATTTGGGAACTACTGACCATCATTTATTACATTTTCATTTCTTTGTCTAGAGACACCTCTTGACACTGCTCCTGACGTGTGGACAAGTTCCACGAAACGCGTTGAGCTTTAATTGATGTCAAGAGTTATTGGTCCACAATTTTATACTTGGTATACTAACAATTATGTGCCCAAGGAAGATGTATCTGTTTATCATTATGTGTGTTGCTTACATGTGATAGGCTTTTTATGAAATGCACTGTATATACCCTTCATTTGGTTGATGAATTCCATGATCAAATTAAATTTTTTATAATCAATTTAATAAACAATTATTGATTTATAACTGACGACTGTATTCTTTTTCATGACAAGCCTCATTTAAAGTCCCATGACCGCCTTATTGTTTGTTATTGTATGCATTAGGGATGGAGGCTTGATCATGGTGGTGGCGCCAGATCACATCTTTTTTCACTGGTAAATATAAGTCTTGTAATGTGTGGAAACATGACAACTGCATAAATTGAATACTATTGTTAAACTTCATTCTTTTTGCTACTTCTGTAGAAAAGAATACTTCCCCCTGAGGGAGACCTGTATACTCCCACTAAAGGAAACGCGTCGGGATCATACGCAGCCTTAGCTAGTATCGTATACTTTATATGTTCTGTTTCAGCATTAATTTTCATGCAATGTACATGTCCTATGTCTGCATAGCCAGAGCTCCTTTTTTTAAGCACGAACATATGTATAGCCTATGCTAATAAATTTTGAAACTTAGAATCAGTATTTGAGTCTTATATATTTACTCAATTACCATTTGCTAATGCTACATATATATTTGCCGCCATCAAACCCTCATTGGGGGATTCTCCTACCATACATGTTAAACCGAGGGGAAGGCAGCACTCTCTCTCTCAATCAGTACCTACTTGCCCATGCTAGAGCCAATTTCATTGGCTCTTTACCCCGATCAGGGATAGGCTGTGTCAGGGTCCCTAGGGGCGTGCACAAGTGCAGTGCATGAGGACAGTGCATGTGACCGGCTGTGATTGGACACAGTCGGTCACACGGTAAAGAGACATTTCTATTGGCTCTTTACAGTGATCAGGGATGGGTTGTGTCCTGAGGAACACGCATCATCCCCGATCGCCACACTGGGGGCCGGCAGGAGCCGCGAGAATGGGTAGACATCATATGACATGCACCCAGAGGGAGAGAGTGTTCGCATTGGTGTCATTTGACTATGGCCTGGTATGGAAGTGGTTAAAGAACTCAATCAAGTGATAGCCAGACCATTGCTCCTAATTTTTTGGACAGTTTACTGACTGGAATGTACCAGAGGATTGGAGAAAAACCAATGCAGCACCAATATTTAAAAGAGGGCTGAGATACATCCTTGGGAACTACAGACCAGTTAGCCTAACATCAATAGTCTGCAAGCTCTTGGAAGGGATGATGAGGGATTGTATACAATATTTTAGTAATAAAAACAGTATCATTAGCAGTAATCAGCATGGATTCACAAAGAGCAATCAATTAACCTTCTATGAGGAAGTGAGCTGCCATCTAGATAAAGGAAGGCCTGCAGGTGTTGTGTATCTGGATTTTGCAAAGGCATTCGATAAAGTTTCATATAAACGTTTACTGTACAAACTAAGGTCTGTCGGCATGGACCAAAGGGTGAGTACATGGATTGCAAACTGGCTATAGGGGCGAGTCCAGAGGGTGGTGATAAATGGGGAGTACTCGGAATAGTCTGGTGTGGAAAAGTGGGGTCCCCCAGGGCTCTGTCCTAGGACCAATACTATTTAATTTATTCATAGACAATCTGGAAGATGTGATAAACAGCTCAATCTCAATATTTGTGGATGATACAAAGCTAAACAGGGCAATAACTTCTACGCAGGATGTGGAAACCTTGCAAGAAGATCTAAACAAAATGAATGGGGTGGGCAACTACATGGCAAATGAGGTTTAATGTTGAAAAATGTAAAAAATGCATTTGGGTGCCAAAAATATGAATGTAATTTACTCGCTAGTGGCAGAACCTCTGAGGGAATCTAGGAAGGAAAAGGACCTGGGGGTCCTAGAAGATGACAGGCTTAGCAATGGCATGCAATGCCAAGCTGCTGCAAGTAAAAAGGGGATTAACTACAGAGATAAAAGGATAATTCTCTCACAATACAAGACTGGCCACATCTGGAGTATGCTGTCCAATTCTGGGCACCAGTCCTCAAGAAGGATGTACTGGAACTGGAGAGGGTCCAGAGAAGTGCAACAAAGCTAATAAAGGGACTGGAGGATCTCAGCTATGGGGAAAGACTACAAACATTGAACTTATTCTCTCTGGAGAAGAGACGCTTGAGTGGGTATATGATTTCAATGTACAAATACCGTACTGATGACTAGAGTTGACTAGAGTTGAGCGAACCCGAACTGTAAAGTTTGGGTCCCTACTGAACTTTTGGGTGTCCGGGACCCCGACCCGAACCCGGACTTTTCAAAAAAACTTTGGGTCCGGGGTTCTGGTATTTTATTCTACATATTGAAAAGCTGCCAAGGGCAGCCAATCAACAAGTGTTTCACTGGTTTTCCCTAGAAGCCATCACAGCCATGCCTACTAATGGCATGGCTGTGATTGGCCAGTGCACCATGTGACCCAGCCTCTATGTGGGGCTGGAGTCACGGTGCTGCATGTTATATGCTCTCAGGATAGTTTAGGGAGAGGATGCTGCTGGCTCTGTGAGGGACAGATTGCAGATATTATAGAACATCTGATCCTGCATTACTGAACGATCTGATTGTGGACTAGGGAGAGATATTGTGGACTAGGGAGAGATACTAGTACTGGTGCTTTGAGGGAGGGAGAGATACTAGTACCGGTGCTTTGAGAGACAGATTGCACACCTCATCCTGCTGCACAGAACGATCTGACTGGACTAGATAGAGTCTGTTGCTTTAAGGGAAAAATTATTCGTCTAAAATCATCATCGAGTTGTACAGGGAAAGGTTCCAGCTGTTGCTTTAAGGGAAAGATTAGTGTTCTAAAATCATCATCAAGTTGTACAGGGAAAGGTTCCAGCTGTTGCTTTAATGGAAAGATTAGTGTTCTAAAATCATCATCAAGTTGTACAGGGAAAGGTTCCAGCTGTTGCTTTAAGGGAAAGATTAGTGTTCTAAAATCATCTTCAAAGTATATGGGAAAAGCCTATTGCAGGCACGGGGAGCCATATTAGTGTTCTAAAATTTAGAACACTAATATGGCTCCCCGCGGCTGAAATAGGCTTTTCCCACACAATTTGAAGATGATTTTAGAACACTAATATGGCTCCCTGCGGCTGATATAGGCTTTTCCCACACAATTTGAAGATGATTTTAGAACACTAATATGGCTATCTGCGGCTGATATAGGTTTTTCCCACACAATTTGAAGATGATTTTAGAACACTAATATGGCTATCTGCGGCTGATATAGGTTTTTCCCACACAATTTGAAGATGATTTTAGAACAGTAATATGGCTCTATGCCCCTGCAATAGGCTTTTCCCACACAATTTTAAGATGATTTTAGAACACTAATTTTTCCCTTAAAGCAACAGCTGGAGGCTTTCCCTGTACAACTTGGAGATGATTTTAGAATCTAAAATCATCTCCTAGTTCTATAGGGAGAGGTTCCTACTGTTGCTTAAAGGGACAGATTATTGTTTCTTGCACAAAATTAAAAAGTGCATCTACATTGATGGTTTAAAAAAAAAAAAAATCCAAAAATAAAAAAAACAGTGTTGGCTACATCCTCCTCCTCCACCGCCACGTTCACAGCCTCCTCAACCTCCAACTCCACATCCACCTCCATTTTTTATTGTTTTATGTGATTTTAGGTTAAAAATTATTTTAAGTTATTTCCCTATCCCCATTTCTTTGTAGGGCACTTGCCCTACTCTTACCCCCATTTTCCTTCCTTTTGCAGACCTCTAGGACTTTCCAGGACTTTGTTACAGCCATTTTTGTGCCTAAAAGTTCGGGTCCCCATTGATTTCAATGGGGTTCGGGGTCCGTATCAAAGTTCGGGTCCATTCCGGACCCGAACCCGGACTTTGTCCCGAAGTTCGGCCGAACCAGCAGAACCCGAACTTCCAGAGGTTCGCTCAACTCTACTGGTGACCCCACAATAGGGAAAATACTTTTCTGTGAAAGAGAATTTAAAAAGACATGCGGCCATTCACTAAAATTAGAAGAGAAGTGGTTTATCCTTAAATTGCATAGAGGGTTCTTTACTGTAAGAGCAGTAAGGATGTGGAATTCTCTTCCAAAGCAGTGGTGTCAGTGGATTGCATCGATGACTTAAAAAACTATTAGATGGGCACCTTAATAACAACAACATACAGGGTATTCAATGTACTATTAACATATAAGCACACACACAGGTTGGACTGGGTGGAATTGTGTCTTTTTTCTACTTCGCCAACTATGTAATTAGGTATGTAACAATGTAAATACAATAACTCAGGGTTCAATATGTGACAGTGTAGGATGAGGATCACCTGGGAGCATCTGCACTGGGAGCTGAGGGAGTACTGCCCATGCCCAGGCAAGGATACGAGGACTTCAAGACAATTAAAGATTATAGTGACATGACTGGTATTCCCAGGGAACTCAGATAAAGTGATTTTTGCTGCATGGTGCGACCATAGTCTTAAGTACAGAGTATCCCAGAAAGCCCAAAGCTTGAATAGCTTCACCTAGTGAAAGTGCATGTACACTTTTTATGTACACATGTGGCTGATGAAGAATGTAAATAGGCTATATGTTGTGGGATTCTAATGTAATTCATTGAATTTAAACAGAAAATATTGAATTTGGCCACTAGGCAAAGCTAACTGGCTTAAGAAATTCACGTAATCTAGTGGCCAAATGCAGTATTTTCCATTTAAAATCATTAATTTACATTTGAACAGCACGGGATATAGACCATTTTCATTCTTTTTTGCCACATTCATAGAATATACACGCATTTGGGTGATTAGCTATGAAAATTCAAAGTGATTCCATATGAAGGTCACACCTTTCATCTACATGAATGAAATAGTAAATTCAATGCAACAATACATTGATTCATTGTATTTCCTCAATGACACTTGCAGACTCCCTGCAAATGTCATTGAAACAGGAGTTTCTGCATTTTGGCAACTCCTGCTGTGTAAGGACGGGTTCACACTGGTACGACGTGACTGTTGTAAGACTGTCATCCTACTTTGCCCTACGACATCGGTCCTGCATTGGTCCTATACCAGTCCTACTTCCATCCGACTTGAAAGAACAGGATAAGATTTTGCTCCGACTTTGAGATGGTCTGACTTGTTCTTTGACCATTCAAAAGTCAGACCAAAGTAGTGCAGGAACCTTTTTTAAAGTCGGACTGACTTGTGTCGGACCAGTTAAGATGGCTCTCATAGGAAACCATTGATTTATAGACGTCATGCGACATGTGTTCCCAAAGTCGGAGCGTATGTCTTACCAGTGTGAACCCAGCCAAAGAGAAAGTAATTACCTGCTGTCGTTTTGACAGCTGGTAATTGCCAGTAATAGGGATGTGGGAGGAGAGGCAACAGAGTGAAAGGAGCTGGACTTTGGAGACATGTCCTAAAAACTTTGTTGAAGCTTTTTTAGGATATATACTGTACCTAACTTCTTAAATCCTGAAGTGGTTAAGACACTATGAAATATTTATTTCCTATAGGTAGGCACATATTTAATATTAAGTTATATCCACAATAAAATGTTTTATTATTCCCCTTTGATTACTTCCCTTAAATACCTAACAATTCTTATTAACCACTTCCTGACCGCCTGCCGTGTTTTCACGGCGGCAGTCGGGTTGGTGTGCGCGAATCGCCGTAAAAAGACGGCGATCTGCGAACGGCCGCTAGGGGGCACGCGCCCACCACACTCCTGAG
The DNA here is from genome assembly GCA_018402905.1 of Glandirana rugosa. NCBI lineage: Eukaryota > Metazoa > Chordata > Amphibia > Anura > Ranidae > Glandirana > Glandirana rugosa. The sequence continues at coordinate 357,851 of BLSH010160257.1, read as the reverse complement.
GAGTGTGCCCGCGGCTCGGGCGGACCCGATGTCCGCCGGCAGCCGCGATGAGCGACCACAGGCAAAGAACGGGGAACCGCAGATGTAAACACGGCGGTTCTCCACTCTGTTAGGGAGGGCATGGGAGATCTACTGATCCCTGTTAGATCTCTCATGCCCATGGTAGCCCAACCCCCCCCCCACAGTAAAAACACACCCAGGGAACACAGTTAACCCCTAGCTCCCCCCCAGGTTAACCCTTCACTGCCAATGACATTTATACAGTAATCAGTGGACATTTAAATTTCTGATCGTTGAATAAATGTCATTGGTCTCAAAAAAGTGTCAAAAATGTCCGACATGTCCGCTGCAATATCACGGTACCGCTAAAAATCGCAGATCGCCGCCATTACTAGTAAAAAATTAAAAAAATATAAAAACCCCAGAAATGAATTCTCATCATCCGTAAATGCGGCCACTTTTGCGCAAACCAATCAATAAACGCCAATTGTGATTTTTTTTATCACAAATATGAGGAAGAATATAAATCGCCCAAAACCGGTGAAAAAAATGTTTTTTTATATTTTTTTTTGGATTTGAATTTTAGCAAAAAGTAAGAAATTTGGGTTTTTTTGCAAAATGGTCGCTCTTCTTTTGTTTATAGCGGCAATCAGAAATGATGCAGAGGCGATCAAATACCACCAAAAGAAAGCTCTATTTGTGGGAAAAAAAGGACGCAACATTCTTTGGGTACAACGTCGCACGACTGCGCAATTGTCAGTTAAAGCAACGCAGTGCCAAATCGCAAAAAGTGCTCTGGTCCTAAAGCTGGAAAACCTTCCGGTTGGTAAGTGGTTAAATTAGGACAAAAGGAGCATATTTCAGGTTAAGCTATATTTATAGTATTATTTATAACTTCCACCTTGAGATTCACTGCTGTGTGTTGTTGAAATGTGTTTACTGGGTATGATGCGTTCATTCCTAATGATTTGATGACCTTATTGCTTTTTATGTAAGAAAGGTCATTCTGTTTCTACACTGGAAAAACAAACTCAAGATATAAATTGCCCATCAAAATGGTCAAAATGTGTTTAAAAATTATAAGCAAATGTCATAAGTATATACAGAGCATATAGCAGTTGTGTATCTTAGTAAAGAAAATAGTACATTTGGTCCAGCTTGGCCCAAGTAAACTATTTAAAGCAACACAAAACCTGAAGTTAGGCTTTAAAGATTTTATACACTATGCATAAAGCTGTGGCTGTTGTGTGAATGGAGGTATATTCTCTTCTGATTGAAAGTTTTTAGGCTATTTCTCCTCTGATCAAATGTTCTTCAACTATTGTTTTAGGCTATTTTTAATGTAATATTTTTATGCTATTTTGTAGGCTATTTTTTCTTCTGGTTGGAAGTTCTTAAGCTATCATTTTAGGCTATTTTGGTGGAATGTTAATAGCCTGTTATTATAGGCTATTTTCTCTTCCCACCAACATGTGCTAATTCCTTTTAAAATATGATGAGTGTTAAGCCCCGTACACATGGACCGAATTTTGGGAGACACCGGCTGGTTCAAAAAAAATGGACGACATTCAGCCTGTGTGTATGTCAGTCTGGACATACATGCTGGAAAACAAGCAGCCAGCAGACTCCTGATCAGCACTCTCAGTTAATGGCAGAGAGCACTGATCAGAATGTTCAGGTGGGAGGGCTGTCCCCCTGTCAGAACAAAATAACTTAGCAGGGGAGGTCACTGTAATAACTTTGCATGGTAAGTACAGCGGCTCTGACCCGAAGCTGACAGTTTTTTTTTCATTCAACCCGCTGGGTTGAACAATAAAACCTTGTAGTGTGTACCAGGCTTCAGGATATTAGGAAATATTAGTTTTACTTTGAAAGACATAAATATCAGAAAATAACATTTCACCCATTAACAAATATTCACAAGAGTATTATTTGCATGTATGCTGATGCACTCACACACTGATTTTTTCATAATTACAACCCATGTCTGGCCAATATCTTTTAATGAAAATAAGGCTGTTGAAATAAAGCACTATGAAAGTCAGTAGCACTGGGGTGTTGGAGAAGATCATCTCTGCATACAGTAGAGGTTGACATGGTAGCTAACTATGACCTACATCTAAAGTTCATGTGCCAATGACATATCATTGTGATCACAGGCTTCTGCAGGCAGCATGGGCAACATACATGGGATATAGGGTTTACATGTCCAGAAAGAGAAGATACAGACACTCTCTAGACAGATGCAATACACAATGGAAAGAAGAGAAAAATATATAGCCTTTGGGTGATATAGGGTGTGCAGGGGATATAAAAATATATTTTGCAAAAGCAGGCTTTCTTTTCCACGGTGTGCATCTATTGATACAGCCTTTTACTGCCCACAGTTCCACTGGTCCACTTCCACAAAATGTTGTGTGGAAAAAACTCATATTTGGTAGCCTCTCCCCAACTGTTGTCATTCATTTTGAGCAGATGCAGTGTTACTGTATGTGAAAACCTATAAAGGAGATATGAGTTTCCTATACAATGATAGGATTTAAGTAGAGCTTTGTTGTATTTTTTTAAGTTGATCAAAATATAATTTGTGATAGAAAGCATCAAAGTAAAAAAGGCAATGTTTAAAGTAGCTTCAGATGTGAAGATGTCACATGTAACAATAAAATTATTGTAATGATGATGCTTCTTGCAATGACATTTACACTTATGGCATTCCACCTTCATACTAAAACAATGACTTAAACCCGTTCACAGTAAGGGCCCAGTTGGGGTGACAGGTTATGACTCCATCCTTGAGGTGGTGAAGGTCAACTTCCCTATCAAGTACTTTTGTTTATTTATTATAGCCTACATCAGTATGTCTGATTGGTTTTTGATATTTCTCATGAAGCATTATTTCACACTCTGAATGTCTGTAATATAAAGGTCCTTCATGACACCTTGTGGGAGGGCGAAATGCTTTGACGCAATTTCCAGTCCGAGTCCAAATGATGTCACATCCGGTTTCGGTAGTACACACGCTGGATGCAGCATTCCCGGATTGAATCCTTGCTTTGTTTACATGTCCATTTTACATTGGTGTCTTGTAAGTATAACTATTTATTTTTATATAGAACTTCACTATCAGTTCCTTTTTAAAGTTTGGTGAACAACACAACCTTTTGACAACCACACTGGGGGAGATCTCCATTGGACCTTATAATTTGTCATTCCCTGCCAGATTTCAGATTGTATGACCCTTAACCTCAAAAGGTAGGGGCCCATTATATCTGGTGGGTGTGGACATAGTAGGGGTGTGTGTCACACCACACAGTGAATGTTTGGAGCACTATAGCAGTTTTCAGAAGATTGGAGCAAAAGAGCACTTTTGTTGGAACTTTTTTGCAATATATAATAATAAGATATAATTTGTTTAGTTGTGTTTATATATTGGATGGTTTATATTTGATATCATTTTGAAATTATGTTTATTTATTAATAATAATAATAATAATGTATAATTTTATGGTTTCAAGTGAATAGAACTTTGTGTACAGTAGCTGCAATTTTTATTATATTTTTTACACTTTCACTATAGCGCGAGTATTTATAATTGTTCCCTGTAATATACTGATTATTCCTTTTGAATACAAATTTATGGTTTATAAAAGAATGACTCATCAGATCTGGCTGATATTGGGGCCTTGTGTACCCAGCTTAACCACTTCCCACTACGGTGGCAGTGTTGGTCTATTCCACGAATCGCCGTACATAAGCAGTGATCCATGCGTGCTCAGTTAGCAGGCAGGAGCACACTGCTGCTGGCATGCTCTCGTGCCCTTCGCACACTGTCCGGTGAGCAGCGATGACCTGCCAGAGGGAAAGAACTGTCAGTGGGCATGTAAGAGATCTACTGATCCCTGTCACTGGGATCAGTTAGATCTCTTATGCCCATGGTAGCCCAGCCCCCTCACAGTTAGAACACGCCTAGGGAACACAGTTAACCCCTAGATCACCCCCTGCAGGTTAACCCCTTCACTGCCAATGACATTTATACAGTAATCAGAGGCTATTTACATTTCTGATCGCTGTATGAATGTCATTGATCCCAAAAAAGTGTCAAAAATGTCTGACATGTCTGCCCCAATATCAAAGTCCTGATAAAAATCGCAGATCGCTGCCATTACCAGTAAAAACAAAATGTAAAAACGCCAGAAATTAATTCTCATGGTTTGTAATTGCAGTAACTTTTGCGCAAACCAATCAATACATGCAGATTGGGATTTTTTTTTACCAGAAATATGAGGAACGCTATAAATCTGCCAACACCAATGAATAAATTTGTTTTTTTAGATTTTTTTTGGATTTGTATTTTAGCAAAAAAAGTAAGAAATATTGTTTTTTTTTTAAAAATTGTTGCTCCTTTTTGTTTATAGTGATGATCAGAAATGACGCAGAGGTGATCAAATACCACCAAAAGAAAGCTCTATTTGCGGTAAAAAAAAGCACGCAAATTTAGTTTGGGTACAGCGTTGCACGACCACGCAATTGTCAGTTAAATCGATGCAATGCCGAAGTGCAAAAAGCGCTTTGGTCCTACAGTGGGAAATCCTTCCGGGGGTGAAGCGGTTAAAGTGGTTGTAAACCCTCACATATACCCAGTGAAGTGAACAGCCTCAGATGATACACAGAGAATAAACAAATCCTCCTACACAGGTTTTACTTGTTTATCTGTAGTCTTCCCTTCTCTTCAGCCTTTCGAAAGTGCAGATCCTGTTAAAAATCTTTTTTCATCTGTTAGCAGCACAGAGGAGGGGGCTGAGAAACTGCATTTACAGTGTGTGAGAGCTGATTGGAGGAAAGGAACGGCCCCCTTCACACAGCACTGTGTTGTGAATAGACAAGCTCCGTTCTGAGCTCTTCCCCTCCCCCTCCCTCGTGACACAAATCTTATCTCATGTGTCAGGAAATCTTCTCAGACGTAATTCATGCTGATAACAGAAGAATGAAGCACCAGAGAAATGACAGAGCTTTGGAGAGAGATAAGTAAATACTACAGATATACAGAATCTCATAAAAGTGAGTACACCCCTCACATTTTTGTAAATATTTTATTATATCTTTTCATGTGACAACACTGAAGAAATGTTACTTTGCTACAATGTAAAATGTAAAGTAGTGAGTGCACAGCTTGTATAACAGTGTAAATTTGCTGTCCCCTCAAAATAACTCAACACACAGCCATTAATGTCTAAACCACTGGCAACAAAAGTGAGTACACCCCTAAGTGAAAATGTTCAAATTTGGTCCAAAGTGTCAATATTTTGTGTGGCCACCATTATTTTCCAGCACTGCCTTAACCCTTTTGGATATGGATTTCACCAGAGCTTCACAGGTTGCCACTGGAATCCTCTTCCACTCCTCCATGACGACATCAAAGAGCTGGTGGATGTTAGAGACCTCCACCTTCCATTTGAGGATGCCCCACAGATGCTCAATAGGGTTTAGGTCTGAAGACATGCTTGGCCAGTCCATCACCTTTACCCTCAGCTTCTTTAGCAAGACAGTGTTCATCTTGGAGGTGTGTTTGGGGTTGTTATCTTGTTGGAATACTGCCCTGTGGGCCAGTCTCCGAAGGTTGGTGATCATGCTCTGCTTCAGTGTGTCACAGTACATGTTGGCATTCATGGTTCCCTCAATTAACTGTAGCTGCCTAGTGCCGACAGCACTCATGCAGCCCCAGACCATGACACTCCCACCACCATGCTTGACTGTAGGCAAGACAGACTTGTCTTTGTACTCTTCACCTTGTTGCTGCCACACACGCTTGACACCATCTGAACCAAATAAGTTTTATCTTGGTCTCATCAGACCACAGGACATGGTTTCAGTAATCCATGTGCTTAGTCTGTTTGTCTTCAGCAAACTGCTTGTGGGCTTTTTCTGCATCATCTTTAGAAGAGGCTTTCTTCTGGAACGACAGCCATGCAGATCAATTTAATTATCTTGGCAATCTTCTTATAGCCTAGATCATCTTTATGTAGAGCAACAATTCTTTTTTTCAGATCCTCAGAGAGTTCTTTGTCATGAGGTGCCATGTTGAACTTCCAGTGACCATTATGAGAGAGAGAGAGCGATAACACCAAATTTAACACACCTGCTCCGCATTCACACCTGAGACCTTGTAATACTAATGAGCCATGTGACACTGGGAGGGAAATGGCTAATTGGGTCCAATTTGGACATTTTTCCTTAGAGGTGTACTCATTTTTGTTGCCAGTGGTTTAGACATTAATGGCTGTGTGTTTAGTTATTTTGAGGGGACAGCAAATTGACACTGTTATACAAGCTGTACATTCACTACTTTACATTGTAGCAAAGTGTCATTTCTTCAGTGTTGTCACATGAAAAGATAGAATAAAATATTTACAAAAATGTGAGGGGTGTACTCACTTTTGTGAGATACTGCATGTGCTTTGCTCAGATTCCATGAGTGAGGTTTGCAACCACTTTAAAGAGCAACGCCACTTTTGTTGAGAAAACAATATTCCCCTCTGGGTGATCTATGCACATTGCAAGGATTTGAACAAACTTTGTTGCAGATTCCTACCTTTTGTTATTCTGAAGAAATCTCTCTGTGTCCATGTAGGAAAGTGAGTCTAATGGGAGTGGTTTCATCCGTTAAGATGTGTTCCTATTGGGAGAAGCTACCAAAAATTACATTTTGCTGCCTGAAATCTGACTTGTATCTTAGTGCAGACTTCTGGGAAAATCAGTGAACCAATCACACAAACAGGAAATGATGTTTCTGGGGGGCGTTCTCTACATATTCTGTGTACAGAACACCTCCAGGTAGCGATATTGCACTGCATTTTCAGAAAATTACAGCAGCTGCAGATTGAAAACGAAAGATAATTTTTTTTTTAAAGTGTCACTTTTTTCTGTACGTATTCTGTTTTTTTTTTTTTTTAAGATTTTATTGAAGAATTCAACATACAAAATATAAGGTGAGGGCAATAGGAGAGACTCCCAGTTGCCTGACATAATACTTTATCTGTTATTAGAGTTGAGCGAACCCGGACTGTAAAGTTCGGGTCCGTACCGAACTTTGGGGTGTCCGGGACTCGGACCCGGACCCGGACTTTTCAAAAAAAGTCCGGGTTCGGGTCCGAGAGAGGATAACGGGAGTGGAATATAAAACATACAACTTAAGAAGTTATTTTAGAATTTTTTTTTTTTTTTGTCTTATGCATGTCTTTTTTCACTGTGAAATTTTTTTTTTAATAGAAAGCAAAAGTTAGACGTCGACGACATTAAAAGACTTTTACGTCACGTTATAGCGATGGACCTCCACAAGACATGTGTCTTATACATCTCTTGCGGGGGGTCTTTGTAGTAAAGGACAAACACACTAACCAAGT
>BLSH010160257.1:321333-349372 GCA_018402905.1 Glandirana rugosa | reverse complement strand
ACACACTTGAAATAATTGTGCAGAAGAGATGTGGAATGTTTGACAGTTTCATTTAAAGTGATACACACATTTTAAAAAGAAGTGTGAATAAAAGATGTTCACTGATTTCCGGTTTGATTTAAAGTGACACACAGACTTGAAATACTTGTGCAGAAGAGATGTTCACTGATTTCCGGTTTGATTTAAAGTGATACACACATTTTGCAGAACAGTGATATGGGTACTCCCGGCTTATTTATACTTTTTTGACACAGTTTGAAGATGATTTTAGAACAGTTCTATGGCCTCTAATGTTAATTAATACTTTTCAGACCCATTTTGAAGATGATCTCCATTTTTGCATTTTTTAAGTTTTTATTTTTTTAAAAATATTTAAAGTTATTTCCCTGTCCCCATTTCTTTGTAGGCCACTTGTCCCACCTTCACCCACATTTCCTTCCTTTTGCAGACCTCTAGGACCTTCCAGGACTATTTTACAACACTTTTTGTACCTAAAAGTCCGGGTCTCCATTGATTTCAATGGGGTTCGGGGTTCGGGACAAAGTTCGGGTTCTGTCCGGACCCGGACCCGGACTTTGTCCCGAAGTTCTGCAGAACCAGCAGAACCCGGACTTCTAGAAGTTCGCTCAACTCTATCTGTTATACAATGGAAGGGCAAGGTCGATGGATCTTCTAAGAGGGATTGTCAAAACATGGGGGGTCCTGCAAGTGCTTCCTAAGATGCAGTTTATTTGACTAACTGTTCTAGGTAACAAGAACAAATTATAAAAAGTTAGTTATTTGCTGGTTCGTGTGTTGGTAGGAGGTAGATGTTAGATGGACCAGTTCTGATTCCTGTAGGAATTTTAGTGGGGTGAGGGGAAGGGATGGGAAGGAGAGTACAAGAGGTGTCCTCCTTGTCAAATTTCAGGTGTAGGTCCTTGAAGTAGGTGAAAGGGCTGTGAAAGGACTCAATGGAGTCTGGGGGTAGAGTTGAAATGACGAAAGCCTTCCAATGTGAGAAGAAACATTCTTTTGTGGTCAGGTGGTTAAAGTCTGTATTAATTTTTTTCCTTGTGAAGCTGAAGTAGTAGTCCTATTTTGATCTGTGATGTTTTTGGGCAAGACAGGTGTATTGCATTTGCTATAAAATATGATTCCTCCTATAGGACTCAGAATAGAATTTAGGTTACTGCAGGTTTGTTTAAAGATGCTTCCCAAACAAATGCCTTGGTAACACAGGCTGTCCAGAAACAATGGGGCGGTTGGCAGTTGGTTGTTAAGGTAAATGTGTTTGTAACCATTGTCAACATAGATACTGTAAACAATTATATATTTGTGATTGCAGAGTGCCATCTCAAGGTAGAATTTGGGAGGTAGAATTTGGGAATGCATCTCTCATACAGATGCTCTCAGATATATTTTTCTGTTAGTCCATCGTTATGGTAAACAAACTGAGCTATATAAATTTTGCCAGGCATAAGCTGGACAGCTCACTCTTGCCTTAAGACCAAAGAGGAACATATGTATCATATCAGCGAACAGGAAAGGTGCTTGATCTCAAGGAGAATCGTTGTCAATGGAGATCACAAACACAGTAACTGAAGTTAAGTAACTTTTAAGCATACTTTTAATGTGTATAGACCATAGTTTCTGCTGTTGATTTGCTATCCCCCCCCCCGGTTCGGTTCGCACCAGAACATGCAAACAGGCAAAAAATTTGTGCGAACATTCGAACACCGTTAAAGTCTATGGGACCCGAACATGAAAAAACAAAGGTGTATGGGGACACGGGTCCTGCCCTAGGGGACATGTATCAATGCAAAAAAAGTTTTTAAATAGATAATTTTTTCAGGAGCAGTGATTTTAATAATGCTTAAAGTGAAACAATAAAAATGAAATATTCCTTTAAATGATGTGCTTGGGGGGTCCCCGCAGTCTGCCTGTAAAAGGGCGCACCTCTGTGATGTTTAGAACATAGCCAGAGCAAAATTACATTTCCAAAGGAAAAATTGTCATTTATTATCGTGGCTGTAATGTATTGCCAGTTCCCAGCAATATACAAAAAAATCACTGAAAAAATTTGCGTGGGGTCCCCCCAGTCCATACCAGACCCCCAGACCCTTAAAATGCAACCTGACTGGCCAGGATGGGAGGGGGCAAGCGAGTGCCCCCCCTCCTGAACCATACCAGGCTACATGCCCTCAACATGGGGAGTATGGGTGCTTTGGGGCAGGGGGTCCTCTTCCCCACAATCCTGGGCTGTGGTTGTGGGAGTGTGCGGGTGGGGGGCTTATCAGAATCTGGAAGTCCCCATTAATAAGGGGGCCCCAGATCCTGCCCCCCCATGTGAATTAATATCAGGTACATCGTACCCCTGCTACTTCACCAAAAGTGTCAAAAAAGAAAAAAAACACAGGAGACAATTAGGGACAAGGCCTTTATTAAAAAATAAAAAATAAAAATAAGTGTCTCTCATTGTAATCCATTGTTAATAACGGCGAGCGACGGACCCGAAAAAAACAAAACACAACAGCTCCTCCTCCATGGGAGGGCTCCCACCGACTGAGCTCTCTTTGTGTTAACGTTTTATTTATATGGCAGAGCAGGGCCACTCGTGATGTACGGGCATGACCTGCCCCCTCTGACATCACATGAAGTCAGAAGGGGTGGGGTCACTCGCTTACAGTGGCGGGTGGCCCCGCCCTGCCATATAAATAAACTGTTTTAACAAAGAGCGGGCAGATGGCAGGAGACCTCCCATGGAGGAGGATCTGTGCGTGCCATCTGCGTGCAATGCATTATATGGTGCTCCGTGGCGGCAAAGTCGCTGTGAATGCCCCATAATGTTCTCAATTCAATGAACGGGCGAACACCCTATGTTCGAGTCGAACTTAAGTTCGTCTTGAACCGTGGGACCATCCCTAATTCCTAATATTGTAATAGTTTTGTAAGTACAGCATTTTTGTTCAGTAAAAGCTCATATATACACTGCACAAGTCTGAGCTTCCTTGCTTGTACCGCAAAGTGATCTTGCTAGATAGACGCAAGCAAAACAATTGGGGGCTCGTGCCGTGATATGCGCTAAAGTTTAACTGAAGTAGACCTGTGTTTTCTGTGGTATGTTGTGTAGCTTGTGCTGGTCAAAAATGCTACTTAAGCTGTTTAGGAAAAGCAAGGCTGCAAAGGGTCCTGGTGGCCAGAAGGAAGTATGCAGCTTACCTATCTGGGCCAGAGACAATGAGTGGGAGCCTCTTGCTAAATAATTTGTAAAGTATGCTTCTCCCATGAATAAAACTTGGGGTGATAAAGTCTCAGATCATTTTGTAGATTTTAGCCTTAAGGGGTTGGATTTAAGTAAAAAAGAGAAGAGGACAGTGTCCATAGTGGGTTGGTACTTTCTTCATGCTCTCTATACTAAATCACAGAGAAGGGAGAAGGCAGAGACAATAATAAAGGTATTAAAAGACCAGCTAGCAGTTGATTCAGAGTGTGTTTGTACAACTGCTAGTCAGGCTGATGATTTGCAAGAGCGGTGTGCAGCCCTCATGACCAAATCAATTAATGCCTTAAGGAAAGGCAAGGGCTGTAAATCTGTTTGTAAAGCCAGGGTACGTGCCATTGTCACATCTCAAAACTGGGATTGTGGGAGTTGGAATAGTCAGAGTATACCCTAGTCCTACTGACCTGGAAAATACCCACTCCTGGAGATCAATAGGAGAGGGTATTTGCAGGTTACGTGAGATGGGTTGTATAACCGGATTAAATAAGTTTCCAGAATGGATGGGTCCAGATATGGAACCCTTTACATCTGCTCTGCACTCTAAGCTGATGAAATCTGCACCATTTAATCTCAGGGCTCCTTTATTATCTTTGCTGGGAGGCCTGGAATTAAACAGCAAGATTCATGAAGCCACTACTGTTAAGCCAGTTGGGGGAACTAGAGGAGACTAAAACAAAACCTGTCAGGGAAGTAGATAAGGTCAAGGCCAGACAGGAAGAATACACGCAGAAAAGAACAGAGAAGAAAGGGAATGGGGTAGGGAAGACAGGAGATGAAGAGAAAACCAGGCTAGTTATTTCTAGGAAATTAGGAGGGGGAGTGGTTGTAAGTAGACAAAGGGAACTGCCACGTCCAATTGATACAAAGACTCTAAAATGGGAGGGGTATCCCAAATGGAAATTATCCCCCTGGACTTTGAAGGCAGACGTGTCAAAAAAGAGTACATCAAGATGAACGAAAATATAATAGAAAATTGTACATTTTACAGTATTCATACAGAAAATAAGTAAAAATTAAAGTGAGCAAGAACATTGGATCACAAGTTCACTTTAGACAATACATATACATAGGCATAATCCATAATGAATGTATTCAAAAACTACAGATAACAGGCATATGATTTGGTACCACAGTTTTCAGCATATAGAAAAATAACATTGATGCATTTGAGATTTGCACACTCAGGTAACCACAGTAGTGGCAGGATCCTGGGGCAATGTTACAAACGTCCCAACATGTTTTGGTTAATCCTTCATCAGGGGATGATTAGCATCAAGTGAGATTAAAGAAATGCTGTCTGTAAAAGATTAGGTCATATAGGTCATGATTACAAACAAAGTATAAAAAATCTAAAGACAGTACAAGCATGAGTAGTTTGGTAGAAATGCGCTCACAGGGAAAGGGGGGAAGGGAGTATACCACTTACATGTGAACTGGAGGTACCATCAACCAAATCTCTGTGCAGCCCAAAAAAGGATCTGGAAACCAGGTCCAAAACTAGCCAGTGGGAGTGGGTGTCCCATGGGAGGAGGTGCAGATTATTGTGCAACCACAAGGGGCCCAAAGTGGCTGTGTCAGCTGACCCTCACTGGGAGGTGTATATTGGCACTAATGAAAAAAGGAATGAAGAAAGAATACATATAAAAGTCTAAAATATACTGGTGTAGATATGGGCAAAAGAGCCCCTAATAGTGACATGTAGTGTACCCTAAACTGTGCCGAACATGGTAACATAAAGCCGTAGCTGGAGTTATACCAGACATGGCCTAGTAAATCGGTGAGTAAAATGTATAGAGATGCTAAACACATTACATGTGTATATTACATGTTTAGAATTATCCCATTGCATAAAAGTTAGTTCAAATGGCAAATGGACCAGGCCAAGGAGCACAAGAGACCCCCAGTGGCGGAAGATGTTATGGGCGAATAATACAGATATAATATTTCTAGGAAACAAATGTGGGTGGACCTACTAAAGGCAGGAGTACCTAAAGATGAGATAGATTGGATTTCTACTGCAGAAATGCTGAAGAGGTCAAAACATTTAGTGGGGAAAACTGTAAGGGTTAGAAACACTACTTCTAGTGCAGATAACATCAGCTTAGATTTAGTGAAAACAGAACAGACCTCAAACCAATTCCCAAAACTGCACATAAACCCAAACCTAAATCCCTTTATCCTGGGGAGGAGTTAGAGAGACTCAGAAAAGGGGATTGGGAGGTTCCTTGTCCTTTATGAAGGGAAGGTGGGTCTCCTGTAATAGCAGAGAGGACGGTGACAGCAGGAGACCGACGCCCATATGCACCTGTCACTGTATGGTGGGGAAAGCCATCTTCTCCTACACATGTGATGGCTTTAGTTGATACTGGAGCTGAAGTTACACTTTTGCAAGGAAATCCTTCCCATCGCAAAGGAGAATTTATTTATGTAGAAGGTTTGGGAGGACAAACCACACCAGCAGTCAGGACACAAGTGAAATTGGCCATTGGCAAGGGACCAGGATTTTGGACAAATGTTTTGGTATCAGAGTTACCCGAAAATATTCTTTGGATGGATGTACTTCAAGGTTAGTCTATTCAGACTGAATGGGGTGCATTCACATTTGGGTATCCTGATAAAGCGTATCTGGTTAGAGCAGTGAAGGCTGTTGTCAGAGGTCATGCAAAATGGACCCCTGTCTACATTCCTCCACCAGAGAAGCCAGTCTGTCTCAAGCAGTACAGACTTCCTGAAGGCCACAAAGAAATTGGGGAGACTGTTCAAGAACTGTTGAGAGTAGGGATCCTTAGACCTGCTATAATCCTTTCTCGTCTCCGGTGTTCCTAGTAAAGAAACCTAATGGGACATATAGAATGACTGTGGACTACAGAGGTCTAAACAAAGTGGCAGCTCCATTGAAGTCAGCTGTACTGGATCTGGTCTCAATTGTTGAAAAAACGCTAAAGAGGCAGGAGAATATCATGCTGTGATAGACTTGGCTAATGCTTTCTTTTCGATTTTGAGAGACCCAGAGTGTCAGGACCAATTTTCCTTTGTGTAGGATGGCCGCCTGTACACTTTCACTGTCCTTCCGCATGGCTATCTTCATTCTCCAATGATTTGTCATGGACTAATTGCCCAAGATTTAAGTACCCTGAATTTGAAAGTTGCTGTGTTTCACTACATTGATGACATCATGATCTCTGGAACAAAACAAGAAGTAACTAAAGCACTGCACCTGCTGATAAAGCACATGGATAACAGAGAGTGGGCTATCAACAGAGACAAAGTCCAAGGACCTGCCACAGAGGTGAAGTTCCTAGGAAAGATGTGGACTGGGCCACAGAGAAAAATTCCAGAGACAGTTGTGCAAACTATCCAGGCACTGTTGCCCCCTACTACCAAAAAGGAGGCACAGAAGTTCATTGGAGTTGTGGGATTCTGGAGATCGTTCATCCCACATCTTGGACTGATTCTGAGGCCTATATACAATGTCACAAGGAAAAAGACTGAGTTCTCGTGGGGTTCAGAGCAGCGGACCGCATTCCTTGTTGCTAAAGTAGTAATTTTGCAGCATCAGGGATTAGGACCCGTGAGACAAGGAGTACCATTTCAGCTGGATGTAGTAGAGCAGGATGGTACCATATCTTGGAGTCTTTGGCAGCCAAATGAAAAGAAAGGACTGAGAGCAATTCCCATTGGATTTTGGTCCAAACAACTAACAGGGGCACAGAAGAGATACACGCCCCTAGAGAAGTACCTGTTTGGGGCCTACATAGCACTTCAACAGGTAGAGACAAAAACAGGAAAGGACACAGTCACCATCCATACTGCACTGCCAATAGCAGGATGGGTGAGAAATAATGGACTGACCACTAGGGCAGCTATAGCCCAGAACCAGACACTGATGAAATGGAAGTGGTACCTTCAAGAAAGAGGGGACATTGCACCTGGGGATGTTAGAGACATTTCAAAACAGTTGGCAGGGCTTGTTACTTTTCCCAGCACCCAACCAGTACAAGAAATTCCTGTGCTGCAGACATCCCCCATCCAAGAGGCTCCACCCTTTGAGTCTCTGTCAGAAGACATGAAGGAGTCAACATGGTTCACTGATAGTTCAGCCATAATTGCCTCATCTGGACGTAAATGGACAGCAGCAGCCTACAACCCAAATACAGAGACAGTCCTGCAGGAGACCAGAATCGGAGGGTCCAGTCAGTATGCAGAGTTAAAAGCTGTAGTGATGACTCTTCAGGAGGATCCTTCTTCCCATGTCACTATCTACACTGACAGCTGGGAGGTCTTTAAAGGACTGACAACTTGGATGCCCATGTGGAAGTCCAATGATTGGATGATTCATGGAAAGGTGGTGTGGGGAGGCAAGGAAGTCTGGGACTACATCTGGAAGGAATTTTACTCCCGCACCATAAAAGTGGGGCATGTTGATGCACATGTGCCCTTGGTCCCGGACTTTGAGAACTATAACAGAGTAGTAGATGAAATTGCCAAAGTGAAATCAGTTGTGCCAATTGATCCTGTCTTGATGAACTGGACCCACAAGCAATCTGGACATTTGGGGTAGAAAGCAACACATGAATGGGCACAGCAGAGGGGATTGCCTATATCCATGGACATGATAAAGACTGTAATAGGGAACTGTACAGTGTGTGAAGTGCGACAATGGCCATTGCAAAAGTACTCCACTGATTCAATTACGAGGGGAGAGAGGCCTGCAGAGATCTGGCAGATTGACTTCATCGGTCCAATGCCCCGGGGAAACAATGGACTGAGATATTGTTGCATTGCTGTGGACACCTATTCAGGACTTTTGCTTGTTCATCTTTGCAAACGTGCAGATGAACCTGTAATTCTTTAACTGCTCCAGAAACTTGTCGTTGCTTATGGTTGTCCCAAACAAGTCCAAAGTGATAACGGCTCACACTTCATCGGATCAACAATACAGCAATGGGCCAAAGACTCTGGAGTGTACTGGTTGCGCCACATCCCATACCATCCACAGGCAGCTGGTTTAATTGAAAGATACAACAGGCTATTGAAGGACCAGATACGCAAGCTTACACCCACACATACACTAAGGGGGTGAGATCGGGTCCTCACACAGGCAGTCATGTTTTTAAATTCTAGGCCAATAGCCAAAAACACACCGTATGAGAGGATGGTAGGGGCTGAGGTGCAGATTCCACAGCTGGAGTGCAGAGTTCAGTATTTACATAAGGTTCATGAAAGAACAGGGCTTAATAGGTACCATGGTACTGCTTCCCATGTCATAGAAACCAAGAGTGATGTATCTGAAGCTAAAGCCTATCTAGGAATGAGAGGGAATTGGTCAGGAAGGTTTGAAGTTATATTTGCATTAGCAGATGAGCTTCAAGGTAGTGACTGGGATTCTGATTGGTTAGTGGGTACTTCTCAGCAAGAGTGGAAAGTGAGGCTGTATAACATTAAACCTTCCAAAATAAACAGCAGTGATCTTCTGGGAAATATCAATATATTTCCTCTTCTCCCTATTGATGTTCTTTGCGAGGATCAGAAGTGGATACAGGCAGGTAGCAAAGTATTGGTCAGAGATCCAGGCAAGAAGCTAGTTAGAGGAGAGATTGTAGCTGAAGGGTCTACTGTTTATGTATTATTAGAAGGAACACATAATCTGCTTTGTTTTCCACTCCACAGGCTGTCTCCGATTTGATCTATAGGAAGAAAAGTGGTTACATGATGGACCGAATGATGGAAGACCGCAAGAGGTGTGGAGAGCAAGGCCTTTAATGTATTTCAAGCCTGGATTTGTTTTTTTAAGAACTTTAGAATGGACTTTCAAATGAACTCTTAGCCAAAGACTGAAAACACATTCTCAGTGACAGAAATATGGAAGGGGTCGCTTTCAAGGAAAATTAATGTGTAGAATGAGTAGCTAGTAATGAAGAGATTTTCTGTGTGCAGTTTGAGAGGAAAAAATCAATAAAAAAAAATCCCCTCATACAACATGGGACCTTGAAGGCTTACATAAGGAGAGTATGTAGAAGTAAAAAATAGTCAATTTTATTGGTTGCGAAACAATTAAAATGTGACGTACATATATAGTATACAATTGTAAATTAACAAAAATCTTAGCTAGGCAGGTTGGTGCCCATACCGTTTGGAAAATCTACGTTCAGGGGGCTGTTGACAGCCAATCCAATGCGTTTCAGAGCTTTTTTGGTTGCTCCTTCTTCAGGCAAAGTCCCTGCTCGTAGTATAAAAATCTACAAAATGAGTACAAAATATTAGTATATGTTAATCTATCTTCATATGTATCACATGGTCCGACACATTAGGCAGGCTAAAGCAGGATACTCACATGGCTGTCCAGATGCAACAGACTCCAAAAATCATCACCAACAACCGTGGAAGGTAAGAGGATTAAAATAAAATATGGAGAGATCACAGATAAGATCACATAAAGAAATGTAGACACAGAGTCCGGGTGGACAATTCTGGCCGGATACTGAGAGCCCATGGCATCAAGAAGAAAGGGCAACAATGAGGGAACCACCCAAGGAGGTACCACTATTGGTGGTAGATGCCCCTATATCTAGATAAAAAAGGGGGTATATATGTGTAAATATGTTGTTTTTATATGTATCTATATCAAGAGTATATATATGCAGAGCATCACACAGTGCATGGTAAGACATAAGTATTGGATATATATAGAGATAAACAACTTACTTCCAAAGAAAAGCTTCAGTTTAAATATTGGAGTAAATGAGAGTGTACATGTAAGATGGAAACAGATGAGCCTCCTGCAAATAAGCATGTGTATGGGTTAGCCTAAAGCCTCAGAAGATTTCAGAGGGAGCAGACATATAGCGTATCCCAAAACCCTTGTGTACTCACTTTGAACTTCAGGGGTAAGTTACATCCTGTGCAGCCAAAAGTAGTATGCCAAGTGTTGTATCAGGGAGGTCGGATATATATGAGGGAGATAAGGAGTTTAATCTCCCTCAGCTGTGTTAGTGGTAGGTGCCCCATACCGCCCTACCATTGGAGCAGATCGCTCCATGAATGCCAGTGAGTTGGGCTCCCCACCCAGCGTCTGAGACGGTGAATTCGGGACGACGTCACGCGTCTCCCACCCACCGACACATGTCATTGCAGGCTGGGGACATTGCTAGGCAACGTCCCACAAAAGGACGGAAGTCGGCGGTGGGAAAACCTCCAGATCCCCGCCCCCTTTGCCCACAAGGCAAGAAGCTGGACTCACGCCAGCATCAGACAGGTGCAGACACGGAACGGCCTACGTGTGTTGGGCACCGGCCAGGTGAACAACACGGGGAAAGGAAAAACCAAGAAGCAATAGAAAAAAAGCAAAAAGGGGACAGAAAGATGCAAAGGGGACATGAAAAGGAAGAAGGGAATGAGGATATGAAGTGAAAATAACATAAGAAAGGATAAGTGGATATGAAAATAGACTAAATAGAGTAAATAGATAAATGCGAATTGAATAGTATAATAAAAATAATAATAATAAAAAAAAAGAAAAAAGGAAACCAACCTGGGTGGTGGTGGGATGTCATCAACTGTGCATGAGGACACACTAAATAATGATGGAAACAGGGAATAAAGAGCACAGGACATTGTGTTGTTGTGGTTGATTGAATTAAAGTACATATATAGTACATCGTTACCATTCCTCTTTGCCACCGGACACAAAACCCTCAAAAAGAGGCCTAAAATTCCTGGCTTCATTTAGGCCTGGAAATTGATTTGCCCTCAAATGATAGATCCAGCCCAGTTCCCTCTTGTGCCAGCCCCCCCCCCCCCCCCCTTGGGCTGGGGTGGATCCTATCTAAGGCCAAAAACCTCACCCTGGGGAAAACACCCTTATGATTCAAAAGCACATGTCGACCCAAGGGTAGTTCTGGGTCACATTTTTTCATACTGAGAATATGTCTGTACATTCTCTTCCAGAATTCTTGTATTGTTTTTCCTACATTGAAGGAGCCACAATCACATAACAAAAGATACACTACCCCCATTGTCTTGCAGTTAACGTAGTGCTTTGCTTTAAAGATTTGTCCATTTGGTAATTTGTTTGGGGGGATATTGCATAAATATCTGCAGTAGCCACATGCTTCGCAAGCTAAGGTACCCTTGTATTTGCAAGGGTCCTTTCTTGTAGTTCCTTTAAATTCAATTTGTGTAATTCTGTCCTGGATTGAAGTGGCCCTCCTGTAGGTGATAAGTGGAGTGGGTGTAACGTATTTTCCCACATTCGGGTCTTGTTGTAACATGTGCCAATATTTTTGTATAATGTTTCTACTTTGTAAATGTTGGTTGGAATACTTGGTGATAATTCTACATGTATGTGTCAATTTTTTGAGGTGTTTTCTTTTTGCTATCATTGTATAGAAGTTCATTACGTTTTTTTTGGTGGCTTTTTTGTAGGCCTTTTTCAGACAGGTCTTGGAATATCCTTGTTGTAGGAGGCGTTTTTGGTGGTTGGCAGCTTCTTGTTTGAAAGATGCCTCATCAGAACAATTGCATTTCGTTCTGAGATATTGGCTAAAAAATGTATGTTATGAGTGGTTTGGGGTGGAAACTGGAGGCGCGCAATACCGTGTTGCCCGACATGGGTTTCCGGAAGAGGCAGCACGATAGAGCTTCTCCCCCGCCCCGTCTGTCTGTCACATCAAAATGTACTGGTACCACGCGGTGATATGGTCCGTGTACATCGACAACTGCTCATCATTAAGCACCATTTTTTCCCACTCAGCCAGGTACAGGTTGGCATATGATGGGGCACAACAAGTCCCCATTGCAACCCCTTGCACCTGGAGATAGTGGGATCAATTAAACATAAAAACATTATGTTCCAGCACAAATTCTAGTGCTTGTAGTATAAATTAATTATATGACCAATCTTTGTGTTGCTTTCTTGTCAGTACATGTCTAACTGCTGCTACACCTCAGTCATGAGGTTTGCAGCTGTACAGAGCTCCTTTGTCAATTGTCACTAGAATTGCTTGTGGTGATAAGTGGATTTTCTGTATAATTTGTAGGAAATGTATGGTATCCTTGATGTATGAGGGGAGATCCTCAACATGGGGTCTCAAGTGTTGGTCTATCAGTTGGCTAAGATTTTCCATTATTGCTTCATTGCCAGAGATAATGGGTCTCCCGGGTGGTTTTGAAGCGTTTTTATGAATGTTGGGTAAAGAATAGAACATCGGAGTTCTAGGAAATTTTGTACTGACAAATTCCCAAGTTTGTTTGGTAATATGGCCGTTAATAAAAGTTGAGTCAATTAGGTCGTAAAATTGTCTATTAAATGATTCAATATTTTTGGAGGTGATAGAACAATACCAATTATCATTATCCAATATTCTCTGACACATCTACACATACTGAGTATTGTCCATAAGGACAAGATTACCCCCTTTATTAGAGGGATTGATTGGGAGGGAATGGTTAATAGCCAAATTGTGTAATGTTTGTCTTCTGTCCTTTGTTAAGTTGTCTACTTTCACATTGAATATAGGGAGTTTTCCTATATCTCTAGTTACTAGTTTGAGGAATGCTGCAACATTAGGATTTGAACTAAGGGAGGGAAAAAATCAGACTACTTTTTGAGGGTGAGGGTGGAGGTGGGAGTTGTGTCTATGTTGGTCTCGCCCATATACATGTTTACTTGCAGGAGGCTCATCTGTTTCCAGATATGCTCTGCATATGTATACTCTTGATATAGATGCATATAAAAACAACATATATATATATATACCCCCTTTTTATCTAGATACAAGGACATCTACCACATTTTCCTGTTCAGCCACCAAGATATATATACAGGCACCTTGTGTAGGTCAGCCTTTTTTTACATATAATTTCTATAATAGTGGTACCTCCTTGGGTGGTTCCCTTATTGTTACCCTTTCTTCTTTCTTCTTGATGCCAGAGGCTCTCAGTATCCAGCCAGAATCGTCCACTCGGACTTATCTGTGATCTCCCCATATTTTATTGTAATCCTGTTACCTTCCACGGCTGTTGGTGGTGATTTTCAGCATCTGTTGCATCTGGACAGCCATGTGAGTATCCTGCTTTAGCCTGCCTAATGTGTCGGACCATGTGATACATATGAAGATAGATTAACATATACTAATATTTTGTACTCATTTTGTAGATTTTTATACTACCAGCAGGGACCTTCCTTGAGGAAGGAGCAACCAAAAAAGCTCTGAAACGCATTGGATTGGCTGTCAACAGCCCCTTGGACATAGATTTTTCAAACTGTATGGGCACCAACTTGCCTAGCTAAGATTTTTGTTAATTTACAATTGTATACTATATACAGTATCTCACAAAAGTGAGTACACCCCTCACATTTTTGTAAATATTTTATTTTATCTTTTCATATTTCTGACAACACTGAAGAAATGACACTTTGCTACAATGTAAAGTAGTGAATGTACAGCTTGTATAACAGTGTAAATTTGCTGTCCCCTCAAAATAACTAAACACACAGCTATTAATGTCTAAACCACTGGCAACAAAAATGAGTACACCCCTATGTGAAAATGTCCAAATTGGGTCCAATTAGCCATTTTTCCTCCGCGGTGTCATGCGACTCATTCATGTTACAAGGTCTCATGTGTGAATGGGGAGCAGGTGTGTTAAATTTGGCGTTATCACTTTCACTCTCTCATACTGGTCACTGGAAGTTCAACATGGCACCTCATGTCAAAGAACTCTCTGAGGATCAGAAAAAAAGAATTATTGCTCTACATAAAGATGGCCTAGGCAATAAGAAGATTGCCAAGACCCTGAAACTGAGCTGCAGAAAGGTGGCCAAGACCATACAGTGGTTTTAAAGGACAGGTTCCACTCAGAACAGGCCTCACCATGGGCGACCAAAGAAGATGAGTGCACGTGTTCAGCTTCATATCCAGAGGGTGTCTTTGGGGAATAGACGTGTGAGTGCTGCCAGCATTGCCATAGTGGATATAGGGGTGTGGGGCCAGCCTGTCAGTGCTCAGACCATACGCTGCACGCGGCATCAAATTGGTCTGCATGGCTGTCATCCCAGAAGGAAAACTCTTGTAAAGATGATGCATTAGAAAGCCTGCAGGTAGTTTGCTGAAAACATGCAAACTAAGGACATGGATTACTGGAACCATGTCCTGTGGTCTGATGAGTACAAGATAAACGTATTTGGTTCAGATGGTGTCAAGCGCGTGTGATGGCAACCAGGTGAGGAGTGCAAAGACAAGTGTGCCTTGCCTTCAGTCAAGCATGGTGGTGGGAGTGTCATGGTCTGGGGCTGCATTAGTACTGCCGGCACTGGGGAGCTACAGTTCATTGAAGGAACCATGAATGCCAACATGTACAGTGACATACTGAAGCAGAGCATTATCCCCTCCCTTCGGAGACTGGGTCGCAGGGCAGTATTCCAATATGATAAAGACCCAAAACACACCTCCAAGATGACCACTGCATTGCTAAAGAAGCTGAGGATAAAGGTGATAGACTAGCCAAGCATGTCTCCAGTCCTAAACCCTATTGAGCATCTGTGGGGCATCCTCAAATGGAAGGTGGAGGAGCGCAAGGTCTCTAACATCCCCCAGCTCTGTGATGTCATCATGGAGGAGTGGAAGAGGTCTCCTGTGAAGCTCTGGTGAACTCCATGCCCAAGAGGGTTAAGGCAGCGCTGGAAAATGATGGCCACACAAAATGGACACTTTGGGCCCAATTTGGACATTTTCACATAGGGGTTTACTCACTTTTGTTGCCAGCGGTTTAGACATTAATGGCTGTGTGTTGAGTTATTTTGAGGGGATAGCAAATTTACACTGTTATACAAGCTGTACACTCATTACTTTACATTGTAGCAAAGTGTAATTTCTTCAGTGTTGTGAGATACTGTATGTATGTCACATTTTAATTGTTTTGTAACCAATAAATTTACCAATTTTTTACTTCTACATACTCTCCTTATGTTGTATGAGGGGATTTTTTTTTATTTTCAATATTAGGGATGTGGCTTCAATCTCACTAGTACCAAATCTCCTCCGAATAAACCCCTTTGTGCTTGAGAGGAAAAATCTAAATATGATTTCTCCTATAAGACTCAGAATAGAATTTAGGTTACCGCAGGTTTGTTTAAAGATGCTTCTCTAATGAATGCTTTGGTAACACAGGCTGTCCTGAAATAATGGGACAGTTGACAGTTGGTTGTTAAGGTAAATGAGTTTGTTACCATTGTCACCATAGATACTGTAAACAATTATATATTTGTGATGGCAGAGTGGCATCTTGAGGTAGAATTTGGGAATGCATCTTTTTTTCTGTTAGTCAGTCATTATAGTAAACAAACTGAGCTGTATAAATATTGCCAGGCATAAGCTGGGCAGCTCTCTAATCATGCCTTTAGACCGAAGAGGAACATATGCAACAGGGAACAAGGTGGTGCCTGATCTCAAGGAGAACCGTTGTCAACGGAGATCACAAACACAGTAACCAGAGTTACGTAATGCTTATGTGTATTTCTACTGTTACAGACCATAGTTTCTGTTTACTTGCTAGGCTGTTGATTTGCTATAGATATCTGTCAGTCTTGTACCGTATTCCTAATATTGTAATCTTTTGTATGTACAGAATTTTTGTTCAGTAAAAGCTCATTTATACACTGCACAAGTCTGAGCTTCCTTGCCTATACCGCAAAGTAACCTTGCTAGATAGACGCAAGCAAAACAACGGGAAAGTCAGGTTTTTGAGGATTGCTCTTCACGCTGCGAAAAGGCAGATTAGGATTCCTTATGTAGATGTTTAGTATTTGATGACCAAGTCGAAGTTGCTTAACCCAATAGCCGAAGATTAAAAGAAGAGGGTCTTTATGAATATGTAGCAGGGTAATTCCTTGAATGAAAGAGATGGTTTTAACCCATAAAGAGGAAATGTATTTACATGTCCAGAAACGATGCATTAAAGTAGATCTCGTTTGTTGGCAAAGAGGGCAGGACATTGACTGAGGGTTTTTTATACCTACACATGTGAGATTATGTATATCTCCAGATTGATTTTACTTATGCTGTATTATATGTATTTATATTCATCATTTCACTGTTATCTCATTTATTTATTGGGTTGTCTCCAATGATATTGTTATATTTATCACATGTGTAATGACATATATTTACAACACATTCATCAGTCACTGTGTTTCATTATGTCAGGATATTGACTTGGTTCATCATATAGAGGGTTAAATTAATGCCCATATGTGATCACGGCTATACCTGAAGTTAGTTTACGTGGTGTTTTTTTCTTTTTTTCTTGATCACTATTCAATGTATAATATTGTGTTGTTTATACAAAGGTACTTTTGGCCATGTACACATTATCCAGGTTTTGCTGTGACCCCTCCTGATGTCAGTTGTCTAATTGTTCAATCTCTTGATTGTTTAATTGTTATGTATGTGTGGCTATATATATGCACTGTTCACATATTTTGGTCAAGCTATGAGTAAGCACCTACTGTAGGGTGCGAAACGCATCAGCTGGACCTTCTGTTCGTTGTCTATATCACCCTTTGATGCAATAAAATCGTTTTTGGAAATTGGATCATTTAAGTGCGGCTACTTCCAACCTTGTTGCTGTTACTACTTGATTGCTTCATCAGCCTGCACCTGCCCTTGTGAGTCAGCACACCAGATCCTCATGAGCTGTGTTGCCCTTTGAGCGGTGAGCCTGCACTATTGACTGAGGGTTGTTCTGATCCATGAGGAAAGGTGTATGAGCACGGTGTATTATTTTTATTTGCGTTTCCCTCCAATATTCACAAGGTATCAGATGCACGACTTTGTTGTATCCATGGAGAATTTTGTTGAGTAGCTCTGGATCGTGGAAGTCCTTGCCCCAATTTGCTGCAGAAGAGGAAGAGAATGGAGGAATTATTTTGCAGATTAAAGGTTTGTATATGTCTGAGATGGTATAGGATCCTGCTTCGAATAAGCGATCAGTGGTAGAGATTCTTAAGCTCTTGTTTCCTTCCCTGCATGAGGAGCGGATGAAATTGATACATTGCCAGAAGTAGAACAAATGGGATTTTGCTAGAGAATTTCTGGGCTATGACAGAGAAGGCATAGGGTTCACCTGAGTCTAAGTCACATAGAGGGAAGAATTGAGTAAGGGCGTTTCTTTGCCATAAAATGTAGGCTTAGTGTTCCATTCACAGAGGGAAACTGGGGTTACCTTGGACCAAGCTATGACTATCTCATAGGAGAAGGTTGTTTTGTAGGTTTCACATATTGATTCCCATTGGCAGTGTATCAGTGCCACCAAAGAGTAAGGATGTGCCATTGCTGATTCAAGAGTATAGTTGGAGTATCAAGACACCATTAATGACCAGTGCAGCCCTAATCTCAATAAGCATGCCAGGTTGTACACTCTAATATTTGGTAAACTAATGCCCCTTTTGTCCCTGGGGATATGTAGTTTTGTTATTGCTATTCGCAGTCTCTTTTGTCGCCAGATACTTTTAGAAATTGCTTTATTCAATAGCTAAATGTCTTTATGTTTTAAGAGCAATGGTATAGTTTGCAATGGGTAAAGTAGACATGCAAAGCTGACCATTTTGAATAGATGACATCTCCCCAAAAGCGAAAGAGGTACAATAGATCCATCCAGTTTTCCAATTCATGAGTGAACTTGTTTTGATCAGAGGAGGGTAGTTCAAGGTGTACAATGAAGAAGGAGTTTTCCCAAACATAATGCCCAAGTAGGTGATGTAAGATTTGGATATGGAGAAGGGAGAATGGGATATCCAGGGTGGGTTTGGAGATGGGCCTAGGGGATGTATTTCACTTTTGTTGTAGTTTATGCATAAACCTGAGCAGAGTCTAAATTTGTCAAAGGTTTTGGCGGGCATGTCAGATGTGGGGTTTTCTGAGAATATGAGAACATCGTTGGTGAAGAGTGCTGATCTTAGCTCATGTTCGCCTATATGTATCCCATGAAGAGAGGCATTTGTGTTTAGGAATCTGGAGAGGGGTTCTAGTGCCAGGTTAAATAATAGCGGTGATAGGGGCAACCCTGTCTCGTACCTTTATAAAGCCTGAATTCTTCCGACCAACCACTACCAACCTGGCTGTGGGAAAGGAATACATGGAATTTAATAGATGGTTGAAGGAACCAGTGAAGCCCATCTTGGTCAGGATCATTGAGAGCCAGTCAAAGCTGATGTTGTCAAAGGCTTTCTCCGCATCCAAGGTGATAATGGCAAAGTCCCCCCCCCTGGGTGTCTTTGGCATGTTCTAAAATCATACCTTGCATATGTTTAAGGAGGCTGTTCTCCCTTTTACAAATCCTGATTGTGCTGGGTGGGTCAAAGTGGGGATGATGGTAGCGAGTCTGGTGGCCACAATTTTAGAGAGGATATTGACATTCAAATTTAAAAGTGAGATGGGCCTATATGAGATTAGTTCAAGGGGGTCTTTCTCTTTCTTTGAGAGTAGTTTTATAATGGCCTGATTACCAGAAGGTAGATAGAAGCCTCCTTTCCAGATGTCATTATAGACCTTGAGGAGGGTAGGTTCTACTAACTCTTGGAGAGTTTTGTAAAATTACCCTGTGAATCCATCAGGACCTGGGGCTTTGTTGGGGGCAAGATGTTGGATAGCTGTGGCAACATCTAGGCTGGAAATAGGTGCATTAAGAGTCTTGAGTTGGGACGGGGTAACCAAGGGTATATCTAGTTTGTCAAGGAAGTTTTGAGCAAAGCTCCAATCAATGTGGTCTGGGGCATACAGGGAAGAGTAGAATTTTTTCATTACTTGGCTGACCTCCTGAGGTGTTCTTCTAAGAGTGCCTGAGGAGTCCAGGAGGGAAGTGATATGAGTAGGACTGTGTGGGCCTTTGGAAAGTCTCGCCAGAAGCTTACCGGATTTGTTACCATATTTGTATAATGTGGCTTCTGCGTGTGTATGTTTGGTCAATTCTAAGGTATCTGCCCATGTATCAAACTTGGTTTTGGCTCTCTGCCATTCGTCTCTGTTTTTGGGGGAGTCTTGGGTAGAATGGGCTCTTTGAGCTAGCTTAGGCGGGAGCTCGCTTTCCTGAAATTAGATAGGGAGTGTTTCTTGTAAGAGGTTGCGTAGGATATGATTCTCCCTCTGAGGTAGGCTTTCCCTGCATCCCAATAGAGGTTGGGGTTATCAGCATGGGAAGAGTTTGTCTTAGTAAACTCCGACCAGGCCGATTCCATGTAGGCTTGGAAATCAGCATTGTTGTGAAGGTACGATGGAAAATGCCACAGAAGAGGGTTGGAGTGAGATACTAATTCATTAAAAGAAATCGAGACTAGGGCATGATCTAAGATTATTATTTCTTGAATCTCGGATTCTGCTACTGTTGGGATTAGATTGTCTGTACAGAAGATGTAGTCAATTCTAGTGAAAACTTTGTGGGGATTGGAGTAGAAAGTGAATTCTCTATCCATTGGGTGGAAGAGACGCCACAGATTAGTCAAGTGTAGGGATTCCATGGTAGATGCGAAAAGGGTTTGATCTGATTTTGCTACTGTATAGGGCATTCGTTTGGGGCTGGATCTGTCATCAGTCACGTGTAAAGTGGAGTTAAAGTTCCCGCCTACAACATGGGGAATGTGAGGTAATTTCAGAAGGTTGGTGGATAGGTCTTCAAAGAATTGCTTCCCAGGATTGTTGGATGCATAGACGTTTGATATCATAAGATCTTTGTCGCCCAATCGGACATGGACAGTAAGATGATGGCCCTGACTGTCCGAGCCAACTGTTAACACTTTTGTTTATCAGGATGATGTGTATCAGAATGATGACCCCGACTTTACGGCCAACTGCATCCGAACCTAGCACAATGCCCACCCATAGTTTTTTCAGGTGGTGGAAGTCAGGGAATGTCAGATAGGTTTCCTGTAGTAGGGCGATGTCACTTTTCAGTCTTTTGAGGTGTCTTAGTATCTTGAGTCTCTTGATAGGGGACCTAAGTCCCTTTACCTTCCATGAGGTGATTTTCATGGGGGTTTTTTATGGTGTGGATTTGAGCTAGTATTTGTACCGCATGGAAGCATCCCACAGATAGGGAGGTTTTTGCACTAAGGGTTGGTCGGGTGCGTTCCCTTGATGGGTCATGTAGTTGCTGTAGCATATGTAGGAGGACAGA
Organism: Glandirana rugosa; assembly: GCA_018402905.1. Lineage (NCBI taxonomy): Eukaryota > Metazoa > Chordata > Amphibia > Anura > Ranidae > Glandirana > Glandirana rugosa. The sequence continues at coordinate 328,941 of BLSH010160257.1, read as the reverse complement.
GAGAGGAGAAGGAGGTTGGTTGAAAGGAAATAGGCAATGAAAAAGAATAACAGTAACATGCCAGATAACAAAACTTTCAAAGGATTTCGATTTTTTCCGCATAGGCTCACAGTAAAGGCCAGCTCCCATACACCGACCCTACAAGTGGAGTAGATGAATGCCCTGTTGGTGTGCAAGTTCTAATGGATGGACTTGTGTCAGCGATAGGGGAGATGTGACAACTGCCATTATTGAGGTCCATGGGAAAGGAAAAACGATAGCGAAGCTGGATGAATAAGTATATGTCATATCACTTTGTAAAACCCGCTGGATGAAACCTGAGTATAGCAGGTGGTACAGAGACATTTCTAAGGAAAAGGTCAGAGCATACTTGATATTACCTAGGCATGTTAGAGGGAGAGTCCAATGCCAAGGAGTCAGTGAGGCTCGAGGAGATTAATTGAACTGGAGGACTTGAGAGGTTTTGGAGATTCTGCATGGGCTGCGTTGGTCCAAAGGCCTAGGAATTGAGGTAGCCTTGGAAGGAAGGTTTAGATGAGAGTCCGAGTGGATGGAGCGTACATATTTATCTGCTTCCTTCGGGTCGTGGAAGGTGAGCTGGTCCCCGTTAGTCGCTTTGAGGCAAAGTACTGCAGGGAACTCCAAAGGGAATTTTATCTGTTGCTGGTGGAGTGCTGAGCAGATATGTTGTAAGGTTTTTCTTTTCTTGGAGACTTCTATAGAGTAGTCAGCAAAGATCAACATTTTTATTTCATCAATCTGCAGCGTTGTGCCTTGCCTCTACCTTTGCAGGATGGCTGCTTTGTCTGCATAGTTAAGGTACTTGGCAATAATTGTGCGTGGGATGGTGCATTCAGAGGAGTAGGCCCCAATGCGGTGTGCCCGCTCAACCGTACAGGGTCTTGGCAGGCCTAATGCTTCAGGAATGCGCCAAGCGCAGAATTCTGGGATGGCAGAAGATTGCATAGATTCTGGCACACCAATGAAACACAGATTACTTCTTCTCGATCTGTTCTCTAAATATTCACGTTTCTGGAGACCACATTGATTCGTTTTATCCAGTGCTTGCTCTGTTGCCTGAGCCTGGTGCATTTCTTCTCTATGTTAGAGATTCTTTGCTCAGCTCTCTTAATCAGAAGCATGCCAGCGTTAACAGCCTTTTCCACAGTGGCTGCTATGGTGGGGGTAAGGATCACTGCCATATCTTGGGTGATCTTATCAGTGTTGTCTGCCTCCCGGGTATGTGAGGGAGGAGTGGGGGCGCCACTCACCTCCATGTTTGGCACGTCTGCTCCACCAGGAGACAAGGCCATATCCCCGGGCTCAATTTGGCTTAGGGCCAGCGGTACTCGCGGGCCACTTTTCTCCAGATGGTGCTATCCGGGTGATCTGTGGGCGGTAGCGGGGACCCAGGCTGGCTTTATATGAGGCTTTTGTGGCCGGGAAGTGGTAGCTGTAGTGGAGAACCGCTACTCCATATGGCGCCGGAACCGGAAGTTCAAAAGGTAATTTTTAATAACATTCAATTACAGTATGACTTGTGTCACAATTGTATATGCTATATTATTTTTCTTTATTTGCTATTTCTTTTCCCAACAAAAGTGGAGTTACCCTTTAAGGACATGTTTAATCAGTACAGTTTAAAATGTATGTAAAAGTTATAGGAGGGTGCACCAAAAATGCTTAAGTTTATGTTACTCATTGCTTTATTGCTTATGAGACATAACTGTTCAAGGGTTTATATTGATGCTCCATGTGTTTTGGAATTAAAGAGTTAGTTCACCTTTTCAGAAAAAAAACAAAAAGGTGAACTAACACCATACACCCTCCCCACCTCCCCAGTCCACGTTTTACTTACCTAAGGGATTGCTGAGCTGTCAGCACCCCCACAGCCAGTCCAGCAGTTTAAGGTTTTTAAATCCCTGCTCTTTTCCCTCTTCACTGTGCAGTGCCTCCAGGACCAGAGTGATTCTCTTTGCAGGCATTGACCAATCAGAATCATTATGGTCTATCCTAGAAAATTGCTGCTAAGGAAAGGAAAAGAGTAGGAATTTCAAATCCCAAGACTGCTTGAGCAGCTGTGTGGACACTAACAGTTCAGAATCCCTGAAGGTAAGTAGAGTAGAACCAGGAGGTGGGGAGGGTGTAAGGCGTTTTGAATTTTTCTGTAACAAGGAACAAACACTTTAGATGTTTAATTTTTGATTGATTAAACCATACAAAAACAACTTTATAAGTACTATTAACTCCTTAATTATTTGGGTTGATGCAATGCAATTAAAGAGGAACTTAGTCCATCTTAGTCGATCTTTCACTATCTCAGGCTATCTCACTATCTCAGGCATGCACAGATATGCTGAAGGCCTCTGGCAGGTCATTGGGACCTGGTAGAAACCTGCAAGCAATATTCCCATCGCATACATTGTTAGAATAGGCAAGAGGTAGGTGGGTGCTGCATCAACTACCAGCTGGAGATTGGTAATATCACATGTTAATGCACATATCGCCAATACACTTGATGATCACATGCCTGAAGGGGTCCTGCGTGGCCCCAAAACATTGCACTTTAACACTGTGATGTAATCTCTTTGAATAAATGAATGGCAGCATCCAGCGAATCGCCATCTATAAACGGCGGCTCGCCCTTGCGCTGTAGTGGGCTGTAGTGGGAGTTTTTTTATCCCAGTGTAGTTACACTCTTGGCCATGGGCCTGTCTCACCCTGTTCTTTTACAATATCACTCCCTTTCCATTCATACACATTTTACCATTATTACTTACAGATCTGGCAGCCCAGCCCAAATCTCACCTACACACTGGGGAACTTGTTTTTATGGCTCTCTGCCTATCTATGTGCCCCCTGTCCTCAGCTACCCTGGCAGACATCTGGGCGGCCCTAGCCCCCTCTATTGCACTTATGATGTGAGTATGGTTAGGTGTACATCTGCCCTGTCCTTTCCCTTTTCATTAACACTTTCAATATTTACCCACATTTATACTAGGTCATTGGTATTTTGCTTTTTTATAGATTCTTATGGCATCCGCCCCTGATGAGTGGGTAGCACCCCACGAAATGCGTCGGACCTATACAGATGCTTTTTTACCAATTTGGAAGACTCCATGTGGCTTTATATGGTTGTTACCAACATATTATACAGTATTGGATAGTCATCTTGAGGTCAGGTAGACCGTCCCTTACCTCTATACTATTCCAAGTGCTATGATGTTTACATGACCTAGGTGTTTTGTTAGCACGTCATTTTAATGCAATACTATATGTACAATGTGTGCTCTGTTATGGTTCCCATGACTTGTGTAAAGGAATAAATCATTTTATTTTATTATTATCTGCTGGCAAAGTTATTTACAAATGAACGATACGGCACTGCGTGATTTTAACTGAAATTGCGCAGTCGTCTGAGGCTGTACCCAAATAAAATGTCCTTTTTTCCCCCACAAATAGAGCTTTCTTTTGGTGGTATTTGATGCAGTTTTTATTTTTTTACGCTATAAACAAAAAAAGTGACAATTTTGAACAAAAAACAATATTCCTTACTTTCTGCTATAAAACATTCCCAAAGGGTTAAGTGTGTCCTAGGGAAAACAGAGATTGTGTCAGCTTAGCCGAAACACAAGACCTCTCTTTTTCTCACTAACAGATCAGCGGTGTGCCTTGTTTACATAGACACACCGCTGCTCCGTCTTCTGTGAATGAACGGTGGGTCGCGGTGGCCACGGAGGCCACGGATCCCACTGTGTCCAATCACAGTGGACGTGGTGCTCTGGCAGCGCGTGTGTGCACCCCCTACACCATGTGCACACAATCACGTACAGGTACGTGATTTTGTGCTGCCGGGCCGCCCTGTATGGTGTACGGTCCAAAAGCAGTTAATGAACAAAGCAAACATAAACAGAAAAAAGTTGATATATTAGTTAATACATTAAAAAGAAAAAAAATCACCAGGAAAATAATTAAATGGAGAAGGAGAATAAGGAGTTAATTAGGGCTGATTAGAGTAAACTAAGGGTTAATAAGGGGTTCAATAGAGAAACATTTAATTAAAAGAAAAAAAAACTTTTTTTTTTTACTTGTCAGGTTGCTTTAACTGGCTTCATCTGCAGATCGAAGTTCATTCATTTGATCTGTAGATAAAGAAACAGACAAACATGTTGTCGATAAACAATGGCAGCTCCTGCTGCCAGTGTTCTGTCAAAGTCTAATCAAAATCTCTAATTATGGAGAGCGGACATTCACTGAAGGGGCTCCCTACATCCCGGAGCAATCCGCCGCAATCCTTCCACCTGGGACCTGGGTAAGAGGCATCATAGCCAGCAACAGCCTCCCCGTCCCCTCAGAGGCACTGTCTGAAAACTTTGCTCTAGTGCAAACACAATTAAAAGATTTGGATAATCGCAACCGCCGCAATAATCTCCGAATACGCAGTGTCCCAGAAACTGTATCAGAGTTGATGCCTGCCATTCTAAAAATTTCCAAAAATTAGGCCCGGACAAAATGGCGAATGCTTTCACATGCGACAGAAATCATAGGGCACTTCGCCCAAAACCTCCAGTGGATAAACCCCCAAGAGACATTATTCTCTGTCTCAAAGATTATTTAATAAAAGAAGACATCCTCCGTGCCTCTAGGAGTACCCCTAACATTGATTTTGAGGGCAACAGAATCCAGATTTTTCTGGATATATCACAGGCTACCCTTGAGCGAAGACGCAGAATGAAAGAGGTCACCTCGGTCCTCCAAACAGCCAGGATCAGATACAGATGGGGTTTCCCCTTTAAATTGGCTGTCCCTCATAACGGCACCACATACATGGTCTTCAACCTCACAGAAGGAAAACAGCTTTTGGTTAAATTGGGTCTTTTGGATCCCGAGCCCTCTCTTAGATTACCCGCTTCCCCGAGACCCTCTCCAATTTGGAACACACCGGCCTCCCGAGGTGGTCAGAGGAGATGGCGTCAATCACTTAGAGACATGGAAGGATAGTCTCTGAACACTATATACAAAATCCTCCATCACACAAGAACTGATCGCTTGGAATCACCTTCTCTGCAGGAATCCCTTTTTAATTTTTTTTCTTTTCTTCACTGATCAACAACTCCACCGTAACGTCAAAGAATTAGAAGATGCACATTTTTGACTTGCAGATAAGCCTTCATAGGGCGGTACAGGTCTTTATTACAAAGACAAGTTCTGAAATTCGGTTTACTTTTATCACATACGTTGTCTGTTCTCTCACTTTACCAGATGTTATTACTATTTTGTGAACACAGAGGTCTTATAAGGTTAAGAATTCAGGATGGTTCTTAGACCCGGCCCAATAGGTTACAAGCCAATGGACCTCAGTAAGTTTCAACGCATATGGTGGACTTTTTTAGTGTTCTAACACATATAAGCCCCTAAGTGGGGAAAAGACGAAAGAAAATTTCTATTACATTTTTTTTTTTTTTTTTTTACCTCTCTCTATTCTTCCCTGCTCGGGAGGCTTGGTGATCAAGCTCTGGAAGTACATAGTTTTTTCTTCCTGTGTTAGTTATACAGTTTATAACAGTTTTTTCTATTCTCGTTATCCTGTTTTGAATTTCAATATCAGCCCTCTCCCATCGGCTGCACCGTGTTTGATTGTACCCCCTCTTGGCCTTGGACTCCATTATGGGCGCAAAATTGTTTTTTTTTGTCTGCACAGTTGTGCAGATTTCCCAGTTTCCTTTGCCCCGTGTGTCTCCCTGGCCAAGCAGTGGACGATTTTGTCCACACAAAAGTTTTTTTTGGTCTAAGATTCTGTTATTCATAGACCCCCTTATCTATTGGCTTATAACAACAGCCATCCTTCCTTACTTCTTATCTTTTGAAAATGCTAATTGGAAGGTTCTTATGTTTTTTGTTGTTTTACACACCGCACTTGATCATTACTGTTTTCTTCTGTTATCATGCATGGTATGATGCTTTGATATTATATAATGAATGATGGTACAGTAATCTATTGCACTATACATATTGGTCTACTATAAACACTCACTTAATTTCTCAGCTATCTCATAAGAAAGGATTCTCTCTCAAGAGAATGATAGAGAGATCCTTTATAACCCCGTTGCTTAACACCTTTTTTAACCCTAATGAGACTTAGAGTCCTCTCACACAATGTGCAGGGATTTAACTCCCCAAATAAAAGAAAAAAGGCGTTTCGCCGCTATAAGCGCTTGGGAGCAGATATAATTCTCATACAGGAAACCCACTTTGCCTCCCAAAATCATCCTAAATTTTTTGAAAAGTCTTATAGCCAATATTACTGTACCTCATACTCCAATAAAACAAGAGGCACAGCTATTTTTATCCGTAATTCTGTTATATTTGATGTACAAAATATATTCAGAGATGTTGATAGCCGCTTCCTAATCATTAAGGGCTCTCTCAATGGGAAAATGGTCATGATTGCCTGAGTCTATGCCCCAAACGAGTCACAAGCCACTTTTTTCAATAAGTTTTTCAACACCCTATCCAATTATAACTCCACTCGTCTTATTATAGGTGGTGACTTCAACCTTACCGCTAACCCATTATTGGATAGAAGTCATATCTCTCCATCTTCCAAGGCCTTCCCAAAAACTCTTACCCGTTCTTTGAATGAAACTCAATTAATAGACACCTGGAGAGCTCACAATATAGGATGTAAATCTTATACCTTCTATTCCCACCCTCATAATTGCCACTCCAGACTCGACTATATATTCACCACCCCTATACCGTTAGCTAATTCTTCGAATGCAGATATTCACCCCTGTCCCTGGTCTGACCATCTAATAGTCACCTTTGAAACTACAAACATAGGCCTTGCCCCGACACCATTTAACTGGAGGTTAAATGACTCTATGCTAACTAATCCAACCACCATAACTCAAATTGACTCACGCCTCAAAGAATACTTTTCTATCAATGATAGAGATGATATCTCCCCCACGAATATCTGGATGGCCCATAAAGCTGTCATTAGAGGCCATTTAATTAGTATTGCCTCTAATAATAAAAAAACAGACTCATAGATATCAAAAACCTTACTATGCATGTCAGGGAAATAGACCTGGAACGGCTACTGCTGCCCATTTCCAACATGGCCGCATCCAGCTGCCTGTACTAACGTCACGAACGAACGTTCCGTCACGAACGCGGGGACGCACAGGGCATGCGCAGTAGCAAGCACATTGGCGCCCTTTGGGCTATTTAAACCTGCCTCTAACAGAAGGACTTTGCTGGATTATCTCTCAGCTCCCCTGTGATTCCTGTGTTCCTGTTATCTCCTGATTGATCTCCTGTTTACCAGACTCGGCTTGTCCTGACCCTGCACCTGCTCTCCAGTCCTGATCCTCGGCTTTCTTCCTTGACCATTCTCCTGGCTTGTCCCGCTGCTGGCTCTAACAATTCTGCAATCCTGCGCACCCTTGTCCTGGTGCACCCTTCCAGCTGCTTCCTCTGATCTAACCGTGCGGCAAGGTCCAGATAAAGGGACTGTACGTATCATTCCAAAAACTATAGATACTCAGACAAAAAAATAATAATCTCCGTTATGATTAATTTACCGGAGATTACTGTCGAAAT